>JAUTXW010001222.1:0-306722 GCA_030620095.1 Kuschelorhynchus macadamiae | reverse complement strand
AGTGTTTATGTTTGCTTCGACTCGTCAGGTGCCAAATTATATTCTGATATTCTGCCAATGGTAAGTCTTCCAAAAAATTTTCAATTTCGTTTTCTAAAAACTCATAATATCTGTGCCCATTTAAAGTCCCGTTAAAAAATATTGGTCCCAAAATTTTATTGTTTTTTATCCCACACCAAACATGAATAGAATTCCTCCCTTGAAATTTAATAGTCTGGAACTTTTTTGGATTTTCAACGGCCCAGTGGTGACTATTATGTCTGTTGAATACTCCCGATGTTGTGAAAGTAGCTTCGTCGGTCCACACAATATTTTTGAATAAATCAGGGTCTTCGTTTTCTTGCCGAATTACCATTTGAGAAACAAATTGGAAGCGAAGTTTCAGAGTCCTGTGAACAGTCCCTCGGGTAACTCTTCTGCGCCTTACACCGCCACCGTACTGAACTTCCCGAACTGCATCCGAAATAGATTTGGTTGGATTAACTTAAAAATAATTTATAATGGCCTGGTCTCGATTTCTTCTTCTTTGTATGTTTCTTTTTCTATCATGTAAAGTTTTATTTTCCTCAAATAGGTTTTTTATCCTTAGAATTGTATTGATGGATATATTTCTATGAAAATTTGCAATAAATCTTCTTCTTGCTTCTCTTGCATTTTCTTGGCACTTGTAAAATAGCATAACAATCTGTAGTCTCTCGTCCAAAGAGTATTTCATTTCGATCAGAGTCAAATATATATTTTTTAGGTGAAGACTTCGACAATAATTAAAATAATGTCAATTTTTATTGACAAAGCATTCAAACGTCATTTTACCTTGATCACCTATACCAACCTATCGTATATTTTAAACAGGTGAAGCTAAAATTTTAGTTTGTAAAACATTAAAATGTAATATAAACAGCTATCGCAAAATCAAATCTTTTAATCAAAACGGACATAAAAAAATCACTCTTTCCAAAAATCGTATAAAAAACGATACATTCCATTTAAAAAACACCTGATGCATAGCGTAACTCTTTTGTTTCTGGTTCAAATATTTTTTCGATGATATTTTTGGATTCTACAAGAAAAAATACATCGATTGGCTATTTTGAATTTTTCCAAAATACAAGGAAGGTCGAAAATAGGTCCCTGTTCAGTCCTCGCTGGAACACCCTGTACATACTAAAAATTATGTTTAAAAAAAATATATTATTTCCAACACAATTACTTTTTAATAAAGATATTCTTAACATTAGATCAATATACCTATTAGTAATTTGCTCATATTTCCACATCCACCCAAATTTGCAAAATATAGTAAATCATAGCTATGACACACGAACCAGACATGACAGACAAATGCAACTACCCATAAGTCACAATAACCTCAACTTAAGATACATAAATTACCAACCAAACGCATATAACTTACGACCGGGTGATGTAAGAGAGTGTAAAAATCAAAATCGGTTTAAAATTCTCTGTAAAAATGTAATATACAACAATTATTGCCAATTTGAAAAATTGTTTATTTGATTTTTTTCTTCTGCTGGTCTTATCTGTTTAAATTTCATGTACAGGGTGTCCCATTTTCGTAGGTTTTACGGGGTTTCCAGCTTATGAGTAGAGATAGAGAGATGCGGTTTTCGCGACACCGTGCTACTTTTCGATGAAACTAAAGAGGCCGCAAACAGATTTGCCCTAACCATTTTAGTTTCCGTGCTACAGGATGATTTTGAAAATTTGTCATTTTCGGACACCCCCTGTAACTCAGCTATCGTAAAATATATTTAAAATGTTTCAACTGGTATTTATAGATTTTTCCACGTAGAATTCAGTGGCGTACTCAGATTTTTGCTGAGAGTCATAGTTTTTGACATATTGGCATAACCTACTATTTTTTAAATGGGACACCCTATATATTATTTTTTCATCTTATTCTTCGTGTCGAGAGCTTTTCAAAAACATACCATAAGTCATATTTATTTTCATAAATAACATGAAAAAATGCATTTTTCTTTAAACGGATTTATGGCATAGCAGATCAATCGAAATAAGAGAAGGTGGCTGTGGAGCCATGGAAAAAGTTAACAAATATTTATTAACGAAATAACAAAGTAACAGCATCAGAAAAAATTAGGAAGTAGGTAAAAGGTAATAATTATAATTTCATTAAAACTACAAATATTGTTCAAATTGTAGACCATTATGTGTCCTACAAGTGTGACAAACTTTAAAAATTCTTTTTAATGCATTTTCTATTGTAAATGACTGTCTTTGTAACTCTGCAAAAGCGTTTTCGGTGGCCATTCTTAGTTGTTCTAAGTTTTCGTATCGCCTTACATAAACCTTGTTTTCTAAATAACCCCACAAAAAGAAATCTAAAACTGAGAGGTCAGCGGATCGTGGTAGCCATCGAACAGGTCCGTGTGTTCCTATCCATCTTCCAGGAAAATGGTCGTTAAGCCAGTTTTGACTTATTCTGGCATTGTGGGCTGGAGCTCCGTCTTGCTGGAAATAAATCCTATTTAGTTGAGCCAAGGGAACATCATCCAAAATTCCTAATGCGTCTTCTAGGATTCGCACGTAACCAATCGAATTCAGATTTCCTTCATATATTTGGTAAACTATTTTTCGGTTGAAAATAAAACAGGAGACATTGAATCCAAATCTGCCCTGACGCTCCCTAGGAAAAATAACATGGTTGTTTTCTTGACTCCAAAATCGCGTTTAAATTTAAAATCCCTGAACTAGTAAAATGTGCCTCGTCTGACCAAATAATCTTTTTTTTCAAAATCGATATCTTCTGCCTTCATATTTATAAACCAATTGCAGAACTCCAATCTGCGCTCTGCATCACCAGGATGCAGATGATGCACAAGTTTGTATTTATAGGGTTTGAATTTGTGCTTTTTCAAAATTGTCTGCACTTTGGTTTTCCGTACACCCGCCTCTTCGTCTATTTTCCTGCAAGATGTTTCAGGAGCTGTCTGAACGAGGGCTAAAACGTTGACCTCAGATTCTTCGTTGTCTTTATTGTAAGTTCGCGATCGAGGCTTGTTAAAAGATCCATATTGGCAAAGATTATTTTTAATTTTTTGAAAAATTCTTTTTTCTGGTTGTCTTCTCTCGGGATATCTAAGATAAAATAAAGCGAACCAATAAAGTCAAAATGCAGGAAGATAAAAAAGAACTAACCTGTTCAGATAAAGCTCTGCCGCCTGATCTGCATCTTCATTAGACAATATAAAACACGCGTTCATATCATATTTCTCAAAATATTCAAATTTTTGATTCTGAGCCATATTAAAAACAATAATTATAATAGACGTCAAGAAAAATTTAAACGCAATAATGCCAAAAATGACAGCAGTAATGGCTGCCTGATCATATTTTTGTTGGCGTTGCCATGGCTACCACAGCCACCTTCTCTTATTTCGATTGATCTGCTATGCCATAAATCCGTTTAAAGAAAAATGCATTTTTTCATGTTATTTATGAAAATAAATATGACTTATGGTATGTTTTTGAAAAGCTCTCGACACGAAGAATAAGATGAAAAAATAATATATAGGGTGTCCCATTTAAAAAATAGTAGGTTATGCCAATATGTCAAAAACTATGACTCTCAACAAAAATCTGAGTATGCCACTGAATTCTACGTGAAAAAATCTATAAATACCAGTTGAAACATTTTAAATATATTTTACGATAGCTGAGTTACAGGGGGTGTCCGAAAATGACAAATTTTCAAAATCACCCTGTAGCACGGAAACTAAAATGGTTAGGGCAAATCTGTTTGCGGCCTCTTTAGTTTCATCGAAAAGTAGCACGGTGTCGCGAAAACCGCATCTCTCTATCTCTACTCATAAGCTGGAAACCCCGTAAAACCTACGAAAATGGGACACCCTGTACATTTAGTTTAGGAATATTGTGTGATAAAAATATAAATACTTTTTATTTATATAATTTAGGTTAATATGAACTCAGCAGATACAGATGTTTCAACATCTAGGTGCTGATATTTAAAAAAATATATTTTTATAACTATTAATTATAAGCAAATATAACAATGTAAAATTGTTCTGTAATCTAATCTAAACTTATTGTAAATAAATAAATAAATATTCATATTCTGCTAATTTCAACAAACAGACAGGGAATCCTTAGCCGAGATACAAAAAAAGAATTAATAGCTTTTATTATAACGAGCTACATGGCCGAAAAAGTTCAGCTTGCTGGAAATTTTGTATTCCACCACAAACCAACCAATCAGCCCTAATGCATCAGATACTACCAAACGACGAATATTATCCAACTGGAGGTCTACCAACCAATAACAGAGGGAAATCTTCACAAACATTACCAAGAATACAAGAAAATAAAGACGCGGAGACCCGCATAGTGAATATTAATGCTAGAAGTCTTAGGTTGAAAGCATCTCAAATGGACCACACAAAGAAAATTACCCAGAAGTTCTGTGTGTTACAGAGACGTGGCTGACCCAGAGTGAAGCATCTTGCATTACTATTGCCAACTATGACCTGGTCACTCACTTCTGCAGGAAGGATGTTATTGGAGATGGAACATCTGTGTTTGTGCGTAGCGACTTTGGTAAGACTAACACACTGGAACTTGCACCCCCCTGGAGCAGACTTGTTTAATCTTTTGTTACATGTTTATAATAATAATGTATTTTTATTTGTGTGTGGAGATTTTAATTATAATTTTTTGCAAATAGATAGGAATATTTTAAACATTGTAAATATATTTAGCTCATATGGTTTGGCAAAATTCTTTTCGGAACCTTCGAGAATACAGGGAGACTCCCACACTCTAGTTGATAATGTGTTTACCAATGCTATTGTGATCCAAGCAAGCAGCCTTGACATAACATTGTCTGACCACAGAGCACAGATTTTTAGTTTTGACATGGGCAGTTATACTAGGGATGCTCCCTCCATCCAGGGTGGTGAAACGTGTCTTTTCTCTAGAAAATAAAAACTATTTTAACCATCTGTTGTCGACAGAACACTGGATGCATAAATTGAAAGTTGTTCATGTCAGAGATAAATGTTCTTACTTTTTTTCAACCTTCTATAGTTTGTTTAACATGACCTTCCCATACACCAGTTTAAAAAACAAGTCAAATAACCACATAAAAAATCCGTGGATTACACCCGACCTTGTAAATGAAGGTGATAATGTTAGACAATTAAACAGGCTTGTTAAAACTTCTAATTGCCAAGACTTACTAATAACATAAGGGTAGCGGTAGGTACTCCTCCTGGGACAGACCTATCAGGGAAGATGAATCAATCCCTGCCCTTCGCGAGATTCCAGGAGCTTTCTGACCCGGAAAGCTGGCACCTGCAAGGGTCCCTTATTCAGGGTTACGAACGAAGTCCACAACGGCCGCAATGGCGAAGAAGAAGATCTTCGGCACGGCAGAGCGGGCGGATGTGGCAGCCCCGTTTTTAGGGATAGTATAAAAACCCCCACCGCAGCGTCTGACCCAGAGAGTCAGAGGCGGCTGAACTTCACACTCACCAAGACGTCTGGCCAACGTGGTGTTTCATGGCTAAACCCCTCTCAGATGCACACAGAGCAATACAGATGGCCCCCAGTTCCCAGCGGTTCGACTAACCCTGACCAAGGCAGCGGTCAGACCAGTTTTCGAACGGGGGGTGCTAAGAATCCCTGGGTTAGATCAGGCTGCTAACTATATATAGCTACCTACAACGCAAGAACATTGGGAAATGAAGAAAGATTGATAGAACTGGAATGTGAGCTTAACAAGATAAAATGGGACGTCCTGGGAATATCAGAAGTAAGAAGAAAAGGCGAAGACTGCCTCAGACTAAATTCTGGTCATCTCCTTTTTTACAATGGAAACGAACAGAATACTAATGGCGGAGTGGGAATCCTGGTGAACAAACGGTTGTCCTCTAACATTAAAACTTTGAAAGCCATTTCAGAAAGAGTTATCTACATCACCTTGAGAATAAATTCCAACATAACTATAAAAATCGTCCAAATCTATGCCCCAACGAGCAGCCACGATGATGATAAGGTTGAAGCGCTGTACGAAGAAATATCGAGATGCCTTTCAGAAAACAAAACGAAACACACATTGGTCATTGGAGATTTCAACGCCAAAATAGGAAGCACAGTGAACGAATCAAAATACGTCGGCCCATTTGGGCTTGGTACGAGGAACGAAAGAGGCGAGATGCTAGCCAACTTTCTGGAAAAAGAGCAACTTTACGTAACGAACACCTTCTTTAAAAAAAGAATTAACAAAAAGTGGACCTGGACAAGCCCAAATGGAAGAACTAAGAACGAGATAGACTATATACGACAAACACATTATTCAAGATGTCGATGTCCTCAATTCCTTCACAACCGGTAGCGACCACAGACTTGTAAGGTGCAAAATCCTTATAAATGGAAAACTAGAAAGAGCCAAGAGATTCAGTAACAAACTTAAGCCTTTAGACGCGAGCACACTGAAAGAACGCAAAGAAGAATATATGCAGCAACTAACAGAACAACTGAGAAATACATCACCACAAATCGAAGAAAATATCAACGAAGCGAACACTAGAATAACACTAATAATAAAAGAAACAGCTAAAAACAACATGACATTAAGAGCAAAAAGAAAAGATAAGTTGACAGAAAAAAACAAAACAGTTACTGGAAAAACGAAGAGATCTCATAAAATCGAACAAGAGAGACACGGTCGAATACGCAGAAGTCAACAAAACTGTAAGGAGAATGGCGAAACAAGACATTAGAGAACATCAGGAAGAACAAATTGAGAAAATTATAGAGCACAACAGAGGCATAAAAATATTTAAGAAGGAGAATGCACACAAAAAAGAGATCAACAAGCTGATAGACAAAGATGGCAACATGGCAGAACATAGACAACAAATACTGAAAGTCACAGAAAACTTTAATACGGATCTGTATGAATCAAAAGCCGACGAAGAAACCTTGAGATTATCAAAGGAAGATAAGCGAAGAATACTTAACATTGGCTCAGAAGAGCTGCCAGACATCGAAATCGAGGAAATTGAAAAAGCCATGAAACAAATAAAAAACGGAAAAGCCGCAGGACAAGACGACATCCTACCGGAAATGCTGAAGGAGGGAGGACCGCCGCTTATGAAAGAACTCAAAAAACTCTTTAATAAATGCCTCATCCAAGGAACGATACCGACCGATTGGGAGACCGCTATAGTTGTACTAATATACAAGAAAGGAGATCCTAGCAATTTAGAGAACTATAGACCAATAAGTCTTGTATCTCAAATATACAAACTATTCATGAGAATAATAACTAATCGACTTGACATGAAGTTCGAAACCTACCAACCTAAAGAATTAGCGGGCTTTCGGAAGAACTATAGCACAATTGAACATCTTCACACAGTCAGAATACTCATAGAAAAGGCGACAGAATACAATATCACAGTCTGGATGGCTTTTGTCGACTTTCGAAAAGCTTTCGATACAGTAGAATTCTGGGCAATTGAAAGAGCTATGAAAAACGCAAGAATAGATCACAGATATATCAACATACTACACGAAGTCAACGACCGATCCAAATTGAAGATAAGGCTCCACGAAGATACCAATGAGGTGAAAATAAATAGAGGAGTTAGACAAGGCGACATAATCTCACCCAAACTATTTACCTTGGTATTGGAGGACGTCTTCAAGAATCTGCACTGGGAAAACAGGGGACTTAATATATCTGGAGAAAGACTCAACAACCTCAGATTTGCCGACGATATCGCCCTTTTTGCCGAAGATGAAACGGAATTGAAAGAAATGCTCCAGGAGTTACAACAAGGGGCACAATATGTTGGTTTAGAAATGAACACCTCAAAAACAAAATTTATGACGAACGTGCAAACAATTAATAATACAATATCCCTACAAGGACAAGAACTGGAAAAGGTAGATTCATACATATATCTGGGGCAAGAAGTCACAATCGGAAAAATTAACCAAGAACTGGAAGTCAATAGAAGAATACATCTGGGATGGGCGGCTTTTGGCAGACTAAAACACATCATTCAGTCAAGACTACCTTTAAAACTGAAGTGCAGAGTCTATAATGAATGTATCTTTCCAACAACGACATACGGCTGCGAGACATGGGTTCTTACCAAGAAAATTCTCAACAAACTACAAGTTCACCAGAGAGCAATCGAAAGAAAAATGTTAGATACATCCCTTAGAGACCATAAAACGAATGAGTGGATAAGAAGCAGGACCAAAGTCCAGGACATAACAAAACGAATCTGCTCTCTAAAATGGAACTGGGCAGGACATGTGGCCAGAAACAACACTAACTGGAGCGGAAAAGTTACCAGATGGAGACCTTGGGGAGAAAAAAGAAGCACTGGCAGACCCCAACAACGCTGGTACGATGACATTAAGAGAACAGGAAGTGTCAACTGGTATCAGGTTGCTCAGAACCGAGAAAACTGGAGAAACATGAGAGAGGCCTATATCCAAAGGATAGAAAACGGCTAGAAAGAAAGAAAGAAAGACTAATAACATACAAAGAAAGGCTAAAACCCATAAAAAAAATATTGCACATTCTAAAAAGGATTACAATTCAAATACAACAATTAAATCCATCCCTGAACAGATTATTTATGAGGGTGAAAACATCAATGACCCAAACAAAATGGCTAACGAATTTAATTCATATTTTACAAATTCTGTTTTAAATCTTGTTGTCCCCACACTATATTTTTGGTTCCACTGATTGAGGGTGAGGTTTTAGAACTAGTAAAGTCTGTGTCAACTAAAAGATCATGTGGTGAAGATGAGGTGACCTGTTGCCTCCTGGGTGACTGTATTGCTCAGATTGTGACTCCATTAACTTTTTTGATAAATGCCTCCCTACAACATGGATATTTTCCCCAGGATCTAAAGAAGGCAGTAGTGGTTCCAATTCATAAAAGGGGCAGCACAACCGCCATCGAGAACTACAGGCCAATCGCCTTACTGTCTGTTTTTTCGAAGGTCTTTTAAGATAAGACTGGACACTATCAGGTTCTTACTTATAGACAGTACGGTTTTTGGTTTGGATGCTCTACAGAGGATGCCATACTGTCGCTATACCTAAAATTACTCGAAAACTTTAACAAAAAACTTAAAGCTCTTGGGATATTTTATGACTTCTCCAAGGCCTTCGACACCATAAATCGTAACATTTTGCTGGAAAAATTAAGTCACTATGGAATAAGAGGACCGGCGCTTGATTGGATAAGAACTTATTTAGCTGATAGGGTGTAGGCTGTAAAACTGGTAAACAAGGAAGGTGTCGCTGTCTCAGACTGGGTTAATGTTAGGGTGGGTGTACCGCAGGGCAGTGTGTTAGGACCTACACTTTTTCTAGCCTTTATAAATGACTTACCTCTATTCGTTAACGATAGTCATATAACCTTGTTTGCTGATGATACATCTACAGTATTGGGAGCAGTTGACTATGAAACACTTTGTGAAAAGGCAAACAGTTGCTTGTCTGACATCGTTGCGTGGTGTAAAAAAAATGGACTCCGCTTGAACCAGTCCAAAACCAGTCTTGTGGTATTTACCCTACTCTAAGGGTGACTCAGGATAGAAGTTTTCTGGTGAGGAATAGTGGGTCAAGTCTCATACAACATGAATCTGTGAACTTCTTGGGGATCGCTCTCGACCAGCACCTCAGTTGGGATAGCCAGGTTGAAGATATCTGCAATAAACTATGCTCAAAAAATTATGCTATCCTTCAATTGAGGGATTCTGTGGATGCATTCACTCTGAAGACCTTCTATTACGCAACTATACAATCTACCCTATCTTATGCTCTGCTTGCTTGGGGAAACTCTAGTGGCATAAATCGTGTCCTCATAAGCCAGAAAAGGATTCTTCGAAATATGTTTCGTATACCTTTTGGAGCCACTTGTCGGCCTTGTGTGCTTGTCATATTTTTAAACATCGCCTTGAGTTCGTAACATGCGGGGAGATTAATCAATATATCACAAGAAACTGTGAGAAACTCTATGTCCCCTGTGCCCGCCTGACCCAAGTACAAAGTGGGCCTGAGATTATTTCTATTAAAATATTTAATCACTTGCCTGCTTAATATGACTAACACTACAAATATACATATTTTTAGGAAAACATTAAAGACCATACTTGCTGATAACCCCTTTTATTCATTGTCTGAATTCTTTTCATATAGTTTTGAAGATTATTGAAATGATAATATTATTGTATACAATTTTTACTTATATTTTATTCTTCTTTTCCTGTATTGACAATTCCTATACATCGTAAATGTCTTTGGAAATATACTATTTGTATTTGTATTTGTAAATCTCCCACAAGATCGCGATTGACGGACGCACACTTGAACGCAGTTTTAAAAGTTATTTCCGCCGATAAATCTGCGCCACAAATAGACAACTTAATTAAAGACAAAAGATGTCAAATATCTGGCAACAGAATTTAATGTTTGTAGTTTTTTATAATGTCCTTTTTATTGGAAATTTAGTAAACAGACTTGTCCTATAACAGTAGTTTTCTCAAGTAGTTTGTCTTCTTTAAGATAAGGTTTTACGGCCCACCTAGTCGATGGTCTTCATGCTTTTGGCCCACCAGTGACTTTGAGTTTGACATGGCTGCTTTAGTTCTTTTCTATAATGTACCTATATTTATGTAGTTTCTAAATAAATAAATATTTTGACCCATTCTGGATTTAAATAGCTCTGAAACGAAAAAAAAAACCGTTCTGGGGTTTTCGCTGAATATTTTCAATTTGCCGGAAGTTTTGTTACTGCAACTTAGCTATTTTAAATGGAACACCCTGTACATTTCCTCAAAATCATAAAGCTTAGTCAATACGACTGTGTCAGTCGATACTCGCTGGAAATCCATAATACAATTATGTAAAATATAAAAACAAAACTAATTTTCACAAGCACTTCCAGTCATTTTAAAAAAGTGAGACAATATGCAGATATCGTGTTTTTATAATTTTCGTTTTTAAGATGAAAAAATAAACACATTATTTCTCTAATTGTTGACTTTTGACCCAACATTTATAACAAACTGCCCTTTATTTTGAACAAGGAAAATCAAATTCAAAATTTCTATTCTGCTCTCAACTTTTTAGTCTTTCTACGGTTCGGAAGTTGTTTGGCAAAGTGATCATTCATGCATAGTCAATTTTGTCTAGGCTATCCAAAGTCCAAATGAAAAAATGTCAGTGGCGTATCATTTTTTTCTTCAAAAATATGCAAGTTCCGTACGGACGCCACTGGTATTAGAAAATATGTCTTGATACAAAGAAAATGTGTACCAATTTTTACAAAGATATCTAGAATGGTATCCCAAATATTATAAAAAAGAAAAAATTTTTTCTGAAAAGTGTAACACCCTGCATCTCAAAAGTTATGAGATTTAGGACATAAACACCCTGTATATTAAATTAAAATTAAAATATACCTTTAATAAGCACATAATATTAAACTAATTAAAACTTAAAGTGAATCTTAATCTTAACTTTTGTTTTTTAGTGCCTTCATCGCAGTGGGAGTGTAAATCGTGTACATATATTAATGACATCTCGATGGATATTTGTGAGATATGCAGTAAAAGCAGGCACATCGGACAGGAACAACCGATGGAAGTCGGCGGTCCAGAATGTTCCACGTGTACTCTAGTTAATCCAAGAAGCGCCAAAGCTTGTCAGGCCTGCGGAAGCAGTTTGAAAAATTCTCCTACGTACATTTGAGTTGTACATAGATATTTTAAGCCCCAAAGTGTATATAGAAAGAAGCACAAAAGTTGTTAATTACTAAGGATATTGCTTGTACGGGGTGGCCAACTAAGAATGGACGCCGGCCATAACTCGCTAACCGTTAATCATATAACTTGGGGGAAAAAAAATTATTAGCTAAATCGACTAAGAGAAATCCCTGGAAAATATTTTGAAGTTCCGCATATGGCCGCTAGGGGGCGCAACTGTTATGGTCAATCAGAAAAAGGGCTGTTTCTTAAAAAATATTCATGTAAAGGTATATTATAAATACTGCCATCGTAAAGAGTAGAAAAATTGTGATTTTTTTGTTAAGGATATTTTGCTCTATCTCGTAAAATGTAGTGGTGGGGGAAGGTCAAACATGTTTTTATTTAAATGTCAATAACTCCGTTATAAGTCATCGGAATTGAACAAACTAGGTCTCGTTTAAAAGAGCCCATCTTAACTAATAATCTGATGTAAAAAAAAAAATCCGATTTGATTTCGCCGTGGTAACTAGAGGGCGCTGATTGACATCACAACAATTATTACGCATTATTTTGAAAATTTTAAATAGCACGCTATATCTCTTTTAACACAATTTAATAGAGGAGGAAATTCTCAATAAGTCAGTGCAAATTTCAGCTTCCTAACTTTTTTAAAACCGGAAATATAAATAAAATAAATATTAGGGCGCTGGGTACGCAACATCTCCCTAATCTGTATGGACATAGCCTACATCACAATAATTCAGTAATAATACCACAGATAATATTCAACGCAAATCGCTAAAAATTATACTAATGTTCTGAAATAACCACCAGGTGGCGCAGTAGACGTTAATAAGCATAGTTTTACTCGCAATTTTACTTTTCTCTATATTTTTTTGTAGTTTACTCTATTTTCAGTAAGTTAGATATTATAAGGTAATAAATAAGAAAAATCCTAATATATTCGACCGTTTCAAATCTCCGTCTTTCTTAAAATCGACAATTTATGCACAAGAATAACAATAAACTAAAAACATAGATAAATAATAATTCCTTAGCAATTTTCTGCTACATCAAGCAAAAAAAATAGTAGGCTGTGAAAACAAAATTGAAAGTAATACGTCAAAAAATAAACAATAGTTTCTTGTCAGTGCCTTTTAGTTGCTATTTATCGTTCTTGAATTTCCTAATAGTATTGCTATCATTTCGCGTTTTTGTCCGAGATTTTCGTGTTTTTTGAGTTTTTCTAGTTGCTGTTGTTCATGTTATTGTTGTAGTTCGTATTTTTCTTGTTCAAGATTTGTTATTGTTCGTGTTGCGTTGTGTTAAGAACAAAATGATTTATACAAAACAAGAACTATTCGACATGATAGGTGTTTATTTTGAATGTTTGAGAAATGCTACGGTTGCTGCAAGAGTATATGCGCAGGAATATCCGCAGAAACGCCACCCAAGTAAAAAGGTTTTTCTTCGAGTGATTCAACGTTTGCGAACCACTGGAAACGTGCATATTCCCGTATACCGCAGACAACGCAGAGGACGCACCGAAGAGAATGTAATTAATGTGCTAGCGTATATCGAGTTTAATCCTCAACTAAGTACTCGAATTATTGCGCTAGACCTAGGAGTAACGCGAACCACTGTTCAAAATATACTCAAAGAGCACAGGTAAGCAACGACATTGCAAATATAAACTGGACATATTTTTTAACAAAAGTCACGTGATTCTGATGTCACATAGGTCTTTAAGCCTAGAAAACCAATAATTTCCTGGAACATCAATTAAATATCTTCATCTTGTTTTAGGTTACATCCATATCACTTAGTGCTGCATCAGGAATTGACTGCTGCAGATTTTGATCACAGACTAAACCATTGTCACTGGCTTTTGGGTGTAATGAGGGAAGATCGGCAATTTCTGAGGCGAATATTGTGGACCGATGAGGCTACCTTCCAGAGCGATGGACGTGTCAATCTTCACAATACACATTATTGGTCCAGAACAAATCCACATTGGATGCGCGAAGTCCAGCACCAAGGCCGTTGGTCTGTAAATTGTTGGGCAGGGATTTTAGGCGGACGAATTATCGGACCATTTTTTTTCGATAATCCATTGAATGGTGAGAGATATCTAAGATTTTTAAGGGAGGAATTGCCGATTTTGTTGGAGGACGTACCTCTGAACGTCCGACAACGATTGGTATACCAGCACGATGGTTGTCCAGCGCACTTCGCTGTCAACGTTCGGGAATTTTTAGATGCCCACTATCCTGGCCGATGGATAGGGCGAGGCGGCACCCTTCCATGGCCAGCTAGGTCACCCGACCTAACGTGTTTAGATTTTTATTTATGGGGTCGAGTGAAAGATTTAGTTTTTGCCACCAGACCCACTACACAGGAAAATATGATTCAGCGAATAAGAGACTGTATAAATACTATTTCAGTTGCTGAACTGGAGGCTGCAGTTTTATCCACGCGAGATAGGATGCATAAGTGCATCGAAAACGATGGCCGACAATTTGAACATTTAGGGCGGCATTAATTGAATTATATTTTTATTATCGTTTCTTTCACACGTTCCATTTAAATGGCTTTCATTTCCCATTATAATGAAAATTTAATATTGCACTTATTGACTCCTACTGCGCCACCTGGTGGTTATTTCAGAACATTAGTATAATTTTTAGCGATTTGCGTTGAATATTATCTGTGGTATTATTACTGAATTATTGTGATGTAGGCTATGTCCATACAGATTAGGGAGATGTTGCGTACCCAGCGCCCTAATATTTGTTTTATTTATATTTCCGGTTTGAAAAAAGTTAGAAAGCTGAAATTTGCACTGACTTATTGAGAATTTCCTCCTCTATTAAATTGTGTTAAAAGAGATATAGCGTGCTATTTAAAATTTTCAAAATAATGCGTAATAATTGTTGTGATGTCAATCAGCGCCCTCTAGTTACCACGGCGAAATCAAATCGGATTTTTTTTTACATCAGATTATTAGTTAAGATGGGCTCTTTTAAACGAGACCTAGTTTGTTCAATTCCGTTGACTTATAACGGAGTTATTGACATTTAAATAAAAACATGTTTGACCTTCCCCCACCACTACATTTTACGAGATAGAGCAAAATATCCTTAACAAAAAAATCACAATTTTTCTACTCTTTACGATGGCAGTATTTATAATATACCTTTACATGAATATTTTTTAAGAAACAGCCCTTTTTCTGATTGACCATAACAGTTGCGCCCCCTAGCGGCCATATGCGGAACTTCAAAATATTTTCCAGCGATTTCTCTTAGTCGATTTAGCTAACAATTTTTTTTCCCCCAAGTTATATGATTAACGGTTAGCGAGTTATGGCCGGCGTCCATTCTTAGTTGGCCACCCGGTACAGATCCCGTTTGTTCCTAACGCAAATACTGATTTTTATTAAAATGGCAGGTATTGATTATCCTTGCGTAAACAAATGTGTGCATAGTTGGCATATGCAATTCTATGCTAAAAAAAATAGATTTTGATTTTTTTTAGTAGAAGGGACAGTTAATTCACATGACAAAATATACAGGGTGTCTAAGTATTTGGATTAATAAAAGGATATTATTTGTCATTATGCTTATAGAGGTCGTTAGGTTAGGCAGGTAAAAAAATCACTTAAAAAAATTTCTATTTTGAATTTTATTTGACAAATAAAACCAATATAGACAAGGTAATTCCGGGTATCATTGACACATCTTTAACATTTAATTTTCTGTGATAACATTTTAAAAGATAAACGTCCTAAATTTGGATGGTAAATAGGATAATTCATGTTTTAAAACTTCAGTGTCAGTGTTACCCGTGGACGAGCAAACATTGACATCCCATAACAAATCCTTGTTAAGTTAAAGTTAGACTCCACAGGGGCGACATTAACTTAGGTATACAGGGTGGTCCAACAGTGCTCGGATATTGTGGGAATTAAAAAATTATACGAAAGTTGTAGGGACTGCTGAGAGCTACAACCTAAAACTATTTTCGCTTATACAGGGTTGAGGATAAGTTTGCCACAAACCAAACTGAACATTTTTTTAATGGAACACCCTGTATATTGTTTTGTTTTCAGATTGTAGGGTCTATACAGAGTCGTTC
The DNA here is from genome assembly GCA_030620095.1 of Kuschelorhynchus macadamiae. NCBI lineage: Eukaryota > Metazoa > Arthropoda > Insecta > Coleoptera > Curculionidae > Kuschelorhynchus > Kuschelorhynchus macadamiae. The sequence goes on along the minus strand of JAUTXW010001222.1, from coordinate 290,798 downwards.
AAGATTTAGGGCCACTTTTCGAAAATATCATAGGTACATTTGACGCCCTGTACTTTTTTTTTAATGCGTTAGCATAAATCATTTTAGCTTGGTAAAAACTTCCAAATATGGTCTTCTTTCAACTGCGGTATTTTTCTTTAGTATTGTTTAATAACGGTATACACGGTAAATAAAAATCCTGGGTGCAAATTTGCTCGATTAACTTGAATGCCCTGCATATTATTATATTTTCAGATTCATCCAATGTAGGGTTTCTGACTCCGTATTGACCCTCTATACCGAGTCGTTCAAGATGAATGGCTACTTTTCGAAAATATTAGAGGTACAGGGTTATAGTTCACCCTCTGACAGGCTTATTTTTGCAAGATACAAGGAAATGGTTCCTACGAAAGTTATAGGGAATTTCCTAAGAATTTACATGGATGCAATTTTAAAAACAAAAGACGATCGGAAAATCACTAAATCACCATCAACTTTGTTATTTTAAATGGGACATCCTATATTTTTTGAAATTTTTGGGTTCTTCTCATTCTCCCCTTTCCAAAACTATATAATTTGTCTATATTCGGAACAGTAGTTTTTGACTAATTGTACTTTAAAGTTACCACATATACACATTTTCACAGATATGCAGCCATACTTAAATCGCGGTACCCATGAAATGATGAACTGTCAACTAAAAACAAAGGAGCACTGTTGGACGTGAACGCAATCCATAGATATTTAAATCGCTTTACCCATGGAATGTCACCAACAAAAACAATACAGTAATTTGTGAAAAAAATTATGTGATTATATATATATATATATATATATATATATATATATATATATACATATATATTTATATATATACAGGGTTATCATAAATAAATAATAAATAATAATAAATAAATTCATTATCTTGAAAATTAAAAAGGTAATAGAAAAACGCTCGAACCCGTCGATTTAGATTTATTTTTACGCATATTTAGAAATTATTTTAAACTATACAGGGTCACTCACAAAAGCTGTACAACTGTCATCTTTGATTTTTTAAATACAACGCCTTATTTTTTACTGCTGATTTGAATTCTCTATGAAATTCTAGACATTTTTGGTATAACATAACCTATACTGAAAATCAACAGTTATCGAAATATGTTTATCTAAATAAAACATAAAACACATATCAGGAAATTAAATAAGAAAACTACTTTATTAAATTTTGAAAATGTCCATCATTTACAGCTCTACAATGCCCTAGACGATGGAAACACTCTTGTTGCACATTAGTAACTGTATAACATTGAATATTTCTTATAACAGTTCGAATACGATCCTTAAGAATTTCAATAGTATGTGGCTTATTTTTATACACTTCGTTTTTCACATACCCCCAAAGAAAAAAGTCTAACGGGCTTAAGTCCGGCGATCTTGCCGGCCACTCTATTGCCCCATGTCGCCCAATCCATCGTCTCGGAAAGGTTTCATTTAAGTATCTCCTGACATCAGCTGCAAAATGGGGTGGTGTCCCATCCTGTTGATACCATAACAGTTCACTGGGAAGATCCGGATCGTTTACATTAGGATGTAGGGTAGCTAATGCTGGTATAAGATTCTCTTCCAAAAATTGAAGATACATTTGCCCCGTTAGTGAGGAACCAAAGAAATATGGACTTATAACTTTACCTACAATACCTGCCGATACATTAACACTTTGACGATACTGTGTATGACTTTCCCTGTACCAGTTAGGATTTTCTTGTGACCAGTGTTTAAAATTTTGTTTATTTACTTCTCCATTGAGACAAAATGTTGCCTCATCTGTGAAACAAATTCTTTTGACAAATAATGGATCATGATTACACATGTTGGTCATAATTTCGCAAAACTCGTTTCTGCGATCTGAATCATCATCATTAATTCTTGAACGAATTTCACTTTATAGGGATAAAAATTTTCTTTTTTCAAAAATTTGGAAACTGTTGTTTGATGTACAGGGTCCGGCAAAATGATCTCCCACATTTTGTACCGCCGCTGCGCACGAATCACTGAAGAGAGGGGGAGCTTAGTGTATTTAGCCGGTAGCTCGCGCCTTGCCATTTCAGTTGTCGCCATGAATTGGACGGGCGAGCATCGTGCATTCATTATCGAATCGTTTATGAAAAATAACGAATCTGTGACGACGTCGCAAAGAAATTTTCGTACTCACTTCGCGCTTGGTAGACATGCTCCGGTTCCAGATCGCAAAACAATACTGTTGTGGGTTTCAAACTTTAGAGCCACAGGTTCAGCCTTAAAAAGAAAATCAACTGGCAGACCCAGAAGTGCTAGGACACCTGAAAATATTGCAGCTGTGAGAGAAGCAGTGGAACGATCTCCTACCCGTTCAGCTGGTAAACATGCTTCTGCTTTGCGTTTGTCAGATCGTTCTGTGAGAAGAATTTTACACGCAGAATTGAAGTTTCACCCATACAAAATTATGATCGTGCAAGAACTTAGTGAACGAAGTGGGAAAATCGCAGAGTATGTTCTAACGACATTCTTCAAAACGTCCCACAAAACGCTGTCTTAATTACGAGTGACGAAGCGCATTTCCACTTATCTGGCTGTGTGAACAAGCAGAATTTTCGCTACTGGGCACCAGAAAATCCGCGGCAGCTGCATGAAAAGCCACTTCACAGCCCACGTGTCACTGTTTGGTGTGCTGTTGGATCATTTGGCGTTTGGGGTCCCTACTTTTTTGAAGAGGGTGGCGTAACGGTTACCGTAACTGCTGATCGATATATCGACATGCTACGTAATTTTTTGGAACCAAAACTTAGAGAACTTGAACATCCGGATGTGTGGTTCCAACAGGATGGAGCTACAGCTCATACGGCGAGAAGATCAATGGACGTTTTAAGGGAAATGTTTCCAGGACACGTAATCTCGTTACGTGGAGATGTTGGGTGGCCTGCGCGTTCTCCCGATCTTGCCCCATGCGACTTTTTTCTTTGGGGCTACCTGAAAGCGAAGGTCTTTGAACACCATCCCCGAACCATTGACGAACTGAAAGCAGCAATACGCCAAGAAATTGCAGGAATATCGCCTCAAATAACTGCTCAAGTGATGGAAACCTTTAGAAATCAGCTTCGAATGTGCATCGAAAAAAATGGTCGCCACTTGGACTCTGTAATTTTCAAAACTTAATGAAAACAAATGGCTTAGTGTAGATTTCCATTTAATAATAAAAAAAATTAAATAGCATGGGGGCAAACGGAGAGGAATTTGAAAAAAAAAATTGGGATATGATTGATAGTCGAGAACGCTGTGTTTTAAAATTATACCCATTATACAGGGTGGTCTGAAAAGTTCGTGGTGAATCGAACTTGTGTTTTTTTAAATGGGATACCCGGTATATTATTATTTTAGTTTATTCTCCTATTCGTTGCGATCATTTTGATATAAGGTTAGTTGGGTCTAAAATTTATACCAAGGGAATGGGACGAGGTTAAAGTGGAAAAAAGGGTTATACTCCGGCCATTTTTTGAAAACAATTGAAGCAGGTCTGGAAAAACCAAATATTCTATAAAATGTATAATAAATAATCGCTTGTAAGCCGTTCAAAATTATTCACTGTTATACAGGGTGGTCAAGTTTTGCAAATTTACCTTGGATTGAATTTTTTTAAATGGAACACCCTGTATATTTTACTTTCATGTTAAAGATAACATTACTAGCTTTCAGAAAATACCATATTTGATACCTTTCTCACCAACAGTTTTTCAGTAAATTAACTGTGAAATCAAAATTTCTTCATTTTAACACGAATTACTCTGAATTCACGTTGTTAAAATTGACAATTTAATATTAGGAGGCCATGATATCATCATAAATTAAACAAAAGATTGACTGTCCTGTCAAAACAGCAAAGTGTCAGAATATTGTCATCAGTAAATAAATAAATATTGTTCTTTGATGATGCGATGCCGAAATAAAAACAAGATAGAAGCATTTGCAAGTTTATCATAGAGATTTCAAGAAACAGGAAATGTTGCTTTCAAAAAAACGTAAAGTAATTAATAAACCAGTTACCAATGAAGATAATGCTTTGACAGTATTAATAACAGATCTTTTTTTTACAAAAAAAAATAAATTTAATATAAATCAACAAAAACAATGTAATTAAAACTTATAAAAGATGTTCAACTAAACCACCGTTTTGCTGAAGGCACATTTCGAATCTATCCATAAATGAAAGTTTCACTTTTCTCAAAGTCAGGTCTGAAGTGTTGCGAAAAAAGCTTATTATTCTCAACTTCATATCTTCCACTGTGGTTGGAACCTCTTTATAAACTTCTTCTTTAACATGTCCCCATAAAAAGAAATCTAGTGGCGTTAAATCGGGTGACCTCGCAGGCCACTTAACTGGTCCACCTCGCCCAATCCAATGCTCTCCTTTCCAATTATTGAGAAAATGTCTTACATGGCTATGGTAATGCTCCATCATGTTGGAACTATAAGGAATTTCTTAACATTAAAGGTAAGTCTTCGAGCAATACGGGCAACTCATTTCTCAAAAAATTTAAATAGACTTCTCCCGTTAAATGCTCTTCAAAGAAATACGGTCCTATAACATGAGAGCCAATTATACCTCCCCAAACATTAATTGACCATTTATTTTGATGGTCCACCTGACGAATCCAATGTGGATTTTCGGTTGAATAATAGTGCATATTATGTTTGTTAACCAAGCCGTTGCTTTTAAAAGTTGCTTCATCTGAAAACAGCACCCTATCTACAAAACCTGGATTATCCCAAATTGTATTTAAAAACCAAATTGAAAACTCTTGTCTGTTCTTGGTGTAATTCAATGTGGTAGGCATTATATTTATGTTTTTTCAGAATCCGTTTAATACTAATGCGTTCAATATCAGTAGCTCTCTCAATTTCCCTGGTACTTATGTGTGGATTTTCTTGCACTATTAATAACACTGTCAAAACATTATCTTCATTGGTAACTGGTTTATTAATTACTTTACGTTTCTTAAAAGCAACATTGCCTGTTTCTTGAAACCTCTCTAATAAACTTGCAAAAGCTACAGGTCTTGGTTTTTTTTCGGCATAGGGATATCGTACCGCATAAACCCTGCTTGCTAGTAAAGGGTTTTTTTGACACTCGCCCAACATAAAAGTCATGTTTATCAACTCTGGAGTACTCAAACTCATTGTTACTTAACAATTTCTCGGCTTATCGTCAAAAAACAATGGTAATTGATGCCAATTCTCTGACACTTTGCGGTTTTGACAAGAATGTCAATCTTTCTTCTCATTTATGATTATATCATGGCCTCCTTATATTATAGGTAGTCAATTTAAGCAACGTAAATAATACCGTTTCTGTTAGAATGAGTAAATTTTGGTTTCACGGTTAATTTACTAAAAAACTGTTGGTTAGAAAGATATCAAATAGGGTATTTTCTGAAAGCTGGTTATGTTATCTTTAATATGACAGTAAAATATATGGGGTGTTCCATTTAAAAAAATTCAATCCAAGGTAAATTTGCAAAACTTGACCACCCTGTATAATAGTGAATAATTTTGAACGACTTACAAGCGATTATTGTAATCCTAGATACAATACATTTTATAGAATATTTGGTTTTTCCATACCTGCTTCAATTGTTTTCAAAAAATGGCCGGAGTATAACCCTTTTTTCCACTTTAACCTCGTCCCATTCCCTTGGTATAAATTTTAGACCCAACAAACCTCATATCAAAATGATCGTAACGAATAGGAGAATCAACTAAAATAATAATATACCGGGTGTCCCATTTAAAAAAACACAAGTTTGGTTCACCACGAACTTCTCAGACCACCCTGTATAATGGGTATAATTTTAAAACAAAGCGTTCTTGACTATCAATCATATCCCAAAAATGTTTTTTCAAATTCCTCTCCGTTTGCCCACAATCGGCCACCCCATCTTGGTTGCACCATATGCATGGTTGCATATATATATATATATATATATATATATATATATATATATATATATATATATATATATATGTATATATATATGTATGTATATATATGTATATATGTATATGTATATATATATATATATATATATATATATATATATATATATATATATATATATACTAATACAACGATAACAAAGAAACAAAAGCTGCAATTGACGCATTATTAGCATTTGCGAAATAAAGTTGAAGAATTTTTAGTTTTTCTTCTTTGGTAAATTGCATTTTAGATTTTATTAATTTTGTTTTCTGTAAAATCAATAAAATATTTTACTTGCGAATAAAAGTCAGTGTTTTGTTTTTGTTGGTGACATTCCATGGGTAAAGCGATTTCATCATTTCATGGGTATCACGATTTAAATGGGGCTGCATATCTGTGAAATTGTCTAATGTGGTAACTTTAAATTGGAATAAGTCAAAAACTACTGTTCCGAATATAGATAAATTATATATTTTTGGAAAGGGAAGAATGAGGAGAATTCAAAAATGTCAAAATATACAAGGTGTCCCATTTAAAATAACAAAGTTGATGGCGATTTAGTGATTTTCCTATCGACTTTTGTTTTTAAAATTGCCGCCAAGTAAACCTTTAGGAAATTCCCTATAACTTTCGTAGGAACCATTTCTTTGTATCTTGAAAAAATAAGCCTGTACAGGGTGTCCGGATTTGAATGCAAAAGCAGGTATCTCGCTTATTTTTAAAGATAGAACCTTGCGGTTTTCACGAACCTGAGCTGATTTTTTGTGAAACTCATAAAGCCGTAAATAAAATTTTCATATCCTTAGTTTATGAGATACAGGGCGAAATAAAAAAATTTGCATTTTGGGACCCTTCTCGTATGTCGGTTATCCTTTAACTTAACGCAAAGGGAAAAATAGCTGCAGTTTTTTACGTTGGATCCAGTGGCGTAGTCATATTTTTCATTTGAATTGTTGTTTTTTAGATATCACCCAAAGTTGTGTTTTTTTAAATGGGGCACCCTGTATATTTGTCCTTTTAAAAGCTTCTCAAAAATATATAATAGTATGGGTCTATTTTAATAAACAACAACAAAAATCCTAATTTTTATAATTATCATCCCAAATTTTGCAGTAGGCCAACTGCAAAAACAATGCTGCCTTTTATTTAAAGTCGTTAACAATATCTACATCCTAACAATAAATCAAAATAAATATGTAATTAAATCTATTTATCAAAATATGTATTGATAATTTCGCACCAAAAAAGTACCACCTACCTAGATTTATGTAACACAAGAACAAAACAGTAATAAATTATTATGTAACAAGCCTTTCAGCAAAAATCAACTGTCATATCCTCCTGAGACCCAAAGAAAAACGGCTCGACAGAATTTGTTAAAAATTGAACCATTGATTTTAGGGCTGTCGAAAACCCTATATGAATTTTTTCAGAATTTTTGATTAACTAGTTTTTGAAAAAAAAATTGTCCATTAAAATGGACACTGGGTCTTTGTCAGGTCATATTTTCAACTCATACCAAAAAATAAAAATGCACATATAATTTTAATTTTTTATTCCAGAAGCGTGAAAGTCATAAAAACAGTTGTGCTCTGACGTGATGCATAAGTAAATTTTGCAAACATTACAAAAAAATTTGGTTTTTTTATTACAATTTTTCTGCTTACAGCGCATAGAATTTTTAATTTTCACCAACTCAGGCAAATGCATTTTCTGAGTTTTTTGGGTCGGGCTGGATCTTGGTGAATCATAACCGGCTAGGTTGTTCCTTGTTTTTAATCTTGTGAAGCTGGTAGTTTCAGCATTGGCATTTGGGTCATCTTTTAACAAGCAGTCAGCAACTTCAAGTTTAAATTCAAGAAATTTTAAAATATCCTTTTGCCTGTCACCTAGTTTTTGTCGGTCTTGACGATACAAAATCCAAGAGTTAGCTATTGCTAAATCAAAAAGATGAAAGATGGTTTTCACAGTCCATTTTTTAGTTCTTGCGGACATCCTGCAGTAGCTCATCCTGTCTATAAGATCGATGCCCTCCATGGAATCATTGTAACATTTAATTATGTGGGGTCGCGGAACTTGAATGTATTTATTCTTTTTTACACCATCTTTTGCAGTTATCTACAGGTTGCTCTCCTAGTTTAGTGGAACTTATAAAAATTGGCTTTTGATCAAACCATTGCACGACGTTGATTTGACCATCATTCCTAACCGTTTGTTCAGTGAAACCCCTAGCAAACTTTTTTACAATTTTTTCCGCAGTTAAATGCACCGCAGCAGGTATCCTTGATTTCATAATTGTTCCCGTGCACAAAATCTTTTTTTCTGTCAAAAGATACTCTAAGAGAGGAATTGTTGTAAAATAGCGGTCCATAAACACATGAGAACCTGGCCTTAAAGAATTTGTCAAACGAATTACAGCACTAGGTCCCACTCCTAAGTCAACATCACAAGCTTGAAGTAAAGTTCCTTTGCCCTGGTAAATTTCAAAGTCTAACACCAATCCTTCTGGTGTAGCACAAACAAAATTTTTGAGGCCTTCAGGATTAGGTTTGCCTCTGACAAATTGCTTAATCTTACATACACCGGTGAAAGGAATCATTTGCTCATCTATAGCTACTATGGGATGGCGTTCCAAGGATAAACAAGTTTTTTTTATTTTATCTATTAGTGGCCTTACTTTCCACAACTTATCTTCTTTTTTCTTTTCCTCTGGAACATCATTGTCTACGACAACTTTTAAATTACTTCTGATCTTAAAAAACCTTGTCCTAGTCATATTTTTAGTTATTTTTTCTACTCTGGTGAGGGCAGCCCACTACATTTTAATTTGCGGAAACTTTAGGCATGACATCAGAACTGAAATTCCAAGAAACTTTTTAACTTCTTCAACTGTTAAATTCATAGGTTGATTGTGCTCGGCGAAATATTTGAGATTGGTACAAGCGCAAATTTCCTCTGCATCAGAATCTTCGAAATACATTTTAAAATAGTCGAAAACATTCCAGTCCTTTCGTTCAAAACTGGTGTCCCTCATCTCAGGCGTATCGATATTTAATGGTTGAAATCTATCCACTTTTTTCCATGAAGTTCGTCCCCAACGACGTCTTAGAACACTGAGAGGCACATTCATTTCTGCATCAGATTCAGATGAATTATCTGAAAGATGCTCTTCGTCGTCTTCCATTTCAACATCGTCTTCAAAAACTGGGCATTGTCACCGCCGGCACCGCTGTCAAAGTTCTCAGTGGCCTCACATTCGGAATCATCCAAGTCGTCATCAAATCCTTCAATATCAGATTCTTCCAAACAAGCCAAAATTTTTTCATCATCTTCTCCAAAACGAAGATACTTTTTAGAGCCGAAAATTGCTAAAAATTAAAAATAAATGAGAATAAAAAAATTTTAAGGTTATAAAAAAAATGCAGGCAGGAAGACTTGGAGTCCATTTAAATGTACACGTTTTTTTTTAACGTAGAGAATGCAAACAGTTTTTAAATACAATAAACAGTACTTAGACAGCAAGATCAACCCCCTCTACTACTAATCCTATGTTTTTATTTATTTGTTTTTACGTAAAATCATAAATACTTACTATCTAGCGTTTGTTTGCCAAAGGCACTCATGTTTACTTAGTCACAGCTGATCACCGAGTATGAAATGTACCGTATTTTACTACAACTGTTGCATAGATGGCGGTACTAATATGTCCATTTGAATGAACAATTGGATTCTAAAGTATACAATAAACGATTAGCTTAATAATAGGCGAAAAATCTATGGTCCATTTAAATGGACGCTGGATCTCAGGAGGATAAAAGAACTACAGTAACCAAGGAAATCAAAAGAACTGTTCAAACTGATTTCCATTTTGTTCTAGGCATGCTCGCACAATTTTCGTATTCGTTTTAGGGAATTAAGCAAAATAACGGGATGATTTTGTAAATAGCGAAAATGTTCTCTTATCGCATTTCCTAAATCTTGGACATTATCATAGTGGTCTTTGTAAATTCTATTTACCAGATATCCCCATAGAAAGAAATCTAAAATCGACAAAGCTGGGGACCTAGGGGGCCATCTTATAGGTCCATTTGTTCCGACCCATTGATTGGTAAAATTATTGTCTAGAAATAATCTCTTCATTCCAGAATTGTGTGCGGGAGCACCGTCCTGTTGAAAATAAATTTCGTTAATTTGCGCTAGAGAAACATCGTCAAGTAATTCAGGTATAGCTGCCTCTAAAATTTCTATATAGCGATTGGCTGTTAGATTTCCCTCAAATATATAAAATTTTATATGCGTTCCTAATATTAAGCAGGACACATTTAGACCAAACCTGCCCTGCTGCCTTCTGGGAAATATTTGGTGTTGATTTTCCTGGGACCAGAATCTACTATTGTGCCTATTGAGTATACCAGAATTACTGAAATGTGCTTCGTCTGACCATATAACCTTCCTTTCAAAATCTCTAACCATATCGCATCTTTCTCGAAACCAATTGCAGAAGACTACCCGCCGCTCTGCATCCCCTAGTTGTAAGTGCTGCACGAGCCTAAATTTGTATGGGTGGTATTTGTGCTTTTTTAGAATTTCTTGTAGGGTAGAGTTTGTAGGGTAAGCTTCTGCATTAGCCAAAACCGTAATTTTCTCAGCCTCCCGATTTTCGGGTTTGATAAATGATCCGTGATTAAGTAAATTCTTTTTTATCCGATAAAAAGTGGATATATTAGGTTGCCTCCTTTCTGAATATCTAAATAAAAATTAAGCAATAGTATTTCAACATACCTAAAAATTAACTATTTACCTGTTAAAATACATCTCAGAAGCCGCTTCAACATTTTCATTACTTAATATAAAACAAGCTAACATATCGTACTTTTCATAATGTTCGAAAGTTTGGTTTTCTTCCATAATAATACAAATATATTTTTACAAAATTGGGAAATGTCATTTGCTTCCAAGAAAACAAAACAAAACGGTATCGTTTTGCATGGCCTACTGCAAAATTTGGGATGATAATTATAAAAATTAGGATTTTTGTTGTTGTTTATTAAGATAGACCCATACTATTATATATTTTGAGAAGCTTTTAAAAGGACAAATCACTTTCTGGATAAATATACAGGGTGTCCCGTTTAAAAAAACATAACTATGGGTCATATCTAAAAAATAACAACTCAAATGAAAAATATGACTACGCCACTAGATCCAGCGTAAAAAACTGCATAAGAAGCAATTTTTGCCTTTGCGTTAAGTTAAAGGATCCCAAAATGCAAAATTTTCTATTTCGCCCTGTATCTCATAAACGAAGAAGGCTTTGATTTTGTTTACGGCTTCATGAGTTTCACAAAAAATTAGCTTAGGTTCGTGAAAACCTCAAGGTTCTATCTTTAAAAATAAGCGAGATACACTGCTTTTGCAACCAAATCCGGACACCCTGTACATTTGACGTTAAGAGACAACCAATTTTGACTTATTGTGCAAGTACAATGAGATTTTTCAGTAGCGTTATAATGAAAATTATGTCTATTGACGTTTCTCTTTCAGTGGAATGTTGCTTCATCAATAAATAACAGAAAAAAGTATGCATATCTTGGCTCTCTTTAAATTTCTTGTTGTACCCAAAAATCTAGTGGGCCTTATTGTTACAAATGAAATCACACTGTCACAAATACAAATTTGATTTTTCAAGTAATGCTCCTGCTTGAGTTTTATATTTATTTATTTATTTCACAGTATTAACAGCAAGAAAAATGCCAATTACAGATACTGGGACTTAAAGCTAATACAATAAATATATTAAATACACTATACAACTTTACATACTAACAACAATGGTTGTAGTCCTTACAATACATATACATCCAAATACAAAATCTCTTTATTCAGAAAAAAATTTTACAAAATTGGTTGAATGGCGTCAAAATGAGTAACGAAATATTTTTAAAACTTACATGTAAGATTAAAATTATAAAACTACTACATAAAAATCTAAAATCACAACTTAAAGACAATAAAAATCTGAAATCACAACTTAAAAACAATAATAATACTAACAATCAAACTTTAAGATCTTAATTATGGCAGAATAAAAATCCACTTAGGACCATGACAGATACTCAGCAACTGTGTATGGTTCTATGCCCATTAGGTGTTTAAATGACTTTTTTTTGAATAACTTTAATGTTGTTACAGTTTTAATTTCTATTGGGAGATGGTTAAACAGCTTTATACACGCGTATGCTGGGCCACGTGTAGTTAATGTTAAACGATGTATAGGAATGTTAAAATTTAAGGTTCTTGTAAAATGTTCATGTTGAGGTAAATGCTGAGAAAATTTCTCTCTGTGCTTAAACAAAAATACTACACACTCATAAATGTACACTGCCGGCAAAGTCAACAGCTGAAGTTGCCTGAACTTCCCCCTACAAGATTGCAACCTATTTAGACCTAGTAATATCCTCACTGACCTCTTTTGGGTCTTAAAGATCTTCCAAACCTGGACGCTATTTCCCCAGAATATGACACCAAACCTAAGCATTGACAAGAAATTTGCATGGTAGATTGTTAAAAGTGTTTCAGTGTTGAGGTAACCTTTCAGTATACGAAGAGTGTAACATACACTGTTTAATTTGGCCGCAACATAATCAATTTCCTTCTCCCAGGATAAGGAAAAGTCCATGAAAACTCCAAGAAATTTGGCATTCTCAGAAAACGGCACATTGGAGGACAGCAGTTCGGCCTGTTCAGGCACCTCAACACGTGATTGTTTAGTTCTGAACACTACAAAGCTAGATTTTTGCGTATTTAATACCAGTTTGTTTCTTGAGAACCACTGCTCCGCTGTATCCAGGCATGTTCTTCCGGTTTCTAGGGCTTCCTCAAAGGCATTTGCAACAATTAGGATATTAGTATCATCTGCATAATTGACAACAGATGTGCTTTCGGCTTGCAGTTCCAGACTTAAGTCATTAATATAGAAGACAAATAGGAGGGGTCCTATCACACTTCCCTGGGGTACTCCTAAATCAAGCCTCTAAAGACCCGAAAAATATTCCTTGCCATTCCTGCAAATTGAAACACTCTGACCTCGTTCTGACAGGTAAGATTTCACCCAATCTAAAGTGGGCCCTCTAACTCCATACTTCTCCAATTTCTCGAGTAGAGAATAGTGGTCTATGCTATCAAAGGCCTTTGAAAGGTCTAGAAAGGCACCCATAGCCACACCTCCTGCCTCCAGACAATCAAAAATATTGTCCAAGAAGTCGTAAATTGCAGTAGTGATGTTCTTACCCGTGATAAAACCATGCTGATTATCGCTAATGAGTCGCTCTGAAACAAAGAAACTAAACAGGCGTGAGCACATTGCTTTCTCAAAGATTTTTGAGAAGGAAGACAAAAGACTAATCGGTCTGTAATTTTCAATTGAAGTGGGGTCTCCTTTTTTAAAGAGTGGCTTAACAATTGCCAATTTTAAGGCCTGGGGGAAAACACCATGCGACAGTGAATTATTAATAATATAGGATAGGGGTCCATATAACTCACCAGCACAAAACCTGAAGAGATCAGAAGATATCCCGTCAAAACCATGACTATGTTTGTTTTTTAGACCAGTAATAATATTAAAAGTCTCTGCAATGGTTACTGGAGACAGAAACATTGAATTCCTGTTATAAGGAGTTTTGTTATCAGATTGCGTGGCAGGCAAAAGCTTTATTAAATTTAAAGCTGCATTCACAAAATAATTATTTAGTTCATTGCACACAGTCTCAGGCTCACCTTCTATACCCACCTCTCTCCCAACAGAGCTAGAATTCTTTATTTCACTTACAATTTGCCATGTGCATTTAGACTTATTATCGCTGTTTGTGATTCTATATTCATACTGACTTTTCCTGGCATCTTGTAGTAATTTATTATATCTTCGTTTTACAGCTTCATATGCAACCCTATACCCATCATCATTCTGACTCAGTACCAGAAGAAGATCAAGTAAATTTTTTGTTTCCGTTATATCGGGATTATTTATATGAAGCGTGTTCTTTCTGATATTTTTTCTGCATTTGCGTACAGGAAAACAAAGCTCGATCAAAGGCATTAGGACATGCATAAAACTGCCCCACTGAGCATCTAAGTCATCCTGGGGTTGATCATATATCAATTGCCAGCTCTGGTCAATCAACATTTGTTTAAAGCGCTGTTTACTCAGCTGATTAAAAATTCTACGCTCAAGGTACTCTGACACATTTGCTTTGGTGATCTCAAATGAAAGCCTCTGACCAGTGTGATCTGAGATATGCGTGTGCAGTACTTCCGATTTATAATTAATACAATTGGTATAGATGTTATCAATACAACTTTTACTGGCCGAAGAAATGCGTGTACATTCTAATATTGACGGTTGTAAATTAAAAGAGCTTAAAATTGAAAGAAAATTTACTGAGTCTCTGACATTAGTCAAAATATCTATGTTAAAGTCTCCTGCCAAAAATATTAAAACATTCTCATTTAAAAGTCTCATTAAAACACTTTCAATATACATAAAAAATTGGTCTACATTACCATTAGGTGGACGATACACTGACAATAATACAATTTTAATACCTGAAATTAAAATGTCCACCGCAGCACATTCAAATATGTGTTCCACTGAGCTATTAGATAGATCCATCTTAGCATTCCACTTCAGACCTTCACGGACATATACTGCAGCACCGCCATGCTGTCCCTCTCCCCTACAGAAACATGATGCCAATTAAAAATCTTCAATTCCATATTTAATTGATCTAAGCTGTTTCCTATTGACTGGACATTATGATGAATTATGCATGACTGCATTAGATCGACCCCGTTGCACCTTTTGTTACAGGTACTCGGCTCTCCAGGTTCAAAAAATGGTTAAAAATAATACCAGCTGGCCAAAGCTTTGCTGTCATTACATCACTCTTCAAATGCAACGGAACTGCTAATTTAAATGAGCTTTTGACTTTATCTTTCTGGGTTTTCATTTTATAACACTGAAACTCGCCCTCCAATCCATTTTCCATCAAAAAGTCCAGAATGTTTTGCGGGTCGGTTTTTGGATCAAAACCTGAAATAAACATCCAAATTAGATCTCTCTTTTTGGCCACTGTAAGAAGAGATGAAGCTGTATTTTCTCCTCTAGTAGGTTCTGGGCGTTTTAACTTTTTTGGTTTTCTCTTGACGGTCTGCCAATCTTCATCGTCGTTATTATTGTTTGTTTGTTTTGTTGTGTCATGCTGATTTTCGCCTGGAATATGTGGGTTATTTTGTATTTGTTGATCTGTCAAAGTCAGATCCGCTTTGAAGTTAGCCAACGTTTTCGTAAGGCTAAGGTTATAGTTGATGCGTATTCTGACGAATTATCGTTATGACGAACACGTCAGAAAGGTTTTTCAGATGTCGGTGGTTATAGTACATGCTATCATGCTAATAGTTCAGTTTTGTCAAGATGGATGACAATGAAAGTTTAGAATATGAGTCTCAATTTTTGGAAAGCCCTTTATTAAAAATTGTTTTAATGGGCAGAACCGAACACGCAAATAAAATATTTTCATCACGATCAATTAATGGGGAATACCATACGTTATTTAAAGACCTTTCAGAACAACCAAACAAATTTTTTGGGTACTTCAGGATGTTACCAGAAACCTTTGATTATATTCTTAAAGGAATCGAAGAAAGTATTACCAAACAATCAAATTTTTGTGAGTGTATATCTGCTAAAGAAAGGCTGGCGTTAACATTAAGGTAAGGCTGCAATATTTTTTATATTAGTGCTTTATTTTAATTTTAATGTAATTATAGTTATAAAACTCTTTCAAAACGTTTAACAAAAAAAAACATGTTTACTTATTTGGGTCGGTACGTGAAAAATATGCTGCTAAGTCTTCATCAAGCTGCTGCTGATCAGAAATTTCTCCACTACTTGGCCCAGAAGGAACACATTCTGTAGGATGAGTTTGTTCAGAACGTCTCAAAGTTTCTTCGCTAGTGGCCCTAGAAGTGTTTTGGAAGTCTGGAGCCCTAGCATAATAATTGTTCATGGGATGATAACGCATTCCAAACTGGGCTAATGAGCATCTGGGGGAGGTTGCCTGCTGCGAATATGAATTGTCATTGCCACAATATGATTGTTGGTATTCTTCCTCATCAATAAACACCTATTGCAGTTTAGCTCTCACGTGTAGTTTTCTGTCTTCGGGAACTTTTCTTAAATAAGGTAATAAGCTCATCAGAAAATGATAGTCAGCATCCTCCTCAATTTTTGCTTGATGACGTACTACTTCACCTTTTCGCTTAAATTCTTTTAATTTTTCCTCTTCGATTATTAAAAGTTGCTGAATTGCATTAGATTTGGTATTAGTTTTGACAGTTTTAACACGTTTGGTTTCAGATGGGACAAACCCTGTAGACGCGGCCGGTGAATCTGTTGATTCGGTATTTTTTTCCATTCCCGCCTTTTGTGCTGCATTTTGGTCGACAATGACGTCAGTTTCAGCAAAATCTTCCAGTAATTCATCAGATTCTCCGTCATCATTTTGCGATTGAGTATTCACCTCCGGCTCCGCAGTGCTGCTTTGCAATTTTCTGCCCACAAATTGATCTTTTAAAAACAGCATGTTTTTAAAATATGGCCATTTTGGCTCCTTATTTGGTCCTCCTTCTTGTCCAGAACGTGGCTTCGGTAGCTTTTGAAGCTCTTTACGAAAGGTGTCCCGCAAACCACGCCACTTATTTTTTACGGCTTCAACTGAAACAAAAACAACGCTTACTAAAATACCCATAGGACAAATTGTGTTTGTTCTTTTTTACTTCCCTCGTAAAAGGGAAGTACTGTAATCATGAAAAAATCACCTTTCGAGATTTTTACAGGTTTTTACGTTTTAGTTTCCCTAGACCCGAAAAAACATGGTCGCCCATTTCCGTCGCTCTGCCTGTCTGTCGGTCTGCTGTACGCGGCATAGCCCAAAAACTACTTATCCGATTAACTTCAAATTTTGCTCAAAAATAAAGGGTCATATGGGGATGATAAAATTATATTTTGGTAAAATAGAGTGGCGGCCTCACAAAATGTAAAAATAGAAGAAGGAAAATAGACATGAATTGGACTTCAATTAATTTTTTTTTATTATACAAAGTGTCTTAAAAAATCGTGTCAGTAATAGTTAATCACAACCCTGCTCAAATTGTTTAACGTAAAAAGCTGATAAGATAAGTTTTCTCTTGTTAAATTCCAAAGGGGGTAAAACAACCCTGAAAAACTACAATTTTTTTTAAATTTAAAAAACGGGTACTTTTTCGACAAAATACCTAAACACGTTTATTTTAAATTTTTGTATATTTAAGGACTTTTTAAAAATGTACTTAAATGAGGCGATTTAATAATAATTTATAATTTTTTCGTCGAAAATCTCGAGTATAACTGCTAGTAATACATAAATTAAACCTCAACAAACTGAAATAAATTATTGGAAATATAAAAAGTTTGTATTGTAAGTAGTTGAATTCTATATGCGAGGGAAATATGGGTATAGGAGAATTTACCAATTTTTGTTGTTGCTTTTTTATTAATAATGACTTAAAATTTCGTTTGTTTTGGGTATCTTTCTACTGGGATGTCATTTAGATCGTTAAGCTTTTCATACAGAATTTCACATACTGCGATACGACAGATAGTTTATGAGACATGTCTATCAATATGGAATACTTTTCGAGGGAAACATATGCCGGTGCCTACAACCGATTTGTTACAAAAAAATGCAAAAGACTACTTTAAACAATGGAATTTCCCTAATTGTGTTGGCAGCATTGACGGAAAACATGTTCGAATTAAATGCCCACAAAACTCAGGATCGATATACTATAATTATAAACAATATTTTTCAATTGTGTTGCAAGGCATAGCTGATGCAAATTACAAGTTTGTTACTATTGATGTTGGAGGTTACGGGAAGCAAAGCGATGGAGGTATATTTTCTCTCTCTAACGTCTACAAATGTTTACAGACGAACAAATTCAATATTCCAGCTCCTGAATATTTACCCTTAACTGAAATCAAAGCTCCTTTTGTAATAGTAGGCGATGAGGCGTACCCACTGAAGCCATATTTACTTAAGCCATATTCTAGACAAAATCTTACAAATGAAGAGCGGATTTTTAACTACCGCCTGTCGAGGGCTCGACGGTGCATTGAATGTGCATTTGGTATATTAGTTGCTAAGTGGAGATTTTTAAAAACCGAATTGCAAGTGAGCCCCGAGAAAGTCGATATTTTAGTTCAAACTGCATGTTTATTGCACAATATAATAATTGACATTGAAGGAGTGCCAGTACAGCCCGAACAAAATATACAAAATGACAAAATATCTGTTTCAAGACGCTACAACCATTATGGATCAACAGCCAGTCAAATAAGAGATATTTTCAAGAATTACTTTTGCAGCCCCTATGGTGAAGTACAATTTCAATATAATATTTTTGCTTAAAAATCGTCATAAAAAAGGTATTGAAAGAAATGTAATGTAAACAAAATATCCATATTTGAAATAAATAAAATTTAACCATGTGTGTATTTACCATTACTATCCATTTCTCTAGCGATTTTTTCCCATTTCTGGCGAGACATATCTCTATTGTGATAGTTTTTTTGCTTCATATCCCATAAACATTTATTTTCAAAAACCAAACTGATTAGTTTTTCGACATCCATTGCAAACAAATACGAACGATTCGGATCAAAAAATCAAAACTGTTTGAGCGTTCAGACTATTCTGACGAATTCGTGGGTAATCTGACGAGCAGGCCGCACGCAATATAACCACAATAATTGCGTCCATTTGTTTTGATTTGTTCGTTCGAGTTCTGACGTGTTCGTCATAACAATAATTCGTCAGAATACGCATCCACTATAACCTTAGCCTTAAACGTTCGACAGAAATATCTGACGTTTCATTGTTTCGGGTAAATGGAATTGGTGACTTTACGCCACTCGTTTCATTACTCACTTCATAGCCATTATTTTGTTCAGTGCCATCTATTGAAACTTTTATTGATGCGGGAATCTCTTTTATGGAGGAGGAGGCAGCCTTGAGGGATGTAGAGGGGTTAGGCGGAGGAAGCACACTAACCTGACTTTTGTTATTTTCCCGAGTTTTCACCAAGTTTTCTTCCAATAATTTTAATTTTTCTCGTAAGAGACAATTGTTTTCTTCTATCACTTGATTTTTTCCCTTTAATTCTTCAACCATTATCTTCAAATATGCGATTTCTATGTCTTTTTCTGGGCATGATTTACACATTTGAGAAGAGTTTCTCCCAAAATACGGACTTTCCCGACCCAATCTCTTTGTATACAAGATTTGTGGTACACTTTCCCACATATTACACAAGTAACTGTACTATTTAACTTATTTTTACAACAAGTAAAACGAACTTTTTCGACGAGCTCGATATTTGGCGGTTTAGTCAGCGCCATGTTGACAAAACTCCATATTCCAAATATTGTCAATGTCGTTAGCAAATTTATTAAACAGTGAGCACATTCTGTATATAGTTGAGGCCTTGAAACTATTAATATAAGGAAAGTCTAAGTAAAACGTGTTTTTTGATCTAGTACTTCCTGCATTAAAAGAAAATTTAATTTCTGATAAAATTTCTGGACAATCTACCTGATTGCTAATAATTTTGAAAAGAAAAACAATGTGTGTTGTTTTTATTCTTCTATTTTCTATGGATAAACAGTTAAACATTTGAGGTAAAGTCTAATTATAAAAGCCTCGCGCGGGGTAGTAACCAAATTTTTTTAAATATGGAAATTTAAGAAACTTTCTTTGGATTGTTTCAATACTGTTAATCCAAATATCCTATTGTAGGGCCCATATAAGACAACCATATTCCAATTTAGGCAACACGAGGCTGCCAAACAACTTACAGCATACATCCTAATGAAAGTCC
The DNA here is from genome assembly GCA_030620095.1 of Kuschelorhynchus macadamiae. Classification (NCBI taxonomy): domain Eukaryota; kingdom Metazoa; phylum Arthropoda; class Insecta; order Coleoptera; family Curculionidae; genus Kuschelorhynchus; species Kuschelorhynchus macadamiae. Next base: position 270,832 of record JAUTXW010001222.1, on the reverse strand, counting down.
CTTGTAGTTCTAATGATAAATTGTTTTTGTCCTTGAACCACCAATTTCCACAATATTCTGCCATCCCAATAGATATGAAATTATGAGCCTAATAAGAGAAGGTGTAACATTCATATCTGTAAGAGCTTTAAGAATGACACTATGTTTAATTTTATCAAAAGCTTTTTCGAAATCTGTGAATATAACATCGACTTGTTAATGTGGATTTATGAGTACTAGTACCTTAGATACCGAATTTATAATCGAAATGGGTCTGTAGTTTACAACTTCATGTCTCAGACCACCCTGGAAGATTGGAATTACTTTACTTATTTTCCAGTTATTGGGAAATGCAGGTGTTCTTAAACAAGAATTGAAAAGAAAAGACACAGCCAGTCCATCGAAACCAATACCCTATTACCCTTTAATTTATTCAAAGCATTGTTTATGTCATTGTCTGGGCGTATCACAAAAGTAATCATAGGGTGTGCTGGGTTGCCTAGGAAAGAGGGAGAGGGGGTCCAGAAAAAGAAGCAACTACATCAGCAACACATTGTTGGCAACCTTTATAAGACATATTGTTATAATAACCAGTGACAGGGATTTCAGTTTCTTTTTTTTTTGGCTCTTAATAAAGCTCCAGAAATACTTGGATCTGCAATTAGGGTGGCCTGAACCCTTAAGATATAGTCAGTGAATCTCAACCCAATTCTATGTTTCAACCTACGCCTAGCATTCACATACCTGTTAAACCAATAATTAGTTTTAGTTCGCTTATATTTAGTTAGTTAGATAGATAGGAACATAATTATACCCAATTTATACTCGGCAGGTTTGAGTAAATACAGGGTGTTTCTTAATTGAGTGTCAATATTTAAGGAGGTGATTTTTGGGTCCATTTTAAGAAGAAAACTTCATATAAACATATGTCTTAAACAATGTAAATTTTGAGATACAGGGTGTTAAACTTTCAATAATTTCATAATTTTTCGATATCTCGAATACCACTCTAGATATTGTAATGAAATTTGGTATAGAGGTACTATGCATCTAGTGGAATTTTTTGATGTAGAACATTTTTTTAATTTTCACCAGTGGCGTCCGTACGGAATCCGACCTGCATATTTTCCCAGACATTGATGGTACGACACTGATTTTTTTTAAATAAAAATTATTTTTGAAATTCCCATTAATTTTTGAGCAAGTTTGATCCCTTGGTAATTTTGTGTTGGACGCACGGTTTTCGTTTTAAAAAATAAAAACCGTTTCTCTGCATGGTCCTAACAATCCTGGTCATAAGACGGATATCACCATGCATGCAGAGGAATATTATTGTATTAAACTCAAGAAATCAAATCTTGTCTAAAATAAATACTAAAAGTTTTTTAAAACAAACAAATGAATCGATAAAAATGCTTTATTTTAGAAAAATCAGTGGCGTGAAATTAATTACTATGTCCATTCTTATTAAAATTATAAGATTAATCGACTTACCTGTAAGGATGATTAATATTAATTTTCCGAGCTTGTCCGTAGATATAATTACATACACTGTAGTATCCGTGAATATCGTATTCTCGCACGACGTTCAGAGCAAAAAATGCTTATTTTGTACCTGTTTATCGCCCGGTCGTTGTATGTATGGCCTGACCCCTGGTGATTCATTCCGTTGGAGTCAAAATCGCTTTAATGGGTATACTTAAAAAAAAGGTAGAGGGTGGGTTTGTAATTATATCTACGGACAAGCTCGGAAAATTAATATTAATCATCCTTACAGGTAAGTCGATTAATCTTATAATTTTCCTTCGCTTGTCCTTGATATAATTACATACACTGTAGATGTTTAGAGTAAAAAGCGATTTTTTGGCGGCGAAAATCTATTTTACACCATATGTGGGCATAACAATAGAGAAATACTTAAAACTAATTAGTTTCAAAAAATACAACGTGTAAAAACAAAAACAAACAACAAAAAATAATATTAATCGTATAAGGATATTTAAATATTATAGAAACTAGTTTGCAAACACACAAAAAAAAAAAAAAAACATTAGTCTGTTATGGTTTTATATAATAAATATATGTAGCCTAGAAATAATATTGGAATTCAGGCTTGCTCTACTAAGGTTTATGATCTGACATAATCTTGTCTTCCTATTAAACTATGTTTAGAACTGTTTTAGCATATTCCTCTCTGGGTTTAATCAAAGGTCTGTTATAAAAATTAAAAAATGTGTTTGAGGACGGAGTCCATCCGGCCGTATGGCGTATCAAGTCTATATTTACACCTTTTCTGGAAGCGGCCGAAGTTGATGCATGTCGAGTGCTTTGCCCAGAAAAAACTGTTGTGTCAATTCCTCCTAATTTAAGGACTGTTTTGAGCCATCGACTTATAGTTTGTGATGTTGCGGGGTGGAAAGGTTTTTTATGTGTTAGTATCAATTGGTTGTATTTACTCCGAATATCGACAGTTTTTTCTATATAAGCCTCAATGGTGTGTGCCACGCACAACTCCGGCACTTCCCTAAAGAACGGAAATATTAAAAGTGGTTGGATTTTATTTGGTGCTGATGTCTTAATCCTTTCTGATATTTGTATTTCAATTTTGTGTTCGCGTTTTAATATGTTCCCGATTTGTATTTTTGTTAAGGTTTGTACCCTACTGGCCGATGCGATTGCCAGTAGGAAAACTAGTTTGTAAGATAATTGTTCTAGATTTAAGGTGTTTAAAGGGTACCATGTTTTAATAATTGATAGAACGGAATCCGGATTCCAGATGTAGGAATATTTCGGCGCCGGAGGCTTTATATTTGCTGCGCCTTTAAGGAACCTATTAATACTTTTTAAATCGTGCTCATTTGGCGAAAATATCAGGTTTAATGCCGATCTATCGGAATTTATTACGGAGTAAGACATGCCCTTATCCAACTCATGTTCCAAAAATTCTAAGTACCTCTTTAGGCTATACGTGAGGGGGTCTGTATGTTGTCTTTGAGAGCAAAAACTCCAGTATCTTTTAAACCAATTGGAATATTGCTTTAAGGTGCCTTCTGATATTGAGCTGATCATGGTTGGTATCGCTGCTGCTGGAATTCCCTTTCTTTGATAAGCGAGCCTGACAATTTCCCTGTCACCAGGGAAAGCTTCTTGGACAGGGGGTGGATGTTCCTGAAGGGAGATATAAGTAGATTAGGGTTAGGTTCAAAAATTATTGGCTCATTTGTTAAGAGTCTTTGAAAAATAGGGAACCACGGTTGCGCAGGCCAGTTTGGAACAACTATTATGCCTTGCGCATTTTCTTGAATAATTTTTTCTAAGACCCGTGCAACGCACGAAAAAGGAGGGAAAGCGTAAAAATAATATGTGGCCCATGAAGTTGTAAAGGCATCTATTAATAATGAATTAGAGTCGGGAAACCAAGAAATATACTTATCGCATTTAGTATTGATTCTAGAAGCAAATAAGTCTATTTCCGGTTCCCCGAAATTTTTAATGATACTTTTGAAAGCATATTTGTTTAATTGGTACTCCGTGTCAATCGATAATGATCTGGATTCTTTGTCGGCTTTAAAATTTTGTGACGATGTTATATAACTTGCAAATACTGATAAGTTTTTGCTTTCACACCATTCCCAGATAAGCTTAGTAACATAATTCAGATGTTGAAATTTGACACTGCCTCCTCGATTTATGCAAGAGATAGCCGTTTGATTATCAATTCTCAGTAAAATTCGTATGTTACTTTTGTGTTTGTTTAATGATTTTAGTGCGTAATATGCCGCTTTTATTTCTAAAAAATTTATGTGCATTTTAGATTCTTTTTTATCCCAGAACCCATGAAAGTTTTGTTTCCCGCAAGAGGCACCCCAACCCGAGGGTGAGGCGTCTGAAAAAATTTCTAATTTAAATTGTTGTGGCTTAATGTCCTGGCCTTTTCCTACATGTTTTTCCCACCATGCTAATTCGTTTTTTAATACGTCAGAGATTTTTATTTTTTTGTTATAGTTTTGAAGGTTGTTTCGAATTACAGAGTGTTTAGTTATTTCGAAAAATTTCAAATGTGCAAAACCATATTTTGTAGCCGGACATGCCGCTACTAATTTTCCTAGGAGTTGTGCGAAAACCCTAACAGTACATTGATTTTTTTGTTTAAAACCTTTAATTGTTCTTTTTATATTTTGTATTTTTTCTTCTGGTAAAGAGATTTTCATGTTTAACGAGTTAAACGAGAAACCAAGAAAAATGATAGTCTGTCGCGGCTCTAATACGCTTTTGTTTGTGTTAATTATAAAACCTAGGTACTCTAGCAAGTCTGTTGTAATTTTAATGTTTTCCCTACATTTTTCTGGGGTATCTGCCATAAGTAAAATATCATCTAGGTAAAACACCAACAAAATATTTAATTTTCTGAGGAATCCAGCAACTTGTTTAAGTATTTTGGTAAAAAGAAAAGGAGCTATATTTAGCCCAAAAGGGAGTGAATTGAACTCATACAAGACCTTTCCAAATTTAAATCTTAAGTATTTTAGATATTTTTTCTGTACTGAAAATAAAAAATAGGCGTCTTTAAGGTCAATTTTGGCTAAATAATTATACTGATGTAAAAGCTTTAATACTGTTCTATGGTCTTCCAATTTGAAATGCGGAGCGTCCATATAGTTATTAAGTTTTTGAAGATTTAAAATGAACCTATTTTCTCCATTTGATTTTTTTCTTAAAAAATATGTTGATAAAAAATGACCTTTTTTTGGGCAGCACTTTGAAATGGCCCCAATTTCTCTTAAAGTTTTAATCGAATTAAAATAATCATTAACGTGGTGTTTGGGTATATTAGTTTTGGGCTCCCGCAATTGTTTGGGTCTAGTGTGAAGAGGAAGATCTATTCCCTGAACACAATGTAAAACTTTTTTGTCTTGAGTAATATTTTCCCACGCATGCGAAAAATTATTAATTCTACCTGCGTATTTAGTCACCTTATTTGAGCAGCCTACTTCCTGCGGCGGTACTTTTGTTCCTTCTGCTGGTTCCATTTGCTTCTTCCCATCGGCGACTTCTCCTCCCTCCTTTGTTCTTTGAATCTCCCCTTGTATTGGGGGCGCTGGAAGTTTAAAGACTGGCGGTGTTTTTGGGTTCCGGATGTCCCGGCCGTCAACGTAGTTGAAGTCCTCTTTTTTAGGTAAGCGCTTGATTTTTTCAGAGCCTGGTCGTTTTTGAAAACCTCATGAAAGTCCTTACCAAACAAATTTTCATCCATTTTTATATTCTTGGCCACTTTGGCGCAATCAGGATGTAAATGTGGCACTATTTTGTGCCTCCTGTGAATAGAAAGTGCATTATGGACATTTGCCATTATTTGGCATGCTTCCCCGAGAATTTTTGTATCGCTAGCTTGTTCAGCAACTGCTAGATTTTTATTTATTATGGTAGCGATGGCTGAAAGGCCATGAGCCAGCTGTAGCTGCAATGCTGTAATGAATTTATCATGTTTAACAGCCCAATCTGGGAGACATGGTTGTACTTCGTTGTTTGTTTTCGGGGGCAGTAATTGTAAACAATTTTCGGGAATTTTGTATTTTTCAGTGATTTCACTTCTTTGTGCATTGCTTAATCCAGATTGTAGAACTGAGTTCCAACGTACTGCAATCTCATTATGTATTGCGACGCCGATTTCTGCCTTATCGAGCGGTTTACTGCCAAAAAAATCAAAGTCTATTTCAGGCTGTTCGGTTATGTCCTGTATTTCTACGTTATCAGTCTGTTCCGCTTGATTTGTGTCATTTGTTTCCACGTGTTCAAGATTCAAAGAAGAATCTGTAAAAAACAATAAAAAATAGCTTTCATAGCATACTATTGCTGGGTGGTAACGCTATTGGTTTCTCCACCCTTTTTTGGCAAACGAGTGTTGCCTGAGATTTTCTGAAATCGCGTGATTTCACTCTCATTTTCTTTTTAGTTTTAAAACACATAGTGTGGGGTAACGAGTGTTGCCCTGGGATTTGGCGAGCGAATGCTGCCTGAGAGTATTGTTGAAATCGAGCGATTTCTCTCTCATTTTTATTCTAAACTTATTTTGTTATAGGTACCTGATGATTCGCTAGACGTTGTTGACGAGGAATCACTGGAGTCCAGCATGGACAATTTATCCTGTATTTTCTTGAATTTTTTTGAAAGTTTTTTCACTTCACACTTTTTTCCCGCACTTCTTTTACGTTTAGGCATTTTCGTAAAAAGAAATTATTGTTAAATAGTCAAATAACTTATCACTTCACTTGCACTTTAATTTTCGACGCGTACTTCGAATACGACAAAAACGGAATGAATCACCAGGGGTCAGGCCATACATACAACGACCGGGCGATAAGCAGGTACAAAATAAGCATTTTTTGCTCTGAACGTCGTGCGAGAATACGATATTCACGGATACTACAGTGTATGTAATTATATCAAGGACAAGCGAAGGAAAATCAGAAATCGCTTTATCTTAGTGAGAGATATTTGTAGATAATAGTATGTAGTCTTCAGCCACCAATCTAGGACCACCATGTCAATGTCATGTTTTTCAGAAGTCTGTTCCTTCATAAATACTTTTTATAAATTTTATTAAAATAATATGACATTCTTCAACAATAACAAGTTATTTACAAAACTATGCTAATACAACTAGGTACATAATTAATAATTTCAACAAAAATAATTAGGTTTTAACAAATTGACAGCACACTTTGTGAAACAAAATAAAAGAAAAAAAATTAGATGAGTTGTTGAAAATGCCCAACCCTTGGAGAATACACGCTTCAGCCCTTTTCCTCATGTTGTCGCGAGCTCTTTGAAGGATACCCTCGGTGTTTCTGATAATATCGCGAGAATCTCTTATACGATCCTTCAGCTCCTCTACAGTGTTTACTGGGGTGCGGTAAACTAAAGATTTAAGATGTCCCTATAGAAAAAAATCCAAACTATTTAGGTCTGGGGACCTAGGGGGCCATGGTTGGGGTCCGCCACGACCTACCCATCTGTTGTTAAATGTGCGGTTCAAATATTTTCTGGCTTCAATACTAAAGTGAGCGGGCACGCCATCGTGCATGAACCACATTCCGTTTCTAATCAGAATTGGTATATCTTCTAACAATATCGGCCAATCGTTCTCAAGAAACCGGCGATAATTATGGCCATTTAGTCTTTCTGGGAGGAAAAAAGGTCCAATTAGGTGATTTTCGATAATGCCAGCCCAAACATTTACAGAGAATTGCCCTTGATGATGATGTTCTACAATGGCAAAGGGGTTATCGTCGGCCCAGATATGATTATTGTGGAAGTTTCTGATAGCGTTCCTGGAGAAGTTCGCTTCATCTGAACATTATTTCGCGATCAAATAAGGGATTACGCGCAATTTTTTCCAAAAACCATTCACAAAAATTAACTCGGAAAGGAAGATCTCGGGGAAGTAAGACTTGCACTCGTTGAATGTGATATGGTATAAAAAAAAATCATGTAAAATTCTCCAAACTAGGATGTGCGAAATATTTAGGTTAATTCCTAGTATTCAGTTCAGGATTTTCATCTATGGAATTTAATACTGCCTCTTCAATTTCTGGAGTTCTTACAGGCTTGAATGTACCTGTTTCAGTCAACCTTCTATGCACATTTGCAAATATTCGCCTATCTGGTATGACTCTACCAGGAAAGCGCTCTTGATATAATCGCCTAGCTTGCGGTGAACTGCCATCAGCCAAACCATGCATGTCTGCCAACTCTTCATTGGTAAACTTAGCCATTTCTTTTCTCAGATATATCAGATATTTAGAACACAAAATTAATTAAACCCGACTGAATCTGAAAGCTGAACTGTCAAATTAAGTTACAAGAGAAGTATTAATTCTGACAGCCAAAGCCTACTACAATAATAATTATTATTAGTAATCTTTCTTTATTGATGAACTAATAGTATTTTATAGTTTCGTGTTAATAAATTATAAGCTCAAATAATAATTTTGAAATCTTTGGGTATTAGTTATTCATAAGCAAATTTGATTTCTTGAATTTCAGTCAAAAAAAAAATTCCTTGCATGCCATGGCGATTGGTGTTGTCTTATTAGCGATATTGTTAAAACTCTGCAGAGAAACGGTTTTTATTTTTTAAAACGAAAACCGTGCGTTCAACTCAAAATTACGAAGAGATCAAACTTGCTCAAAAATGAATAGGAATTTCAAAAATAATTTTTATTTAAAAAAAATCAGTGGCGTACCATCAATGTCTGGGAAAATATGCAGGTCGGATTCCGTACAGATGCCACTGGTGGAAATAAAAAAAAATGTTCTACATCAAAAAATTCCACTAGATGCCTAGTACCTCTATACAAAATTTCATTACAATATCTAGAGTGGTATTCGAGATATCAAAAAATTATGAAATTATTGAAAGTTTAACACCCTGTATCTCAAAATTTACACCGTTTAGGACATATGTTTATATGAAGTTTTCTTCTTAAAATGGACCCAAAAATCACCCCCTTAAATATTGACACTCAATTAAGAAACACCCTGTATATCAACTAAAATAGACCCCGGGAGACGGCGCCACATAGGCTAGCGAAAGATTTTTATAAGGGGATATATGAGCAAATTTTACGGTAATTAAATAGAGAGCTTATAATTCATGGTTAGTTTTTTAAATATCTAAAGGGGGCACGTGTTCACGTGGTCATATGCATGAGCCGACATTTATATAGTGATTAATACAATACTAATTTTGTAAACAGATTTTTTCCAACTATTGCCAACATATTTTAAACTTTAACCAACACAAAAGTCCTTCACTTTTGGCCCAAGGCAAGGAAAACACTTTAAATAAAGAGCTAAATTTTCATCAATAAGATAAGATTTAGTAAACAGGATAATTTGAATTCTTGATGGAAATTATTTATCGGAGTCGGTTGTATTTAAGTAAAAAAAAATATAATTTTACTAATATCCAAAAGATACTGAAACCAATAGAACACCCTGTATATAATATTTGTTACTAGTAGTATATTTATTAAATACTTACATATTAATATTTAACAAGAGTATTAGTTATTACAATAAATGTTTTATTTTGCTTTATGTTTTATTAGTCTCCCTCCCCACGTAATAAATGGCTAGACCACTGGGTTTAAAAAATATCGAAATGTAGGGTTTAAAGTGACATGTAACGCTCTGGGACAGTTGTTGAGCAATCAATCGAATTTTAAATTAATTTTGTGAAATGTTGTATCTAAACACATACAAATTATTTTCTTTGAATTTTTTCTTGAATTCACAATATCGTATTGTTGATTTAGTTCTCGCATTGACGACACTTGCCGTAGGTGGCGCTTAGGGTGATTTGAAGGTGCATAAGCAGCGGCGTCAAACGTGGCAATGAACAAAAATATAGTCGCTTTCTTTTGCGTCACCTCGCTCAGGTAGCACAAATTAGCTGATGAGCTTTTTTTGCCTTACAGTTAGCCATAAAAGGCACATAAAAACCAGAAATTTGGCAAATTACTCCTGGTTTGTTTTCAAGCCATGAAAGATTGTTACTTTTAGAGCAAAAAAATCTAATTTGAAGCGGTTTTTAATGTAGATAGGCTATAACGTAATTACTTGCCCAAAAAAATCTTTTATGGGGTAATTAAACCTCCAACTTTTTTTGTAATACTGGATGGCCAAAAAAGTAGAAATATCTGTCGATGTTGTTGCCACAAAGTAACCAGATATGTTCTAGTAAATTTTGAAATTAAATTATAGTAAGAATAGCTGTCTAAAATGCCAAAATATGACATTTTAATCAATAGAAATTGAGGTCGGAATATGGTAAATAAGTAGGCATTTTTCCCAAATGCCAACCAAACATATTTTAGCAAGTATTTAAGTTTAATTAGAGTAATAAGAATGCCAGATTATGACGTTTTAAAACAACAAAAATTGAGAGGAAAAAATTGGCTTTCATTATATTTTTGTTTCAAAATTAACACGTTCGCTGCCGCCAGGGAGTTCAAAATTATCTCTGAAAACCGTTGACATATTTTTATTTTATATCTGCTAAAATAACTGTTATTTTATCATGACGCATAATTGCGTCACTGGCCCCTAGGTGCTATTCTATCCTCCAAAGCCGAGTGACGCACATGTGCGTTGGGGCAGGATATTTTCTATTTAGTAGTAAAAGAGTCAATTTTTAAAAATTATAAAACTTTATTTCTTTCAATGATTGTCAGTAAGTTTACAAAGGTAACAACTAAAAAAAATACAAAAAAACAAATGGTAAACAAATCGTTTTTTCAAAATCGTTTGTTTTAAAAAAACGTAAACTAGTAAAATAGTCACATATAATAAGAAATACATGAATAAAACTACTAAATAAGTCATACATAATAATTTTGGAAGCTAACAACAAAGAATAAAATACAAAAAATAAAGATAATCAAAAAGTTTTTTTTTTTAAATTATAAAGAAAACAGAAAGAAAGTCATATGCTTATTTCTTCTCATGATATGAGGCACAGTGCTGGTTCATCTGGACAAGCGGGGCAAAAATATGATGAATCCTTGCGAATTGTAGAATAACAATGCTTGCATCTTTTTCTCAAGCGGCGATTTTTAGCATTGAGAGGAAACAGTTTTGGCATATGTGCTTTATCTGAAGCAGCAGCTTTGGTTATTACTTCAGGTTTATCATTCACCAATAGATTTTTTATTATATTATGGCGAAAATCGTACTAGCTTTGGTTTGGACGAAAATCTATTGTATAAATTATAACTATTGAGAAGCATCATTGAGATTATGTGTATTCCAATCTTTTTGTACCACCTTAGAGTTTTTCTTTCGCATGTATAATAGGCTAGCATTTGAACTTGGCGGTCAACTCCGGACATATTTTTATTGTAATTTGTTATAATGCTGGGTTTTTGTTTTTCTTCGGCTCTTGTAAAGAATTTTACCCATGGAATTAAACAAATTTAAAATATACATTTGAAAGATTACCTTTTTTAAATAATTCCTATACACAAAAATTTATGGATGAGGCACTTTTTCAAATTATATCCAAAAAAAAACTAAGATTTTGGAAAGTTGCACTGAACTTATTTTTGTTGTTTCGCTAAAAACATATTTTTCACAAACTTAATTTATGAACTACGTAAAAGACTGATTATATTATAATGCTTTATAACACAAAAATGATTATTTGTAACTAAAAGTTAGAAGTAATTATTATATTATACATTATTAAACGTTTTTAAACACAATTACCGCTGCTAAATAAAGCCAGAGTGTCGTCTGTTGGACGGAAATCCAGTGTGCTGGGGATGCTACGTTGCCAAGTTTATTTTATATATGATCTATATAAATTATATAAAAAAAAACAAAATGCATTTGTGGGTTGTGGATCGGTACCAGCAGGAGTGCGAAGGCACTAGGTGGATTGGTACCGGGTTAACACCAGGTTAGGCGCCGTAGGCGTCATCGTTAAAGCTCTAAAAGACGAACAACAGCGCAGGACATCACTGGCGAAAGTCTAACATTCGGCATCGGAGCAGAGGCCTGTTGATTAGTGTTGACCGCACTAGGTAGATTGGTACCGGGTTAGCACCAGGTTACGCGCCGTAGGCATCATCATTAAAGCTCTAATATAAAAGGCGAACAACAGCGAAGTGCATCACTGGCGAAAGTCTAATATTTGGGATCGGCACAGGGGTCCAAATGCGTTACTGTTGGGAAACAAAAATGAAAAATTTAAGTTCCATACGATAATGTAAGTTTGGTAACAATGCAAGATAGCCTTTCTTCAAATTGTCATATTAAGGAATATGGCGCATTGGAATACAGTGAAAATATCGATTTTCTTTTTGGTTTTTTTAATAGAAAAAGTGGTTCATCCATTTCTTTTATTTTCTTAAAACAGTTAAATGAAGGTAAACTTTCTATTTTATATTAAAAAATTATCAAATTCCGTGGGTTTAATTGTTTACAAGACCCTTTTTCTTCTCTCTTGCTTCATATAGTTTCCATTTCACCGTCAAATTCCGTTGATAAAAACAAAACTTTCCTCTATCCCGCCACTTTCCAACTGCGATGTCTGAACTATATTTTATTATTTTCTCACCCTTCTTAAGGTTTTTATGCGTTACTTCCATAGGATTTCCTTTTCTGTTTTGGCGTAATGTTCCGGGTACATACGTATTTCTCAGTAGCAGTTCTTTGCAGAGAGAAATGCTATTATAATTATCCATGTAAATAGCATGTGCTTTATCAAGATAATTTTTTACCAAACAATTTACAACACTCGCAGCATGACCCATTTCTCCTTTCATATCTCTCCCTTCTCCTGTGAATATTTTTAGTCGTAGTATAAAACTATTAGGCTCTGTCAGAACATAAAGTTTTATTCCAAACTTGTTTTTCGTTTTTTATGTATTGTCTAAATATCAACCTCCTTCTCCACAGTACCATTGACTCATCAATTGTAAGCTCTTTGTTTGGATAATAAATTTCTTCAATTTTGTTGTTGAAATAGTCTTGCAGCCAGCTTATTCTACATAATCGGTCGTTGAATGCGTCATCACCCATTTTAGGGTTTTTTGCAAAGTGAAAGCATCTTAGAATTGAAAGAAAACGATTTCTGCCCGTGTGTTTTCTAAAGCACTCTAAGTTATACAATTTGTCAGTTTTCCAATAGTCCAATAGTTGTATGCGTTTCATTTCTATGTTTCCCATATGAAGCCACAACCCTAGAAAAACCTTTATTGTTTGGATATCAACCGGCTTCCACTCAGTAATTCTTGATGTAACTTTTGTGCGTTTGCTCAAGAATAGTTCTTCGGCATACTCGTTGGTTGCAGAAATTATGTTTTCGTAGAAATCGTCCGTAAGAAATAAGTTGAAAAAGTCCATGGGCTCATCTGAATTCAACACTACTTTAAGTCCAGGGTTTCCCGTAAAATCAAAATTTTTGAGATTAGGGTTATCAGTCCAAACATCAGCAGATAACACGTTATTATCTGGTATATCCGCAGATAAATCGTCATCAATTTGGGGAGATTCGTCTGGCACATTCACACTGTCCAAAAAAAAGTCACTGGCTACTTGAACTCGATGAAGGTCCATACTCGCTCTCACTATCAGTTTCTGAACAATTTGCTAGGAATTCTAATTCCTTTCCGGTTAAAAACCTTTGTTTGTACTGTTTTTTAGGCCTAGACGGCCTTGGAATTTCACCATCCATATTTTACTTTTTCAAAATCCGTTTGCGCTGAAACACGTGGCAGTATACTCAGAATAAGCCGACGCAAAACGATGCACCCTCACTGAAAGCCGGGAGAGAACTGAACAACAGTGCTGCTAATCTCAAATTTCGAATTGTACGTGGTGGGTTTGTGAATTACCCGCTTTTACCCGCAGCCTAATTTCTAATTACTCGCAATTTTACCCACACGAATGAAATTAGAATTTAAAGTATGGAATTGATGAAATTATAAAATTTTATTAATTCATTGTCAATAATAAACCCATAGGACGAACGAAAGGTTAATTTGCATGGACAACACCAACATTGCCAACATTTTCATTGGGATAATGGGATACCATACCAAAGCACATGAATACGATAGCATAAACCTATTTTCTGTATCTCAATAATTGTACATTTAAAAGAAACTTTTATTTAAAAAAAAACATTGTTTTATATACTTAAAAATATAATTTGTTTACGTAGCTAAAGTAGGTACATATTGCAAATACAAATAGCTTATGAAGAATTAAAATAAACCATATAAGTACCTAAATACCTAAGTATGATTAAGGACTTAATACTTAATCAACTTAATTAACCATTTATCCATGATTACTAACACTACCACAAACTACAATATAAAAAACGTGATGAATACATTATATAAAATTAATCAAATATGAGTAGGACTTATATACACGATACCACGAAATGCTTACACCACTTACACTTTGTTTCAACAATAGTACGTAATAATAAAGAAAAGAAACCATCAGCTTTCGAATCAAATTAATATGTTTAACTTAGTTTAATAAAAATCGAGAGAATGAACGAGAACGACAAATGACGAGATAGAAGTTCAAGTACAACAATAGCATACATTTCCAGAATGCTTAGAGTCTTACCTAGTTACCTATGCCGCACAAGCGCATGTTTTGACTGTAGAAAGAGATGGAAAAGGCATTAGATACTAACACACGTAACAGAGGCAGAAAGTGGCCTCTTCTAGCAGTCTAGAGATTTACGCCGATGAGTACAACGGACAACAGTGCATTTCGACGTTGCCATGAGAATCTGAAAAGAGAATCCGGCTCCACAAAATTAAAACCTGAGATTTTTGCTTGTGGCTTAGATTCCTGAATTACCCGCTTTTATTCGCACGGAAATGCTTACCCGCAGAGGTACCCGCACATTGGCAGCACTGCTGAACAATACAAATCAAACTCGAGCTCGAGGCACAGTCGCATCATCGGCCGGTGGGGATAAGCCAACATGACGCATAAGTGCGTCATCGGCAGCCAACGTGTTAAACTAAAATTGGATAGTTTTATTCTGCTTATTTTTGCTATAATATTGCCAAAAAATGCCACTTTTTCAAATTTACGTTTATAAAATATAAAACTATACTTACACAACACAGAAGATTTATTTAGAAAATCGAAATATAGATTATTTACAATACAAAATGTCTAATAAAAAGTTTAAATATTCCACCACGTATTATTGAAAAGGAAACTCCGATTTGGGGTAACCGTCGTTTAATTTTATTACGCTCGCTCCTGGGTCTTAAATTAGCCATTTTTTAGCGAGTGCTAAAGGCAAACCAAGTATGCATTTCTATTGGTAAAATTTTAGCAAATGTTCCTACATTTTGGTTACATTTGAAAATTATCGCTATTTGATAAATATTTGCTTACAAAGTGGCCAATTTCAAGGAATATTTGCTTAAAAAATAGCCCAACACTTGCTATGATCCGCCACTATTGGAATTAAAATTAAATTAATTTCCTAGCAGCCGTTACTTGACCACTTAAAAAAAAATATATTTGTATCTATAAAAACTTATTTTCTGCATGTTTTTTACGTTATGGACTCTTTAATCAATTTTATTAGTAAAATACATTTCCAATCTAAAAAAAATATATTTGTAGAAAACGAAATTTTTAGTTTCAAGAAGAGCGCGTGTTTTACTTGCCTGTCTTAGATTCTTTTAACAGTAAAAGTTTCTGCGCAAATGTTTTTTGTTCCTACCAACCGTCAAAATTCTTAAAATATTTTACAGAATAAGTCATAGGTAATGTATTTCTACGAAACCATGAATTGTTATCTTAGCATTTCCTCTTGGCTCCTAATTTCTTACATTGATTGGCTCTGATAATACTATTTCTACATAATTTAAAACAATTATCATATAAATGAAGAAATAGCAAAAAATGAATTATTTACCTAAATTTCGGAAAAAATGTTACTCAAAATTTCGGCTAAAAAATAAGTCAGAATTCTGCTAAAAAAGCTCGATTTTAAAGTCAAAAAGTAGCTAATAAACCCAACCATAAAACAAGAGAGGGTCGTATAATTACCAATTGGTCATTTTTACCTCATTATGGCCAAATTATCATTCCCCATTTAAGCAATATTTCTGTCTTTATATTGTAATAGAACTAACAGTTTTATTACAGTATTTGGCAAGCAATTTTAGCTAACTAGACAGAGATAATAGCCAATAAGCATTTTAGCCCATATATGATACGTGGGTATGTAAACCATCCAACTATTTAAATAATGTAAATGTTTTTTGTCGCTGTAATGAAAAAAGGCATAACCCAGACTAGGCTAGACATATACTCCTAAAACCAAAAACAGTTACTAGACAATATTCTTGCTTCAATTCAGTGTATTTTACATTCATATCTTACAAAATAATAAAATTAAATAAATACAAAATCAGAAGGGCTACTCAGGAATAATTTCCAATAATTACGAAATGTGAAATGTCAATTGCTACTTGGACTTTGAAGTGAATGTAACGTTACATAAATGTAGCTTAAGGAAGGATTGATATTTTTTGAATTGATGTAAAAACCTAGATAAAAACTGGTCTTGGGGTCTGGTTTTATCTGGAGTTAAAATGGCAAATCTGAAGCTAGATTTACATTCATTTTAAAGTCGAAGTTGAAATTGACATTTCTTAAAAGTGCATTTACATTCGAAATTATTCCTGAACAGCTGATCCGATTTTGTAAAATTAATTTTATTATTTTCTAAGATATTAATGTAAAATACACTGAATTAGCACAAAAAGATTGTTTAGTAACTTTTTTACTTTTTTTACGCTGTTTGCTTCTGGTTTTAGGAGTTTATGTCTACTCTAATCTTGGTTATGTCTTCAAAATTAACTCAGAAATATTCGATTAAAGGTTTTTTTCATTATAGCGGCAAAAAAAATACACTTATATTCTTTAATTAGTTGGATGTGTAAAAATATTAAGACTTTTGTTAACTGAAGTAAAAATTATAACCTAGAAATTTGACATTTATTGAATTTCTGCTTGCCATCCGCAAGCTCCTTGCTTCAATCCGAAGTCAACTTTGAAGTGCACTTAGAATTTTGTCTAATCTGCCAAGCAACCTAATTTTATAACAAATTCGAGTTGAAATTGAATGTAAATGTATCTTGAATCACTTTGCTGATTCAATTCGTACGAATCGGCTTACTCAAAGGATTTGTTCATTTCGATTCGTTCGAAAGAACTATTATTTTGTTAGCATTGCGCTTGCAGTCAGGCTGTAGATGCCGAACGGTTGAGGTGAAAGAAGAATGGGTCAAACGGGCAATATGAATTTCAAGCCTGGGTATATATATTTATATAATATACAACATTTTTACCGTTAAAATTTGGATACCAGAGATTTAAAAATAGAGCTAGAGCTCGCCGTTCAGACATCCCAACATAACGTCATTAAACAGAAATATTGTAAATCATCTGAAGGAACGCCCCAGCTTTGACTAGGCCCCGGACGAAGAGCAACCTGGATAAACTAGAACCTGTGCCAAAAACCTAATGTGATATAATGCTTGCTTTAAATGCTTTACTACGAGGAAACCACCAGACTTCTCTCCGTCTGGGGCGGCCCTCCCAGATAGTTTACATGTTATTCCAATTGGAGATATTACCGATGTTATGTCCGGATGGTGAGTTCAAAACACTCAGTCACCCCGGTTATTTCAAGCTACTGATATGCATCCTTTTTCATTGTGTCTACTTTTTTGACTTGTTATTAAGTGTATAACTGTATGCTTCCAATTATTTCCAGATTCCTCCCACTCTCGCAATCAAGTGGCCATGGCGCATTTTTTTCCCTTGTGGAAACAATATAGGCACTTCCGCTCGGGGATTTTGACTATCATTTTAGGAAAAAAAAAACATTTATAGTTAGAATTAAAAAAAATTATATGAACAGCTTTTTAACATATGTTGTATCTAACAACAACAAAAAAGGAGAGACTCTTTTTTAACAACATTATATCTTAAAAAAATTATAGATTTTTTAGATCTGCTGCTTTTTCAAACAAAATACTGTTTTTTAGCAACATTCTTAGTTCTACTTCTAACCTAAAATTTAGTCTGGCAACCCTGGCGCCTATTATCGGCCGGAGAATTAAGGTAAACGGAGGGATGGACAAATATTAAAAAAGACCGGTCAGTCTTCCGGTTCGTCTCGTCGAAGGCAGACCTCTGTGTTATTAACATAAGTGGTTCCACGTGTTCGATTTTGCTGCTTTATTTCGGGGGGAAGCGGGAGACTCAAACGCTCAGAGAGCGATAGAATGGAGCGGTGGAGATAGAATATTAGCGTAATGGCCGCTATGCGGCGGGAGTGGGAGGGGTAAGGGGATAGCTTGAAAGAAAAGGTTATCTCGTAAGACCAGTAGTACTCTCAAGGGGCATCTAGTGGAAGCCAAAATGCATTAGAAGAGTTTATTAAGAAAGACAAATTTAAAGATATTGAATCTGGATATATATCTGGAAGGGTCGCTCCAGCTCTAAATAAGCCCCGGGCGGAGAGCAATCTAGCAAATTGCGAAGTGCAGTGCCAAAAACATAGATTGAAATTGAAAAAGGACCGATTGAATTCGACCGATATGATTTTTTTAGTGAATCGATTTGGTAAAATATCCAATTAGTTTAGACCGATTCAGGCAATTCATATTAGAATCGGATGAACAGAGCCACAGAAAGATAGCTGCAGCGTAGCCATCAGACTTCTGAACCGCCTCGTGGAAGGCAGACCTCTATGTTTTAACATAAGTGGTTTCACGTGTTTGGTTTTGTTGCTTTGATTAAGGAGGAGGCATGAGACTCAATTGCTTAGTGGAAACTAACGACCACACTAGGAAGGGGACAGACGCTGTAAACGTGGTTTAGTCTTAGCCTAGTTGTACCTGCATTCTGTCCTGCTCGTCTGCCCACTTCTACACAGAATATTATCGTAATGGCCGCTATGAGGCGTGATGAGGAGGAGTGAGAGGACGGCTTGAAAGAAAAGGTCATCTCGTGATACCAGTAGTCAAATTCGTCAATTCTCAAGGGACACCTAGTGAAAGCCAAGATGCATTCCAGAAATTAAAAAAAAGAAATAATTTAAAAATATAGTTGCAAAAATCGAGGTGTTCCGTTAGCTTATGCCCGCCATATGAACTTCCCACCGATAACGTCTCCAAACTGGAAAAAGCCTCAGCTCTGACTAAGCCCCGGACGACGAGCCATCTAGCAAATGGACTTCGTGTCGTATCCGTGTCAAAAACATAGCAAGTTTAAGTTAGAGCGGAGCTATACTTTTTCTGACAGAGTTAGGGTACATATTTTCTCATTGATTGTGCATTGTGTGATAAATTTTAAATATATTTGCACTTTACAGCCCATAAGCAATAACAAAGTTAAAACTAAAAAAAAAAAAATAAAATTAGATTAAGAAAAATTAAACTAGGAACACGATGGATATTCCATAATTGTATAACGTAAAAACTAACCAATAAAACCGGAACTTAAACAGGAAGTACACATTTTTGTTATACAAAATACTAAATATAACCGATTATAACCCTTATTTCAAAAAAGTATCTTAACAAAGCATCCAAAAATTCACAAAAAAAGTTTGATGAAAATGGACTGAAATGGGTGACGTAGTTTCCATTGTGTCTGGTGGGTGTCTCTCTCTCTCTCTTTCAACCCCAATTTTTTAAGAATTTAGGCTGTTTGGCAAATTGCGACATTGTGGTGCCATTTACATTAGACAAATCCGAATTGCATTTAAAAGTTTACTTCGGTTTGAAACAAGCATGCGGGTGGCAAGCAGAAATTCGTTGAATGCCAAATTTTTAAGTTATATTTTCAAAATTCTTAATATTTAACTATTTAAAGTGTCTAAGTGTTTTTTTGACTCTATACTAAAAAACCTTTAATCGAATATGTTTGAGTTGATTCTAAAGACATAGCCATGACTAGGATAGACATAAACTCTTAACACCAGAACTAAAGGGCATGAAAAAAAAGTTACTAAACAAATTTTTCCTCCAATTCAGTGTATTTTACATTAATAACTTAAAAAATAATAAAATTAAATAAATACAAAAAAATATCAGCTGTTCAGGAATAATTTCCAATGTAAATGTAGCTTAACAACGCATGGAACACAACGGTCTACCCGTCAAGGTTTAACGTAAAAATGGAACTTAAAAAAAAGGACATATTTGTGGCACAAAAACGGGTTATAACAAAACAGGGGAAACCACATTAAAAAATGACGTAAACGTTAGACGTATTTTGATTAACAACGTTCTATCGATCTTAAATTCTTCGTCTTTTTAATTCTTGGCTTAACTTTATTATGGGGATTATTTGCTTGCCAGAAACAGGAGATCCAATCGCACTTAGGTTCTTTGGTAGATTCAAGATGCTAAACTGAGTTTAAAAAAGAATCGAATTGAACGAATGGATCCGCTAAATCAACTCGGGGGTCCAGTATCGATTCGATGCATTGGCTCAAAGAATCGATTTATCGTCCGGTATCGATTCGAATTTGGCCATCTCTAATAGATGGTACTGTCTGTCCGTGTTCTGTGTATGTTTTTTTCATCATTTCTCTGTTTGTTAAGTTTGTTTGGTGTTTAATAGAGTTTGCCGGCTGAATAGGAAACCCGGCGTTGTTTTTTTTTACTAATAAAATCGTATTTTTAATTAAATTACAGCCACAGTACATTGGGTAGTGGTTTGTGATTAGAGCAATGTCGAAGTACAAAGGTAAATTATGCTTCGTTTCTTGTGCTTGTGTATGTTTTGGGAGTCCCTTAAAGAAGGATCCTAGTGAAATGTTCCCTAGAATTTGGTTTAGTTAACCATTGCCGATTTTCAGAATATTGTGAGGTAGTCCAGAATAGTGCCTGACGTTTTATTTTTTAAGTTTCATCCTCAGTCTATAAAATGTTATATTTTCCCCCATATTTTCACAAATATTGCTGCAAATTCTGTAAGAAATACAGAAGAGCCACATGTGTGTCTGTTGGTAGGACGTTACTTCGTACGTAAATTCGTTATAGCAAATTAAAATTTGATTTTAAGAGAAAAAGGTTAGGTATCACAATTCAAAATCATTTTATTTCATACACAAAATTGATACATGGAATAATTAGAGAAAAATGGGCAGCAGCAAAACTGGTCGATAGATCTTTATCTCCTGCTTATCTCCTTTTTTGTAAATTGGAACTATGCCTGGTCAGGATCGCTGTCTTTTCGGTATACTACAAAGTTAGCTGTAAATAGCCCGTTACTAACTATTTGGTTTGATTTATTAATGTGATTCGTCAATTCACATTTACTTGTTGGCATATCAGTGAATATTTTATCCAGACTGTGCATCAATTTTTATTTAATTCATTCGCATGGATTTCATGTGCTTCAATGTTTGACAAAAAACAAAAGATTTGAAGTGGACACATGGTTTGCCGAAGTTAAAGCCTACTTTGATAATTTGCACAAGAGCCAGAATTGCTATGTAACGAATCACATGGAAGAACTGGAACCTCCACACTATGTGGAAGAATCAATTAGTAGTGCGTAGCGGGCTTTACACTGCTTGATGATAGTTATCCTAAAGATAATAATAAAAATGTTCTTTTGTTCTTTTAGGCAATTATCGTTCAAAACGAAACAAACCTGTGGTTGGAAAACAAGCAAAGGAAGTGTTAGAATCTTTAGATGAAAATAATCCTGTTTTACAAATGTTCAAGTCGTTTGCCATGGAATTAGACGATAAACATGATCGTTACGAACGAATTGTGAAACTAAGTCGTGACATTACAATTGAATCAAAGAGAATTATTTTTTTGCTCCACAACATTAGTGCTGATATGTAAGCATGTTATTTATATTTTATTACCAGATGTGGTAAGTTTCTATTCAAGATTTTTTTATGACACTACTATAATTTTGTGATCCAAAATCCTACAACAGCAACAGAGGAAGCAACGAAAATATTGGTTATACTTATATGATTAATAACTTTTAAAAACTATTAAAATATCTTTTGCATTTATCATATTTGTCTGTAGTCTTTAATGTCTTGTTTTTTGGTATCATTAATTGATCTCTTGACCGAAGTGGTGTCTACCTTTTTGGTAGAGGGTCATTTTTTCCTCTATTTACTTATTTTTACAACCCACAACTTCAATAGCTTTGTGCCTATATAGTGATACATGTTAAATTAATCTTATATTTGATAAAACATTTTGTTATTGATGTTAATAACACTTTTGAAAAATAGTTTAAGACTAGTAGCTTACTAGGCGATAGCGGCACAGTTTATCATTCTCTGTTCTTTAGACAATGCATGCAGAAACTGTGGGTTTTTAAATTACACTAGTTTTCAACCTCAATTCAATCAGTAAGAGAGAACTCAGAGTGGTCTTTCCACATTTACATTGTCATATTCTTGGGAGAAGAAAACCACGTCTATTAATTAATTAAGAAAACTTTTAAACTGGAAGCCAAGCTTTGAGAATTTCCCCTATGCGAGTTTCCCATTTTTTGCTCAAAATAATGCACCCTATTCAGCAATTTCTGTAGCCTAGAAATTTCGTTTAATTTGCTGTATATAAAATGGAAGAGCTGTAAATTAGGTGGGGCAAAATTAAAGTATTACAAAAGGTAATCATCGAAAACTGAGACAAAAACGAAACTACTCTGGAAAAAAAGTTTACATTTTTAGACACTTTGTCAATTAATTGTAATATATGGTCTTTGAAATTCAGATTTTTACCAATAATAAATCCTAGGTATTTCATTTGATCAACAGTCTCAACTATATCATCATCTATTTTTATATTTGGGTGAATCTCAAAAGTGTACTAAGTAAGAGAAAATTTTTAACAAAATAAATTTTCACTTTTTTTGATAAAACTTGTTGCTTATGTTTCATTATATTGATAAGATTGAAATAGTTTTTTGGACAAGATTGCAAACTACTATTTCTCTATATTTTGCAACTTTCAAAATTGCTTGCCACGGAGGTGAAGGATTTGTCCACGGAATTGACATAATATATCTCCTTTAAAATTCAATTTGAGAATCTTTAGGTATCTCACTATCACTAAAAGTACAAGTCTGAAAAATCATAGCACAACAAGCAAAATATAAATTTTTTTATACCGGTTCATAGAAGTGAATATTATGTCCACCTTTGATACAAACGTTTAACTCCATTCTCTAGTTGTCTTGTAAGTTTTTCTTTCTCTTTTCTCCACTTGTATCTCTATTTCTTTTTGCTACTTTCTTCCCACTTGAAATTCTGCTTTGAAGCTTCCTGCCTCTGTATTGAATTATCTAGTTCTACTACTGGACTGGGTGGTGGAGAGTTTTTTTCCAAAACTTTTTCAAGTTCAACCTCACGTTTCTTTTTAAGTCGATATCCTTTAGCTCGATTGACCCATTGTATTCTTAATAATTTTAAATCTCGACGATTCAGGTCTGTTACACACCTAACTAACGACTATCCCAGCTTCTTTCTTCTTTCTATAACTTGTCAGTCTTTCGTTTCTACTTTTTCATGTTTTTATGGATATTATGTCTTCCATGCTTCCTGGAAATTTGAAACTGACCTAGAAAGTAATTTTTCAGGCTGTTTCTTTAAATATTTTATTAGGCCATCAACTTGATTAACATTTGATTTTTGTGCAAAATTTGAGGTAATTTGGATAATTAGTTTTTTAGTGATAATAGTTTTTCTGTCACCAGACCGTAAATATTTTATTTTTTAGAGAAGCTAAAAGAAACACTGTATTAGAAGAAGCTAAGCTACGGCTTACAAATTTATGTAACAATAATTTTCTAGCAATTGCTACAGAGTTGAGAAACCACGATGGTTATTTATATCACAAGGCTTTTACTGGTGGAATGCAGGAATTTATTGAAGCTTTGTGTTTTTACCAGTTCCTAAAAGATAACAACATTGATAGTTGGTCTAATATTAATGAAACATTTCAATTCGAAGATGATGAACATAATTCCTTTAGTTTATTGTTTAGCCAGTATGACTTCATTTTGGGTATTGCGGATTTTACTGGAGAGTTGATGAGAAAATGCATTAATACTCTAGGGTCTGGAAATGTATCTGATTGTTATTCCCTTTGCAATTTTGTTCGAACTATTAATACTGGATTTTTGGGTAAGTTTAAGTTTTTATATTGCAACTTATATGTGACATTTAGTAAATTAAGTCAAGGGAGGACCAAAAAGTTGTTAATATTTGATTGTCGTGTAGAAATTTTGCTAGGAGGGGAAGAATGGTAAGGTTGATTTTAAACAATAGTTCAGGTCAGGGAAATTTAGTCCCCATGCAGCACTATATGGGAGGGGAGTGATCAATTTGTGTGTGCGAGTTTGCATCATTCATAAAGAATTACAAATGCAAAGAGCAGACATTCAGTGTCCCCCTCAAAGCCCGGACCTGACTCCCTGTGATTTTCATTTACGAGGATATCTTAAGTCAAGTGTACTTGCCACTCTGGAAGTTCTAAAGAACAATATTTGGCAAGAAATCTATGCCATAACTCCATTCACTTGCACCCGTGTTATGGTAAATTTTAGATGTCAGCTTCAGGAGTGCCGTGACAGAAATGGGGCACATTTAAACATGTTTTCGTACTTCTTACATAAACTGTACTACTTTTAAAACTAATTGATTATATTTTTTTAGGTTTATCATATTCTGGAAACAGGGAGATTTCTCGCAAAGCTTACGTTTTAAGACAGAGCCTTACAAAGATGGAACTAGTTTGTTACAATATACAAATAAGAGGAAGTGAAATCCCAAAACATATGCTACTTCATGTTATTGAATCACAAGAAGCTGAAAGCGATGCAGATGAGGGATTCTGCTTGTAGGTAGGTATTGTATGGTATTATGTTTTTTTACATTCTTGTTCCTAAATTATACAGTGTAAAGATGTGTCCTGTTGTGTGCTGATGATCAGCTACCGCAGCTTGATCAGTTTGTTTCTCATCTTTCATGTTCCTTTATTAGATATAATCATTGCTCAATATTTTTGTATGTATTAAAGATTGTGCGACTGACCTCCACAGAATTATTGCAGTTTTATCTGTGGTACTCTGAATAATAGGTAAAACTGTACAACTTGATGGTTGAGTATCCAATATTATTATAACATCTAATCAAACGCCTAGTACCTTCAGTGTATTCATTTCATTTTAAAATTTCAGTCAGTTTTTCTGTTTCGTTGTGAATTGAATTTGCGTAACATATTCACAAAACTCTAAAGACTAATGAATTGATGAATTATTTTTCATTTCAACATCAAAACTGACTAAAGTGAAATCTTTAAGCTTTTCTATGAAATGTTTAGATTTTTTGATAAAAGAATTAGATTGTCCTGTGAAAGGGTTTAAGATATTGACTAAATATTTGTGTGTCGTCTTGTGCTCCCAAGTAGGTTGCATCTAAAACTATTGAGTGCACCATAATACCTACAGATGGGGCCACTGGTTGTATATTTCCCTTATCGACTTTCAAAGTCGAACGACATGATATCTTGTTTGTTTTAGTGTTTGGGCGCCACTAGATCATACTGAACAAGCAAAAAACTCCTAAAATTTATGATATATTTGGCTAGGCCCAAATAGGCCAAGTTAATTAATTAAGGATTTTGTTATCAAAATGTATGATTTAATCAAATAAAAATTTAATTCCTCTGTACTCAAAATATATAGCCAAAAGTTTACTTCTTTTACCCTTATTCTCGTGGGGATAATAAAAGCAAACAAATAAAGTCAATTTTAAAAATGGCTTCAACAGTACAAATAAATAAATTCAGTGTTTGGGTATTTTGGTTTTAATACTGATACCCCCCAAGGAAACTGCCTGTTGAGCATTGCCGGGACATGTACCACGGTAGCAGAATGGCTCCTTGGTTCTGAAACACCGTCATGTTTTGGTCTTACTTCTTTTACCCTTATTCTGGTGGGGATAATAAAAGCAAACAAATAAAGTCAATTTTAAAAATGGCTTCAACAGAATAAATAAATAAATTCAGTGTTTGGGTATTTTGGTTTTAATACTGATACCCCCCAAGGAAACTGCCTGTTGAGCATTGCCGGGACATGTACCACGGTAGCAGAATGGCTCCTTGGTTCTGAAACAAACCGTCATATTTTGGTCGTTTTTTGACACGATGGTGAAGGAGCAATTTCCTCGTTTCTAGTTCTTTCGTATGACTTTTTACTTCCCTTGAACCACAGAGAAATTGATATGTCTGTTCTCTTTTATATTACAATGACACTCCTAAGAAATACTAATTAAAATTCTTAGACTCTCTCAGGAACAGTATAAAATGATTCAGAAATCATTAAATGTTTAAATTTATTTCTAATCAATCTGTAACAGCTAATTGTTTGAAATGCTGGCTGGGAGGTTATTAAACATCTTTTTTGAATTTTAAAAAACAGATTTTCAGTTAGGTCTGATGAAGTTGTAGGTAGTCCAATACAGTTCTTGTATTTTAAAATTTGCAGGAATATTGAGGTGTTTGTTTAAAAAGCCCTTAAGGTGATAAAACAATTTTGTCATTACGATGTTTCATTTAGAATTCATAGATATAAGCAACATTTTGTATTCTCATACTATTATCAAATCGCGTGAAGAGATAAGAGTTACATCTATGTGTTATTGTGTTTAACTTCCATCCTTGAGTAAAACTACACTTGTATAATTGTTTCAACCTTTAATTTTTTTTCCAGGATGGAGGTTCCTGCTGCAATTCACTGTTGACCAGATCAGGAAACAAGTGTATCAAGATTTGAGTGATAGTGTCAAAGCCTTGATTTTTATAGTGCAAAATGATTAAATTTCAGTATACTTAGATTGTCCCAGTTTAAGATACCGTTAAGAAATAATGAAAAAGACATCTTTGTGTACATGTTTTAAGAGCCATTGTGTGTTTCCTGTGTGCATTTAGTAATCTAAATTACTTGCTAGTTCATAATTTTTTATTTTGAAATATCCTTTGTTCTTAATAATTATAATTTTTCTAATTGTTGTTTGATTTGTAGCTATGAAATATTTGTCATCTTTCCCTATTCTTTTCCTATTTTGAGTAAAGGTATTTAGTTATTTGTGTTTTATTTTAAAGTTGACAACCTAACCTATGTCATACATTTAGATATGAGGTGTACATATTTGAGTTTTACATGGCAAGAAAAAAATCCAGTCTGGTAGGTAGAAAAGGACAACAGCTTTTAATATTGTGTGTTGATGCCTATAGAAACTAAATTTTGTGGTAATGAAAACAAAGGTATAACGGATGTTTAACGTTATGATTAATGTTATTTGTAATCAAGATTCGCAGTACAAGTCGAATCATGAGCATATGACAATAAATCTGGCTTCAATACTGAAGGATTGGCGAAAGTGGATCGAGTAGCTAGAACCGTCCTTTAGTTTACTTAGATTAAAAGTAGAGCACAAATGAAAATATTCAGAATAGAATATAATAAATAGCCAATGGGACCAATCGGCATTGTTTAGCGTATTCTAATATTGCTTCCCAATTTTGGGATTAATGAAGTGGCAATCAGTTTCAAGAGTTATGTCTTGGAAAGTGTGGATTGGATCATAAACTGTCAGTCCAGGGAAGCAGTGCTTTCCCAAAAAAAATTACAAAACATCTAAAATGTAATTTTTGAAATAGGAAGCCATTAATTTAGTTTATATTAAAAATGCTAAAATATCTTAATTATCAAGCCCATAATAAATGCGGCCTTGACTCCGACCCAGCCACAATAGAAAATAGAATAGAACCTATGCGGGCCGCTAGCTTCTCTGCAGCCAAGTCCCGTATGCTTGATTTCCTGTGAATCGAGCCAGAGGTTATTGAACTTTCCTCTGACTTTGCATTTTAGCCGCGTGCTTTAAGTGGGGGCGGAAGCTATCGTTGGAGTAGGTTCTTTGTTTGAACGACTATCCGTGTGTTGTGTGATACGTACGTCGAGTCGTTGCGATATGGAAGACAATAATACGGACGCGGATATGCAAATACCGTCAGCTTCGGCTGTCGGTAATAACGTTGAAAATATTGGAGAATTTAGTAAGAGGAGTGTGTCTTAATAATAAAGGGATTTTCAACATTAAACTTCGGTGATAAGCTTCAAATAATTTCCAAAGGAAGGGCAAAACTGCCTATAAAAAATTTAACCACAAAAATGAAAAACTGTATTACACATTTTTATCCGCAAAAACAATACGAACAATTTAAATGGCTAACAGGGTGTGAAAATATAAGTAAATTATTTTGTTGGCCATGTTTACTTTTTGAAAATGAAAAAGGTCTCTGGAATAAAACTGGTTTTTCCGATTGAAACAATTTCCATAAAGCTGTAAAAAGACATTATGTCCAAAGCGCATTTGCAGGCCGTCGTAAAAGAAAAAGTCTTCGGCAAATTCAGAGTTGAACACGCCCTTAATAAACAGTTGGAAATTAGTCACTGCCAACACAATGAATTAGTCGATAAAAATAGGCAAATATTAAGAAGGCTTATCGATGTTGGTCATGCCGAAACAAGGGTTTCTTATAATAGAGGAAATTTTCGAGATTTACTTAGTTTAATGGCTAAATTGTTTGAAAAATCATTGAGAGCAGTCTAGCGTTTTTCGCGGAAAATCGAATTGAATCCAGAATGATTTAATTTCCGCTGTTGCAACCATTATTCTAAAAAGAATTAAGCAGGAGATTGGCGAGGCGCGGTTCATTGCTATTGTTCTGGACGAAACAACTGATATCACTAATTTTAGCCAATTATCTATAGAAATACGCTACGTTAAAACAGACGGAAATATTCAAGAGCGATTTTTAGGTTTTAAGAATGTGCTCGAAAATCGTACAGTTATGTACCGTAGTGTATAACGTTACTAAATAAATTAATGGAGAGAAAAAATTAGTTGCTCAGTGTTACGATAGAGCTGCAGTGATGGCAGGACAATTAGGGGGTCTGCAAGCTAGAGTTTGAGAAACTTTCCCGAGTGCTGTGTTTGTCCATTGTTTTGCTTATAAATTCAATTTAGTTTTATCCCAGTCCATCAATCACATTAAAGAGTGTAAAGTATTTTTCATTACTTTAAGTGGCATGGCTGCTTTTTTTTTCCAAGTCAACAAAACACAAGCTTTGGATTCCATTGCCCAAAGTACTTTTACTTTTACTAGGTGGAACTATAATGGAAGACTTCTGTTCGCAGTATCTGAAAATCGTGAATCACTGATTGAACTATTTGAGAATATAATAGAAAATAATAAAACGGGGGACTCAGAAGCCATAAATAGCTCGAGGGGGTTTTTGGACTGTTTGGAACGAGATTTTAATTTTAGTTATTTGTTGAACATATTTTCAGAAATATTTCCATTTTCGGACAATGTTTTTAATATATTACAAACTAAAATAAATGATATTGCTTTTTGCCTAAAAAAAGTGGAAGATTTTAAGTCCATGTTAAGCCAAAAAAGAGATTACTATTTTGGGAGAAAACGATGACGTTAAATGTAGAGCCACAAGCCAAGCGTCTTCGAACAGACAAGGTGGGAGATGTTCAAGTATCATACAGACGCCTCTTTTATGAATTAATCGATCAAATTCAGCAACAAATAAACTATAGATTTAAAAGATTTTAAATTCCTGGAGCTCTGGAATTTTGATGCATTTAAAGGAAAAACTTTTCCAGAAGTTGCGTTTAAATCTCTTCTTCTTCATTATGGCCAGTTTTTTGATCGAGTGTTACTGCGATCTGAACTAAAAGTGATTTACGAAACTGATGAAATTAGGGCATAAAATAACGCAAAGGAACTAATGGAATTTTTAAAAGACAAGGAGCGGGAAGATGCCTACACCGAAGTGTCGAAATTATGTGAATTAGTATGGACAATACCTGTTTTATATTTGATAATTAAAGAAACAAGAAACACTATTTCTCGAACATATTTATTTAAATCTCAAACAGTTATTCAGATTACATGTGTTTCTTATGATGTCAATTGTCACTTTACAGTGTTGTCACTGTTACCATTTAATATTACACACCTTCCCCTTTAAGATGACATATCATCTGAGTCGTAAGCACTGTACATTTGTAAATAACGCGGTGGCTTTATTATTCTATCATAACGGAAGCGAGTCTTAGCATACTTATCACTATGGAAGCTGTCCTGGTTAGACACACTTTGAGAGTCACTACTTGAGTTATTATAAACACTATGATTTACAGGAGAATTATTAGGAGTAGGGGAGAGTGGTCCACAGTGAGACGATTTCTACAAAGTTAATTTTTTTTCAAAACTAGTTATAGGTTTATTTAAGAAAACTGGTTCAGAATGCAACTTAGCCTTTATTTTACTTAAAAACATATGAAAAAACTAAAAAAACTTAAATACTAATAATTAAGACACATTTATTTATAACCTTGCAAATTGTCTTACTGTACCCCATTGTGGTATACAGTGAGACTTAATGTGGTACACAGTAAGACACGGTTCACTGCACATCTAATTGGCCAAAATTAACCTTAAACTGAACACATTGGTTTTGTCGTTTGGTTTTCCCAAATAATGTTGGAACTGGCAAAATCATCACTATGTCTTGGGATAAAACACTAGCTACTTCTGGAATGGTTGGATAAAAGAATTTGTTTGACTTATTTCTTCTTCTCATGTAACTAATATCATATTCGGAGTCACAGGATATCTCACTTAAAATTTTACCAACAAAATATCTGACGGACTTTTTCCCAGCGAACTTCACAACCACGTAGTCGCCGATTGTGGCATTCCTATCTAGTTCCTCAAATCCGGTTATAGGAGCATCCATTTCCACATCATAATCCGATGAGCTGGCATATGGAGGCTCTTCTTCGCCACTTGATGAACTACTTTCCTGTTCTATTACATTTCTTTTTACTACATTTGCTTTAGCTTTGCGTCTTTCGGCGCTCTTTGATTCCAACTCCATTTTTTCCGGAGTATCTGTGGGAATAAAACTTTTTCCACGCTTTCTGTTTTGAATTCGTTTTCTTTGAGCTGCTTTGGGGAATCCTCGAAACTCCTGAGGGGTTAAAAGTGTTTTGGTTCTGTTTAAGGATTTAGAGTTATCACAAGTGGCGGAGGCAGCATCAATATTTAAGGATTTGGATGGATTTATGATCGAAGATGTAGACGGTTTAGGACTATCTGTAACGCAGGTGAGATTTAAAGATGTGGACGGTTTAGGACTATCTGTAACGCATCCGTGATTTGAGGATGTGGACGGCTCAGGTTCAGGCCCATCTGGAACACAACTGGGATTTGAGGATGTAGATGGTTCAGCAGGCCTATCTGTTACGGAGCTCGGAAGAAAATCGTCTTCGGTAAAAATGTCTTCATTAAAAGGAAAAATTCCTGACTTGCGGAATCCCGATGTTATGTTAATAGGAGTCGTAGAATGTTGAAATGCACTAGTAATACACTCTGGTACATCATAGATAGTCATTGGACTGCCAGGGTGGTGCATAAGCCAGGAGTCGACAGCTCGGTTATAGTGCGCTTTAAAAGAAAAATAAACGCCAACATCTAATGGCTGTAACTTATTGCTGCAGTGAGGCGGGAAGGTTAAAATAGTGACTCCATTAGACTTGGCAATGTCAATACAGTCAATTGAAAGATGACTTTCATGGTTATCTAGAAGCAATAATGTTGGGTTTGTCAACGAGGAGTTCGTATATGATACAAAGTGGCGCATAACTTCCACAAATAACTCGCTGTTCATCCAGCCAGACGGTGTTGCAAGTCCCAAGCTACCAGGTGGTGCATTGCGAAGCATGTGCGGTTTGAAATGCACTCTAGGAAATATAATAGCTGGAGGAATAGTGTTTCCTAAGGCACTTATAAAGCAGCAAGTTGTCACCAACGACCCTCGTTCTGAACTAGTTACTTGACTTACTTGTTTGACTCCTTTGCATGCTATAACTTTTTTAGGTTTCTGAACGGTGGTCGTTCCGGTTTCGTCCAAATTCCAAACCCTGGAGCCATTAGCAAAATTTTCGTGTCTGCCTAAAACCTCCTTCAGTTTATTAAAAAACACTCCTACATTGTGTTTATTAAAGGATGTAGCACGTGAGAGGCTACACCCTTCTGGTTGTCTGATGCTGAGGGTGGGATGCCGTTTTAAAAACCCTCTCATCCATTCCAAACCTGCGGATTTATTTTCAGACCATTTATTTGGAATCTGAATATTATTTTTTTTGCCATTTCGTATGCTAAACGACGACATCCCAGAGTTGAAATGCCGTAATTCATTTTTGAGCACGTCCCAAGGTAGTCTGCCAAAGCATCTTCTTGTTCTTTTGTCATAATTTGACGGCATTCATAGAAAGGCCTCATTCTAACATCACCACCGCTACTTCTTTGTTTCTTGACGTACCTAAATTAAAAAGATAGTGTTTGTAATACGAGTATTATCCCTTTTTTTCATTTTTACCTTGCTAAGGTCTGAAATGAAACGCCCCTTTGTTCCGCTGCTTTTCGCAATGGAAATCCTTCTTCTAAAACTAATTTTACGACACTTTTCATTTGGTTCTCGGAAAATGTTCCTATGTTTGATTTTCTTTTTCTATTCGTTGCCATTTTCTAAAAATATAAAATACGCTATATTACCTTACCTAATGTTCCAGCGCAAGATGGGGCACACTGAGACGAGTCTCAGTCTGCCCCACCTAGGACTGTCTTACTGTGCCCCACAGTTTTATAAATTCACAATGTTTTTGTAAACTAGATTATAAACAAAAAGTGGTTCAATGGTAAATGCATGCACAAATAGCTTAAGTTTACTTACCGCAAATCTCAAAATTTAAAGTGAAGACAGATCAGAGTAACACTAATCAACAGGACGTATGCAAAATTTAGTTGTATGGTAAAATTAACACAAACAGTCTCCTGTACAGAAAAAAAAAACTAAATGACCCACGCGTTCGGTCGTAGATTCGACACGTAAAAATAAGTTTAGGCAAGGAGGGGCGTAAGCAGCGATGTTGCCATTGACTCAGAAGTCGTACTGTCTCACTGTGGAACATGTCTCACTGTGGACCACTCTCCCCTACTCTGATTAGAAAAACTGTTATAGTTAGAACTAGTTGCTACAGAATTAGAGGAACTACTGGGTGTTATATAATAATTAGGTCGATTATTATTTTGATTAGCAAAACTAACATCTGGAAGTAATTCAGGTTCACAAATAAATTTATAATCAGATTTTGTGTCTGATAACTTAATTTGTGATGTATTTCTAAGTACAATTTTATTATTGCTTTCTTTTTTTACCCAATAAGACCTCGGTTCAGAAGCTTTCTCCATTACAATAGCTTTAAACCATATATTTTCATTTTTACATCTTAGAACTACTCTATCCCCTGTGACAAATTTTTGGGGTTTTCTACGTACTAATTTATCATAGTTAGCTTTAACAATTTCTTTTTGAGATACAAGTTTTTTATAAATATGAGTTTGAATCCTCGGTTGTAGAGTATTCATAGTTACTGGTACTTGAGTTTTTAGGTTTCTACTTTGCAAGATTTGAGCGGGAGATGCGTTAAAACTTATAATAGGAGAATTATATTCTAGTATGCCTTCCCTAAAATCTGTTTTATCTTCAGAGCATTTCCTTAAAATTTGTTTGCTAATGCTTACTGCTTTTTCCGCCATACCATTGCTTTGGTGATAGTGAGGTGAACACGTATTTATTGTGATACATTTTTGTTTGTAATATTTTAAACATTTATTTGAAATAAAAGGAAGATTATCTGCAATGATAAATTGTGGGTATCCAAAACGTGTGAAAATATCTTGAAATGCATTTAAAACAGAATCAGATGTTTTATCTTTTAGTAAAATTAATTCTAACCAATGAGAAAAATAAACTATTACGATCAAACAACTATGATTACCAAATTCTAAAATGTCTGTACCAATTTTATTAAATCTAAGTCTTGGGGTGGAATGTGGCAAAATTGGTTCTTTAAAGTTGACAGACATATACTTTTCGCAGACTCTACATTTTTTTATAAAAGATGTTATATCATTAGATAAATTTGGCCAATAAAATAATTTACGAGCCTTGTTTATAGTTTTAGTAATCCCAATATAACCTTTATGAAGTAATTTAATCATTTCTAATCTAAGAGCTTGAGGAACAATTATTTTATCCTCTAGGAGAATAATTCCTGCTTCAACATAAATTGAATCTTTTATTGGAAAATATTGTTTACAGTCTAAAGGTATTAAGTTTTGTTTTGGCCAACCATTGTAATAATAGTCATAAATTTTTGATAAAGTTTGGTCTTTACTAGTTTCAAGTCTAAATTGATCCTTTTTCTCATTACTCATAGGTAAATGTTTTGTAACGGAATGTATCATCTCAAACATGTCAGGATCTGGTTTATTTTCACCTTTTAAACTTGATCTAGAGAGCATGTCTGCAAATTGTACATTTCCTCCTGGAATATAGTAAACATTTATTGAATATTTAAGAAGTTTTATCCTTAACCTTTGTAAACGAACTGACCCTATACTGTGAATAGGTTTTTTTCATAGTTGAAACTATAGGCTTGTGGTCAGATTGAACATCTACTTTATACTTGTAAATAAAATCATGATACTTTTGACAACCAAAATATATTGCTAACATTTCTTTTTCTGTCTGACTGTAATTAACTTCATAATCATTCATTGTGCGTGAAGCGCATGCAACTAAATTTAATATATTATTTTCATATTCTTGAAACAAACAACATCCAAGAGCATTTTTTGAAGCGTCATACTGAAGGACTATTTTTCTATTAGGATTAAAAGGAACAAGAGCTGGACTCTGACTTATTATAATTTTTAATTTATCAAATGCCTCTTGATGCTTATGTAACCATGTAAATTCAACATTATTTTTAAGTAACTCGCACAATGGATGCATGACTTCTGACATGTTTTTACATAACGCCTTAAATAATTGAAAGAACCTATAACCCTTTGAAGTTCAACTTTATTAATTTACTTGGACTTAATTTAATTAATGATTCAACCCTTTTTTTATCTATTTCCATCCCTTGCTGTGAAAATACCTGCCCCATAAACTTTACCCTATCTTTACAAAATTGTAACTTATCCTTATTAAATTTAGCATTTACCTCTTTTGCCCTTTTTATAACCTCACTTACAGTTATGTCATGCTCCTCTTTATTGACACCTGTACAAATCATGACAAATTAACACATTTTTTATACCTGAACAATATTTTTCAACCTCTTCCTGAAAGAGATCTTGTGAATTGGACAAACCATAAGGTAACACAGTAAAGCGATAAATGCCAACGGGTGTGGCAAAGCAGCATTTCCATGAGGACTCTTCATTAAGCTCTAAATGGTGGTATCCCTCAGCTAAATCAAAAACTGTAAAAACTTTTTTACCCATTAAATTTGAACATACTTCTTCGACATTTAATCCAACTTTGGGTTTTCTAATTATTTGTGAATTTAAATCGGAAGGGTCTAAGCAAAAGCGTATTTTACCATTAGCTTTTTTTACTAAAACAATTCTATTTATACTAGCCATGTGCGAAATTTCCCCTACTTTAACAATAGCCTTTCTATCACCTATCTAGTTCCTTTTTAAGTTCACTACGAACAGCAATAGGTACTTTTGTGGGGGGTCTACTTACCGCTTCAAAATTTTTCTTAACCGTAATGTTATGTTTTCCTGGGAACCTACCAAACCCATTAAAAATTTCAAAATTTTCTTGTAAAAATTTATCTATCTCTGTTTATTATTATTATTATTATCATTTACATTTATGTTATTAATTCTTTTTATAAGATTTAATTTAATACATGCCTGGCCACTTAAAAGAACTTGATTTGCCCCATCTACTATGACAAAATCTTCATATGTATCCCTACCTTTATATTTACAATGTAAATTACTTACACCTACAGTTTTGGCTTTGGAACCTTCAAAACATAATCTGTTGACCTTACTTTAAATTGCTTGTTTACAGTATTAAACATTTTAAGTGGAATTACATTTACATCAGCTCCTGTGTCAAGCCTTACTTTAAACTTTTTGTTTTCAATTAATAAATTTTCTTCCCATACACTTACCATATTATTGTCTCTATTATATTTTGTATTTACATTACCAACAAACATGTCTTCCTCACTGGACTCATTATCTTATTGTTTAACCTTTCTGATGTCCTTGACCCTACATGCAATGGCAAAATGCTTTTCAATGCCACACTTTTTATATTTCTTTCCATAGGCAGGGCATTGACGTGGTCCATGAGTTTTCTGACATCTCCTACACTTGAAAGTTTCCTTGCTTTTTTCTTCTTTGTTTTCTTTCTCTTTTCTATATTGTTTTTCAAACTTTTTCTTAACAAAATTTACTTCAGTATCACCCTCTTGGAAACGAAGACTTTGGTGTTTGCTTTGTTCACTGGTTCTACAGAAATGAATAGCTTTTTGTAAACTTAATTCATCTATGCGTAACAAAGCTTCTCGTGTTGTTGGGTCTCTTATGCCCATAACGATTTTATCCCTTAGGGCTTTGTCCTTGTTAGTTTCATTAGGTGTGACTTCATTAAAATTACATGTCTTTATTAGGTGCTTAGGGGGAATGGGGGCACATTGATACAATTTTTTTAAGAACCTAGAAAATGCCTTCTAAATTATTTTAATACTAAAAATCATATTTTGTATTTAAAGAATAATGATTATATTTTTATATTTCATATATATATTTTTTATGTACTTTAGCAGTATAAAATGGCATGAAATATTTCCTTCTAACTAACATGTAAATCAATGTGCCCCATATCGGGGGTACATTGATACAGGTATGGGGGTACTTTGATACGCATAATATTGTCGGAATGAAATGTTCATTTCAGTTATTATCAGTATATATTAACGTATTAGAACAACAGGGATAATATTCAATATAAAGCAGAAATTATGAAATACAGTATCCAAAATTATTGAATTTAATTTCCTTTAAAAACTTATTTGATACAAACAAAAAGCAAACAAAAATTATTAAAAATGTTTTTAATAATGATTTTTTTAATAATACAGATTAGATGAACATGAAAAAAATAATTAAAAATTATAACAGGAATGATTAATCTTAAAGGTGAAAAGCGACGCCGTTCTGTTAGTACCCTTGGTAATGGTTGGCATTGGCAGTTCGGCGATAATGTCAGAGATATGCACCGCTGCCTCATCTTTTATATCCGGGAAAACAAAAGTTCCTGATGGTTTTTTCCTGAGGTAGGAAACTTGATATTCGTCGCTTTCATATTTAGACATAATTTTAGCAGCAAAGTGCTTGATAGTCTTCTTTTTTTCAAATTTGATTATGACAAAATCCCCTACGTTTAAATTATCTGGTTTTAGCGGAACAGGCATGGTGATATCATCATCTAAAATTTCACCTTCGGAAGAACAAAAGTTTGAGTCTGATGATGAGTCTTTAGTTTCAAAATCGCTGGACTCAGTTGTGGAATCACTTTCTACTTCAGACAATTTTGGTCTTTTCATTTTCTTTGTCGAGTTATTAGTTTCTGGACACAAACCTAATAGCTTTCTAGCTGTTTTAAGTTCTTTTGCACGTTGTCTCTGATTTTTTATAATTTTTTTTTGTTCCTTTATATTTGCCAATTCTTGAAGCCTTTCCTTTTCTGGCGTATCGGTATAGATCCTCGATTTTCCTTTTTCTCTTCTATTTCTCTTCAGAGCCGATTTAATAACTTTTGGCAATGGCCTAACATACTCAGGTGTTATGGTCATAGATGAGGAAGTTGAAGGTTTTGAATCTAGAAGTAAAGAGCTTGTGGCTGTGGCATTCACTGCTGGCGGCGTTGAACGTCCTGGAAGCAAAGTTAATGGTGGCCTTGTTTCTCGATCGCTGATATTGCTTGTCAAAGCAATGACTTGAAAATCTTCTTCTGGAGTTGGAGTATGATTTTGAGACTGCGTGTTACTGTAAATATCACAAGGCATAAAATCATCGTCAGAGAAGGCCAATTTATTGAAAGGCCAGATACCTGGCTTGGTAAAGCCACTGGTGATATTCTTAGCGTTAAATGATCCAAAGTATGCATTTTTAGCCAGTAAAGGGATGTCATATATTGATAAAGCCTTTCCAGGATGATTTATGTGCCAATCATTAAATGCTACCTTCAACTTGGCTTTAAAAGGGCCGAAGACTGACACATCCAAAGGTTGCATTTTATGCGATGTGTGAGGAGGGAAACTCAGGTACATTATTCCATGTTCACGTGAAAAATTAATGGCCTCGATCGAAACATGAGATTCATGGTTGTCACATACCAGCAAAATTGGATTTTCTTTAGTTACGTTCATATGTCGTTGTATGTGCTTTAACACCTCTAAAAATAACTCAGTGTTTATCCAACCGGTTCTTGACGCCAATCCCAAACTTCCTTCTGGTGCTCCTGATAAGAAGTGATTCTTATAATGGACTCTTGGAAACACGAAAACGGGTGGAATTGTATTTCCAGTAGCGGTTATTATGCCCCCAAAAGTTACAAGTTCACCTCTTTCGGCAGACACTATTTGACCAATTTGCCTCTGAGTTTTTTCCGCCAGAACTTTGG
The DNA here is from genome assembly GCA_030620095.1 of Kuschelorhynchus macadamiae. NCBI lineage: Eukaryota > Metazoa > Arthropoda > Insecta > Coleoptera > Curculionidae > Kuschelorhynchus > Kuschelorhynchus macadamiae. The sequence goes on along the minus strand of JAUTXW010001222.1, from coordinate 232,579 downwards.
GAGTGTTAAGTACGGTCGTGATACCTGTTTCATCGAAATTTACAATTCGATCGGCAGTAAATTTGTATCTTTTTAATAGGTTTTCAAGATTTTCGTAAAATTCTGATACAGCAGATTTATTAAAAGAAAATGATCTGGCAACACTGGTATTTTCTGCCTTTCTCAAGCTTATGTTCTTGTTTCGGTTACGAAATCCAGACGCCCAATCCGTACCTGCACACTTTGCCAAATCCCATGATGGAGGATAACGACATCCAATTTTTTTTGCAAATTCATATGCGAGTTTTCGCATCTGAATAAGCGTAAGGCCATAATGCATTTTACTGCATTTTATAATGTAATCATTCAGTTGTTTTTCTCGAGCTGAACTAAACACTTGATGCGAACAATATTTGGATGAGAACTCTGGTTGCTCCTCATTATTTACCTCGTTATTTGTTTCAATAATCTTTTTTCTTTCAATCCTATGCTGTAGAGTTGCGGGTTTTATGTTGTATTTATCAGCAGCTTTTCTTATAGACAGTTTTCCCTCGAGCACTTCCGTTACTGCCGAACTTACAGCATTTTCGTCGATACTAGCCCTGTCGGTTTTTTTCTTGTATGACCGAACCATTTTTCCTAAAAGAACAAAGCGTATTGTATACAGTAGATACATACAGCCAAATGGAATGAATTTGATAATAAATAAATGGGGGCGTGTTCGAAAACACGCTCGAACACGTCGATTGGTATTTTTAGTCGAGCATTTTTTTCAACAAAAACTTTTTATATAGGGTGCATCATGTAACTGTGGCTAATACCAACTTTCCTGCTTTAAATGAAACACCGTCTATATTATGTTCTTAAGAAAAGTCTCTTATTGCTAATTATAAAAACTAGGTTTTATCCCTATTTCTTTAAAGGTACCCGATAAATTTAAGAACAACCAATGAATTCCTATGGACTCCAGTATGTAGTGGATCTTTCTGCGCCTTTCTCTTACACACTTCTTCTTATGGCAATACCAATCGACGTGTCTGAGCGTGTTTTCGAACACGCCCCCATTTATTTAATATCGAATTTATTCAATTTAGCTGATACACATCGTATATTATACCATACGGGGACTATTGATACAGTATCGAGGTCCCCCGAGGGGTACTTTGATACATATCAATGTGCCCCGTAAGGCTTTGTATCAATCTACCCCGACCGGCCATGTTTAATAAAACACGATGAAATATGAAAACGAAACAAAATTCAGAGCAAAACTTTTAACATGTTATAAAACATAAAGTAATTTTTACCTGTGAAAACAATTTACATCACAATTAACAAACGCACGACGGCAAACACGTTCGAAAGCCAATTGAAAAAAATTACTCTGAGGAACATAAAATGTGTCTTAACCTATCAACCCACAGGCGATTACAGCAGACCCTTTCTAAATTTATTATAAACTTGTATATGTTAGCTCCATCTATTAGGGTGTTAGTAAACTTCCCAGATTTGTTCGGTTCAGAGTTACGTCACCTGTATCAATGTTCCCCATGTATCAATGTGCCCCCTTTCCCCCTACACTTTGTTAGGAAGTGATCCAAACTTTCACCCTCCTTTTGCACCCTTTTGAAAAATGCATACCTTTCAAAACATTCATTTATGCGGGCGACATATTGTTCTATAAGACGAATAAGAAAATCAAATTTATTTGGCTCCTCATCTGGTGTTACAAATGTAGACATTATCCTGGCAGATTCTACACCAATGATATTTCTTAAGATCGAAATTTTGACTCCATCCGCAGATTCATGTTGGCCCGTGGCTATTAAATAGTCTTGAAAAGCTATTTTCCAAAACTTCCATTCAGCAGCGGAATTTTGCCCTTGAATATTAAAATCTGGAGGCAATTTTACCGGTCCTGTCATAGCCATTTTGCTTTTATAATGTTTTTAATTAAAACTTTTAACACTTGATATTTGGGTTACACTTAACACTTTATGCTTAAAAACTTTTTACGGACTGCGCCATGTTTTATATTTGATAATTAAAGAAACAAGAAACACTATTTCTTGAACATATTTATTTAAATCTTAAACAGTTATTCAGATTACATGTGTTTCTTATGATGTCAATTGTCACTAACTGTCACTTTACAGTGTTGTCACTGTTACCATTTAATATTACACAAATAGTAAGGTCGTTTGAACGATAGGGTCACGGAGCGTGATCGATCGGGTCGCGGGTCGTTGAAAAGATTCGTTCATTTTGACCGAATCATTCACGAACGACACATCCCTACTCTCCGAGCTCATTCAGTGTTCGGATCTCGTGAAGTGAAGATCTCTGAAGATGCCTCGTGCAATCGAAGGCGAAACGTCGGAAAGTTATTCCATTTTGACACGGTCTAATCCCAAGAACCATGACTTCTTAATTGACCACAGCCGCGAAAACTTTCATTCTATGTAATACACTTTATGTAAATGATTTCTTCCTATCTAAATCTTGCATTTTCATCCATTTGTTTTTATTTCGTATACCGTCACTTAAAACAGATTGAGCCCATATCTTTAGACTTTAATGCATTCATAAAATAGTTCGGTTTTGATATGAACTACATTATTTTAAAAATCTTAACAGGGTCTTCTAATTTTTATACGCTATAGCAAGATCGTTTGTCTTGTTGCTAATAGTTCGGTTTAAAATTATGTGTTATTTAGACTTAGCCCGTGGAGCATCAAATATCTTTCAAGTCAAAAGGGAACAACTTAACAATTCTTGGTCAGCAGTAATTTATGTATTTACAAGAAAGCCAACTTGGTTTTCCAAAAGCGTACGCTCTGCAATTCTCGCACGTCCATTTGTTTTGCGACGGTAATTCGTACACCTCTGTTTTGTCATAATCTTCATCACCAAAACTCCACGCATTCATATAATACATGGTGATTTTACAAATCTGTGTTTAGTATGTTTTTCTAGCCTGTAAAAGCCAACTTTATGCATTGCTATAGCTATAGTAAGATCCCATGCAGTGGACAATATATAATTTGAAATTGAAATTTGGGCATTGTAAAATTTTTACCATACTTTCCCCTCTTTTGTGTTTGATACACGGTTACCAAACTACAAGTCCAAATAGAAGTTGCTCAAGATTTTTCGAGATTCCAGAATCGGAATCAGTGATTTCGGAATGCACTAACAATGAGTGGCGGCTATTCAGGCGAAGTAGGTGAAGTGCTACTTCACCAGGAAAAATAAATAAGCAAACATCTAACTATATTTATTATATATCTCTTAAAATTTAAGTTTTTACATTCATTGATTCACCCAATTGGTAAAAAATAAACTGTACATCTCGAATAAATATTTTACTTGACCGTTGGAGGCATGTCTTTTTAAAACTTCCAATCGAACTTTATTATAACTATAACAGTGGCGCAAACCGCTTTGGCTTTGCTGGAGGTTCTATGTTTAGTTTACGATTTTCTTACTATGTTCCCATGACAACGCGTATCCGATGACGTCGAGCCCAGCGCCATACAACACTCTCGGTGAATTGCAGACGCAGTACACTACACCCACGTGTCGTTCAGTTTGCGATTTTTTGTTTGTTGTTTAGTTTTATTTTCGCGGACTTCGCTGCAACCGGTGAGTTCCTTTGCAGTTAACTTGACTGTTTTGTGTTATATTTATATTTATTTATGGTTTTGTTACAACTTCAAATTCGAAGTTAGTTAATGTGATTGTTCAAGACTGGAGTAAATTAAAAGACGTCTTTGAATTTATTACAAACTGTGACAAATCTGATGAAAAATCAATCCGCCTTGCGAAAGGATTTTTAGGTGAGCTGAACGATTTTGAATTCACGTTTCTGGCATTAGTGTTTAATGACATTTTCTCAATCACGGACATACTATTTGACGTTCTTCAAGAAAAATCGCCTGACATTCATTTTTGCTTATCCAATATAAAACGCTGTCGTGAGGCGCTCTATAAAAAAAGAAATGAACATTTTTTTAATACCAAGTTTGATAAAGCAAATTCTGTTACAGAAATAAATCATTACAAACGTGAGCTTGCTAAGCTTTCACCTGAAGAAACTAGGGCTAAGTAAAGCACACTAAGATTTCAAGGCTGTGAAAAATTTACATTTTCATGTTTGGGAGGTTCTGCTAAATTTTCCGAATATAGTTTAAATTTTCCGAGTGGCCCGTTTGAAAATTTGTTACAGTTATATGGGGAAATATTTTCAAAAAGTCAACGACTTAAAAATGAGCTTGGTCTTATTTTTGCCAATGAGAGTAATTGGAATATATCGCTGCAAAAGCAAGTGAAAAAAATAAATATATTTTTATCGAAGCATATACATTGTTTTCCCTTATTTAGATAATACCGTCGACAAGTGCTTCAGTGGAAAGAAGTTTTTCTTGCTTCAAATGTGTAAAAACTTATTTAAGAAATACAATATCTCAAGAAAGACTTACTTCTCTTGGCAATATTTCAATTCAAAAGGAATTTCTGGAGGAGATTAGGGCAACTCATCCATTTTATGAGTATGTTATAAATGAATTTGCTACTATGAAGGATGGGAGAATTGATTTAGTATACAAAATTTAGGTAGGTCGTAAAAAAATATTCTACCCCCTCCACATATAAAAAAATTCTGGAAAAAAATTATTGCGATATTTTCTTGCTTCATTTGCACTTCACTTACTTTTTCACCCGCGAGCCGCCACTGCTAACAACCGCTTTTAGGAAGCCTCGAACTGCTTATTAGTTGGGAGTTGCTGTGACCTATATTGTTGCAACAACTGGTATGTAAGCAAGTATTTCAACAATTTATTTTTATTAACATAATATTCGTACTTACGTTTTTACAAACTTTCTAGACCTAAAAAGTCGGTTCTAGAGGATTTTAAAATTAACTAGCCCTTTAGGGGAGCTAATTATATATGTTTTCATTTCTTGCAAATATTGGGAAAAAGTTGCTTCAGTATGTTTTGATATGTGTATCAAAAATGTTGTTAAAATTCAGTAGGGGAAGTACGGACAAAATGACATAGTATTTTAATATTGCTTTATGAAAACTTACTATAAACAGTAACAAACGCTTATTATATGTAACAGTTATCTTTCATAAATTAGCTTTTCATGTAAGAAAGTTATTTTTAAATAATGTAAAGGTACACAAACTTAAAAGCTTAATTCTAAAACCTAAATCAAAACCATTTTGTCAGTGGACAAAACTGACAAAATGACTTAAACAGAAACACATAGTTCACAAATGAACATCTTTGTCGTTTTTGGTACATCAGCGCAAATTGCATGAGCCCACTGTGCACATTTTATACACCTTAACCAGTTCTCACCAGGCTTTGAACGGGAATATAAGTCGTTGCAATAAATGCAGGGACAGTCGTCGTCATCAGTTTGCGAAACAAATGGATTTGCCTCTTCATCATCCTCATTGCAATCAAATACTGCTCTAGTGGCCTTTCGCTTTCTTTTTTCAGAGGTGATTTTAGGCTCATTTTTGTCTTTTACTTCCTGCATCTTCGGTGTAGAAGTGAAAACAAAATGCGTTTTTTGCTTTGGTTTTCTCTTCCCCTGTCCTCTGACTAAATTTCCTTGCGGAATAAGAGATAACATTTCAATCGGAACCAGCAAAGAACTTGTTGAAGGTTCAGGATTTTCCTCACCTCGAGATATTTCATATGGTATGATGGGTGCACTTTCAGAAAATGAATCTGTTGATGGTCCAGGATTCTCTTGACTATTCGTGCTTTCATCTGGTACGGTAGAGGCAATTTCGTTATTTTTAGAACTTGGATTTTCTGTTACCTGTGTGGGCGCAAATTCAGGAGGCATTATTGGAACATTAGTTGTCTCAGCAGGCTCAAACATATAATCTGGAAAGATATCAGGGGCAACAGGCCAGAGACCAGTGTTTTTAAATCCTTGGCATGCATTTTGCACAGTAGCAGCTTTGTCATAGGCCTCATTAAATAAATAGCCGATTTGTAGATGAGTAACTACGCGACCTGGATGAATCTTTAACCATTTTGATATTTCCTGATTGAAGTAGGTTTTCAATGGTCCATAAAAATATATGGGAGATTTCCTTTGAATCGGACATTTTTATGGAAATGACCCTAGCAGCTGAACCATTAATCATTAAATTATAATATAAAAATCAACAGTTGTCCGAACATCACGCATTATATTTCTACTCTTAAAAGTACCAGAAAAAAAAGTCAAGTTGTTTGAATTTTATTTTTTATTTTTTTTAACAAGTGTCCGATTCATGAACAGGTTTCTATGAAAAGGACGGCTGTTTCCATGAAATGGACACTAGATAGTTTTTATAATATTTTAACAAAATACTGATTGAAATACAGTAGAAAATTTTAAAAACAAAGATTACAAAAATAATGTAACTTTCCCATAACTCCGCAAGAGTTGTGAGCCCATTTCATACAAAGTTTGCACTGGATCCACTCTTCTTTACTGTGTTGATATTCACCTTGGCAGACCGGACAAACCGAATTTTCTTTTTCACCTTTTCCATCAGATAATTCTTCTTTATTCTCTTGCAACATATCTTCATAAAATTCTTCTAGGTTAGTCGGTGTCGAAGACTCATCGTGTAGTGATATTTCCGAGGATATATCAGTGTCAGAATCGTAATCATTTCGAACTTTTGGTAACTTTATATTTTTTTTTGTTTTTTTTGCTGATACTTTTGCTTTTTTAGAACCTTTTTTTGTTTTTCGTTTCTTTGACTTTTCCTCATACGCTTTCATTAGTTCTTCCTTTTCAGGAGTGTCAGTTATAACAGCACTTTTACCTTTTTTTCTATTAACTTGGACCGATTTCCGAGGCATTGCTTTAGGATAGGGTCTAATAACTTCAGGTGAAACCAAATTCATTTCTGCTCGACCTTGTTTTGTAATGAAATTATTTGGACTTTTCACACTCTTAGAACAGCAGGGCCCAGAAAAGTCGGAGCTAGTTGAGGGGATAGGTTCCCAACAGCTACTGTTTGAACTAGCGGTCTGCTTACAGTTATTTGAAGGTTTACTTTCAGTATTCAAATTAGAACAGGTGGTGGTTTGAGCAACTATGTCCAATCCCTTAACTTCAGGTGAATCATTGCACTGATTGTTATAAATGTCTGGTTCTTGGTTTTCTGTGTTGGAAGGATTTGGCCTGTCGGTTACAGATGATGCCAGAAAGTCGTCATCAGTAAATATTGATGAATTGAATGGATATATCCCTGTTTTCAGAAAGCTCTTACAAATGTTGTGTATTGAAAACGATTCACTATATGCAGCATTAACAAATCCTGCAACTTCGTAAATACTAACGGTTTTGCCAGGATTTGAGACAAGCCAATTATTCAATGCCACTTTGTACCTTGCCTTAAAAGGGCCATATACTGCCACATCAAGTGGTTGCATCCGGTGACTGCAGTGGGGAGGGAGGGTCAAAATGATAATATTATTTTGCCTTGCAAAATCAATTACTTGTATATTTACATGGGTTATATGGTTATCCATAATAATAAGAGCTTTATCTTCACTCGTTGGTTTAACATTGTTAACAAAATGCTTTAGGGCTTCTACAAAAATGTCTTCAGTAATCCACCCAGATGGATTTGTAAACCCTTTAGATCCTGTCGGTGCATCTTTAAGCATAATGTCTTTAAAATAGACCCGAGGAAATACGAACACAGGTGGCAATGATCCGCCGGCAGAATTTATAAAGAAAAGTGTGGTGACAAGCGTTCCCCTTTCGGAAGATGCAATTTGACCAACCTGTTTGGAACCTCTTACTGCTACAACTTTTGGCGATTTTGTGACAGTCATACAACCGGTCTCATCCAGGTTCCAAATCATGTTGGCTGAAAACTTGTATTTGTTGTACAGGCATTTTAATTTAGAAAAAAAGGTTCCTACGTTTGATCTATTAAAACTAGATGCTCTGCTTAGAGACGTATTTTCTGGCTGGCGGAGCGACAAATCCTTATTGCGTTTCATGAAACCATGAAGCCAGTGAATTCCAGCTTTAGAATTCTCGTCCCATTTTGGTGGAATAGATATATTGTTCGCCAATGCAAACTGGTATGCAAGCTCTCTTGTTTGCACAGTGGTTAAGCCATGACACATTTTTGATGTTGTTTTAAGGTAAGAAACTAACATTTGTTCTTGTTCTACCGAAAAAATTTTTCTGTTTCCAATATTGCGATCGTACACAAATTCAGGTGCATTTTTTGCTTTTTTGACAAGCACTGCCAATAAAGATTTAGAAATACCACAGTTTGTAGCTACACTCCGAATCGACAAATTTTGATTTACAACTGCATCTACAGCTTCACGAATTTCTTCGTCAGACTTTCTTATTCGCTTCGTCATGATAAGCCAAGTCTAAAAGAAAAAAAAAGAAGTTTTTGAGTATTTTTTTTTATTTCCTTGAATCGGACACTTCATTTCCATGAATTGGACGTCCGATTCAATGACATCTTTGGTGTCCAATTCATGGATTTGTTTACTTTAAAGTAAAAATGCATTTTTATTTTTAGGGTTAAACATATTAATGAGAACAACATACCTTGTTTAATCTAGACCCAGTTACCAGACGATCACCACAAAAATCTTTAAAATATCTTCAAAAATGCCCACTCTAGACAAATTTTAAAATTGCGTGAATATTTACTTTTCCAGTCACATATACTGTACTGACTGTAACAAGATTAAACGATACCACCAACGCACCAATACTAGCGCCATCTACTATTATAAGGTCAATCAATGTACAGCATGCATTAGAAATTGGGATATGCAACCAAATATGCCTAAATCGACTGTGTCCGTTTCATAGGTTGTCCACTTCAAGGGAACTCTCCCCTACGTCCAAAGGTTGCATCCGATGGGTGCAATGAGGTGGCAGACATAATACGATTATACCATTCTCTTTAGCGTATGTCAATCATTCAAATCCTTTGTGACTAGCATGACCATCGACGACGAGGAGCACTTTTTTATCAACACTAGACTTCGCATAGGTTTGAAAGTGCTTCAATCATTTGAAAAACACATCTGTGGTCATCCAGCCCGACTCTTGTGCAATTCCAAGAGTGCCAGTTGGGGCCCCATCCAAAAGCTCATTTTTAAAATTCCTTCTAGGGAATATTAAACATGGAGGTATGTAAGAGCCGGTTGCATTCATGCTGCACACAACGGTGACATGAGATACTCGCTCAGCACTTGTTAAGCAGCCGATTTGCTTCCGGCCAGTTGTTGCCAAAATTTTCTGTGGTTTCTGAACAGTCGACAGACCGGACTCATCTACATTATAAATCCTATTGGGTGAAAAGTAGTGAGTATCCAACAAATCTTGATATACCTTAAAGAATTTTTCAACTTGAGGCTTATTGAAAGCCTGAGCCCTAGCCGCTGAAGTCGGTTCTGGTTTACGTACCGAAATATCTTTATTCCTTTTTAAAAACCCAGTTAACCATTCCTGTCCAGCTTTTTGTTTTTCTGCATTGAACATATGGGAAAATTTATTTTGTTCGGCTAACTGAAATGCTAACTTCTGAACGTCTTTACGAGGCAAACCAAAAAGTCGTGTTTCTAATAATTTTAAATGATTAATTAGCTGTCTTTCAATTTCTGGAGGAAAAGTAGGTTTGTACCTTCCTAGTCCTTTACCAGTTGGATTTAATGTTTGGGACACCAAACGTTTTGGAGGCTAAAAGCCAACCCATTTTATTTTGCTGAACAGCCTCAATTGCATTTTTCATTGACACGTCGCTCCAGGATTGTCGATTAGATATTCTTTTATAGTTGGGCGGCATTCTGGCAGTATGGTCTGTAAGCAAATAAATATAATCATATTTTTGGTCTATATAAATTATAATGGACAAAATGACATACTATGTCATTTTGTCCGAATGAGCACTATGTCATTTTACCCATATTGGATATTTAATAATTTTACATTAAAAATATGCATTAAATGTTATCTATTTACGAAAGTAATCAAGCCATGTCATTCCATACACTATAAAGAATTGATTTAAAGCAAAATGAGTTAACTGAAAATCCAAAACTTAACGAAAATAAGAAAACAGAATCACACGTGGAAATATTTTTTAGCTTGGTACACCTTCACTATACGACTGCGTCGGTCTAACTGAACTTTTAATATTACGCTCTTTGCAGCTTATCCAGGAACCGTTTGGAACACGTGACATATAGTCGGTGGGGCGGTAAATAGCGCGAATTATGAAATACAGGTTGTATGTCATTTTGTCCTTATGTGTCATTTTGTCCATACTTTTCCTAGAAACTACCAAGTTTAACCTTCATTTTCTTCCTATGCCATGGGAGGTATCTCATGCGTATTTTGGATGCAGAATGCTGCCCTTTTAAGTTATAATTCCGCTAATGATGTGAGGTAATCCCATTTTATGTTGTTTGTCGACATCTTTAATTTCAGACTGGCTAGCCATGCAATTTGTTATATGCTTTATCGTACGCCTAGAATCATTATACTAGTGGCATAGATGCCAGGGATTGGCCACTAGCTTGTCTCGACCAAAATTTTGAGATTAAGAAGCCTTAACCTCATCACGAAACTCACATACAAAAAATAATAGTTTGTTTATATCTAAACTGGATGACTTGCAAATTATGGGAGTGCCTTTTCCGTTTAAAATTAATTAAAACTCTATTTTATATGCGAAGGTGTTAGTCACATTGAGCAATATTTGCAAAAATATATAAATATATTGATTGTTTTTTAACGAGAACAGTGATTAAATGAAAGTATTTAGGTTGATATCAACCACTTGAGTTTTGAAGATTCTGTTTGCTGTTAAAATGTATTGTGAAATTGTTCTATTTATTGTGCTTGTTCATGGGTGTTTCGTACTTTCAACGCTGGATTTTTTAGGATGCGGTAAGGCATTTTTTTTTCTACATACTCTTAATGCATGGTTGAGTCAGAGTTAAGTAGCAGGTTATTTTCGTTGGTTCAGGACTTCAAATATAAAATGCCAACGTTTAGACCCTTATTTGGTCTTTATCAAGGGTATTCCAACAAAAAAGAAGATACTTTCAGGAATGTTAAAAGTGTACATAGTAATGCTTCATATATATATATATATATAGATATATACCTTTAACAATTAAGTATTGCTAACTCGTGGTTGTGAATTAATTATGTTATGCGTTTACCATAATAATGCATTATTGGTGTAAACTTTTACCATTCCTGACAGAAACTTATTTCTTACTAAAATAGCCTTGATAAAGAGGAAATAAAAGTCGACACGCCGGCATTTTCTTAATAATAGGAGGAACAACATACTACTTTTAAGAATACAAGAACACTATACATATACACTATATATACCAATCAAACAATTCTCTCTAAAGAAAATATTATTCAGCTCCCTGATGATTACATTTTGTACCATGTTTGTTTGTTTTTTTTAGGAGGGGATCCAGTTAGCGAAGTATTTATCGATGGATGTGAAACGACACCTTGCCCAGTCGTAAAGGGTGGTTCATATAATATCTTGATTCAACCCGAATTTATAGGTAATATTTATGTGGTAACGCATGTACCATTGCGGCCCAAAAAGCTGGTACAAGACCAAAATCATTATATCGACGCGTTCAAGGTAAAACGACATAAGTACCAATGAGCAAACTTTACAGGAGGTAGAAAAAACTGTCGAGTTTGGAATAACAACATTTTTGTAGCATAAATGTTTGCAAAATTAACTTTATGATACTTTTTCTAGCGTATTCCCTATTAAAATTATTAGCTCCAATTGACTTACATTCCCAAAAAATTGCCAAATTGGCGCTTATGTCAGTTTACACTTGGAAGATGTCGATTATGCCAAAATTTAGTATTGCACTTATGTTGTTTTAGTCGTCTAGTTACTGTATTGTTTGGCGCTTATTTACACTTATGTCAATTTAGTGTTACAGTTTTTGGGTCATAATATTTGGCGCTTAGTTCATTGTATAAAAATTAAAACGAATGAATGTTTTTTAGGAAAAAAAACTATACAGTCATTCGGGGTATCTTTGGACCACTAAGCACGTATTTTAGTTTATTTTGTAGTTAATTTAGGCTGGCAGCTGCATTTTTAAATTGAATAGTGTAGGAAATAACCAAGTAAACTAAATTTCAAACATGATATACATATATTTCTCCTGTAAAGGACTTTTTTTGTTTTTTTAAGGGTGGGCCAAAGTTGCACCCTAAGATCGGGTAACATTGCCCCACACTTTAAAAATCGATTAAAACTAGTATATTTTAGATGATTTTGTTATTAGGCTAACTTTGTTCCACTACTGAGTGATGGGGAAAATATATAAGTCAAATAAAACGATTTATTTCCTATAAAATTTAACATTTTATGCCATATTATTACTTATGTAATAATGGATATAAATAGTCCCCTAAATGTTAAACAATGTTTTTAAAATTTTTTTTGGTTTTTGGGTAGTTATTAAATAAAACAAAATTTCCAAATATATCAAGTTTTATTATACAAAAATAATACGTAAGTGAAACAAGCTCGAACACTATAAAAAATACAAATATAGCCTATAACTACATTTTATATATTAGCCCATTTTTCTAAAGGAAAGGCGACCTTTACGTTATAGGTTCCCCTGAAAGTATGGGGTGATATATCATGACTCTCAATTATTTTTATGACATCTTTTTCTTCATAAAATATCTCGTCTTTTTTTTGTGGCCACTTCCACTTCTTTGCAAGTTTTTCCATTGGATTCACTTTATAAGTAACGCTATCAGTTTCATTCTCATTTATCTCAGTCACAATTCCTGGATAGTATTTCTTGTCATACTTTACAATGACATAGTCCTTCAACTGATATTTTGTTTTTTGGGGTTTTTGAACTGGATGTAAGTCAGTCTCCACTACAACATATTCTTCTACAATGGATCCCGAAGGCACCGCTTCATCGAGTGGCATAGGTTCAATTATGACAGGCATTTCCAAATTTTGTTTTTCATTTGTTTAGACTTCTACTACATTCTGCATTTCAGGAATACTATCAGAATCAAGATCATAAATGCTTTTTTTAGAAACTTTTCTTTTGTTTTTCGGTGGATTTTTTTGGGTTGCAGGAGGTAACTTTTTCTTTTGTTTATTTTTTTCTTTTTTACTCATTGCTTCTTCCTTGTTCTTAAAATATTCTGCTACTTCTTCCGCTGATACACTCTTACCAAGCAGGACTGGAAGTTGAAATTTTCTGACTTTTTGTGGTGTAGACAGTTCAGATGATCGTAGGTTTTCTAAATAAATTTTAAATTGTTCACCCACAGATTCTTCAACGTTGTTGGGCTTGGTATAATTTGGAAGCTTTAGTAGAACCCTTTCTCTTGAGAGTGGGGATATTCCAGTTGCTTTAAAGCCAGCCATGAGATTATCTGATATTTTATGTTTTATCTGTTTTAAGGTCTCATTTAACAATTGGGCAAAAAGATTGTTTGGAAGTGCAACCGCCTTTTTTCCTTGAGATGATGATATCCACTGCAGTAAAACTGATCGCCAAGCAGCTTTAAGGGGCGAGAAGAAAGCCACATCTAACGGCTGGAGCAGATGGGTTGGATTCGGGATAAAAGACACAAACCTAATATTGTTTTCCTCACATAATTTTTGGGTTTTTATAGTTACATGTGAACTAAGGTTATCTCCGATGACAACTTTTTTTCCTTCCTTTTTATTTAATACGGGTAACTGGTGATTCTAAAACCAGTCGTCAAATATTTCTCCATCTATCCATCCATTTTGAAGCATTAAGCCTGGAACCTGGAGGAGCTTTATACATCCAGTCGGACCACTTATTTTTACCCTTCAAAATGATGTAAGGTGGCAGCAATTCTCCTGATGCACTACCACAAAATATTACTGTGAAACACGACTTTGTGGAATTTCTTATTATTTCGGGATGTCTGCAGGACCGATGAAATAAAACTTTTTTCTTTTGAGGCTGATCGTGAAAACCAGACTCATCAAAATTAAATATATTTTCAGGGAGTACATCCACCAATTCTTGCTCAAGATTTTCAAAAAATTTATTTATATTTGCTTCGTCTACTTGAGCTCGTTTTGGGGAAATATTGGCAACAAAGGTCTGTTTAATAATTTTTTCCTATTTTTTATTTAATTCGTTAAGTTTATGTATTTGTAGGATCATTTTTTATTTGTTTATAGGTAGTAGAGTCTAAAAGAAGGCTGCTCTTTGTCGAACCATAATCACACAGAATATATATATATATATATATATATATATATATATATATATATATATATATATATATACAGTGTGTATCAGCCAAATGGAATAAATTCGATAATAAATAAATGGGGGCGTGTTCGGAAAGACGCTTGGACCCGTCGATTGGTATTTTTAGTTGGTCATTTTCTCCAATAAAAACTTTTTATATAGGGTGTGTCCTGTAACAGTGGTCAATGCCAACTTTCTTATTTCAAATGCAGCACCCCGGATATTATTTAATTTTTGGATTCTTTAGGAGGTTCTAAACATATTTTATGTTCAATGTTCTATACCTATCTTCAACTATTTCGGCAATATTAAGTGTTTTCAAATTTATTTTTATTTTATTTATTTCGAATTTATTATTATTCATGAAAGTGGCTCTGGTTACTGAACTATTTATTTGATTACAAAAATTCGCTACAACACACTCAATACTTATTTACCATTTAGGTCTTCATATTAAGAATGTAAGCAAAAACCATTTTAGCGTTCCTTTTTATTGATATGGAACAAAAAGAGCCAGTTTTGTTTACTTTTAAGTTTTGTTTACTTTTGTGTAAAATGCCTGGCCTTTCTCTTTGCAAGACAGTAGTTGTCAGTGTCAGTGTCATAGTCTTTTGAATTTCGTTAACTGCATAATACCTAATATCAGAAAAATGGTTCATTTAACGGAAATGCATAAAATAACAATTCTACAAATGATTGGTTATGGAGATAACACACGAACACAAGTGGAAGTTGCTCGCTTATTTCATGAAAAATTTCCAAATTTGCCGCATATATCCCAAGGGACAATTAGTAAAATAGAAAAGCAGTTTCGCGAGCTTGGACATGTGAGGCAGATAAAAAAAACAGCTGCCAATTCAATAAATGATGATACTAAATTGGATATTATGCTTGAGTTTGAGGAAAACCCACATATTTCTAGTCGACAAGCCGCTGCAATGTTCGATATTAGCCATTCGTCGATTATTCGAACATTAAAAGAAAATAAAATGCATCCCTATAAAGTGATACCAACTCAGGAGCTCATGGAAGACGATTATGATAGGAGAACTTATTTTTGTGAACAAATGATGGCTATGTTAGATAACAATGTTATTCAATTAGAACATGTTTTGTTTTCGGATGAGTGCACCTTTACATTTCACGGTCATGTAAATCGTCAAAATTGCCGCTATTGGTCTAGGGAAAATCCTCACTGGATCAGCGAAGAACATACTCAATATCCTGAAAAGGTTAATGTTTGGTCAGGAATTGTTAGGGATCATATCATAGGCCCCTTTTTCATTGACGGCAATTTGAATGGCGATAATTATTTAGCACTGCTCCAAAATAATGTCGTGCCAACTTTGACAAATTTGTATCCGGATCCAGCAAACCCACAAGTTCCAGCGAATATGATATGGTTTCAGCAAGATGGAGCACCGCCCCATTACCAAATTAATGTCCGGAGTACCTCAACGGAATATTTCCAAATTGGTGGATAGGGAGACGAGGATCGATAGAATGGCCAGCGTGATCCCCTGATCTGACGCCATTAGACTTTTTCTTATGGGGACATATTAAAAATGTTGTATACAAAACTAAACCCCTCGACTTAGCTGACTTAAGAAGACGAATAACGCTTGCGATTAGATCGGTCACGCCTGAGATGCTAAATAACGTTAGAAGAAATTTCTATTTAACATTACGAATTTGCCAAGACGTTCGCGGCGAGCATATTCAACAGTTCCTAAATTAACTTTTTACTTTTGTTTATACATTATGAAGAAATAAATAATTTAATTTTTTTAATCTTAATTTTTGCAATAAATTTGAAAACACTTAATATTGCCGAAATAGTTGAAGATAGGTATAGGACATTGAACATAAAATATGTTTAGAATCTCCTAAAGAATCCAAAAATTAAATAATATCCGGGGTGTTGCATTTGAAATAAGAAAGTTGGAATTGACCACTGTTACAGGACACACCCTGTATAAAAAGTTTTTATTGGAGAAAATGAGCAACTAAAAATACCAATCGACGGGTCCAAGCGTTTTTCCGAACACGCCCCCATTTATTTATTATCGAATTTATTCCATTTGGCTGATACACACTGTATATATATATATATATATATATATATATATATATATATATATATTTTGAAATGATGATGAGGTAGCTCCTGAAGAATGAAAAAACAAAAAAAGTATTTAAAAACGATAAAATATCTAACATATTTTTAAATAGTTTTTTTATATATGTATATATATTTTTTTTTAATAAAAAACATTTCTTCTACTATACAGGGTAGTCCTAGGGGATGAAACAGCTACCTGAAAATAAAAAAATGTATTCAATGGATATTTAGTTTGTTTAAAAACGGTGTCTATCATTTTGTATAATATAAACATGTATTTCTACAATGCAAGGTAGTAAAACATGACAAATTCATTTTCTTGCATACACAAGCAATTTTTTATATATAGGTTGGCTCTAAGAGGGTGAAACAGCTCTTTAAAAATAAGACACAATAAAACAATTCTTTATTGCATATCGATTTGTGGTATTATTATTAGATAAGCATTTTTTCATCGGTACTACATATTATTTTTGATATACAGGTTTTTACATTTAAAATCGATAGCTGTCGAACTGCCAAAAATGGCAATGTAATATAAGTCTGAATTCTGATGCTTTAATTTCAAGTTAAGTTATTAACTAATATTCTAGCGGCTATTGTTTCCATCCTGCCCAATAGGTTCGGGATGTCTATACATATCTTATTTAAAATAATTAATAATAAAAATAAATTATTTCTTTTGCCAGCAAATTTAAAGGAGCGTTTGATGTTATAATTTAATTAATATAATTTATTTTAATTAAATATTATTTAATTAAAATAAACTTACAATTAAGCTGTTAAAAGTATAAATATATACCCAATTTCATTATTTAAACATTATACACTAAATAGAAGTGCACTATAACTTTAAATACCTAATAAAAAACTTTCGTTAGCTTGTTTTGTTTATCCTGGGACACAAAACAAGGTTGGGATAGGTTTTTACATATCAGATTTTGTACATATATGCAGCAGTTATGCTGCAAAAATCCCAAAACTAAAAAACCACATGGCTTCTTCTGACTTGACAGCGACGATATTGTCAACACATTAATAGGGTCATTCTAAATATGAGCAAAGGCAATACTGGATATATTATTCTGCAACATCAATAATATAAAGTCAAATACTAATTAACTAATTTATTTATATTTCAGAACCAGTTGTAGATAATGCACTTTTTCAAATAGGAATACTACAATTTGGTGCATATTTCATGCAAGACTCAACCTGCAATAATCCATGCATTTATAGTTGTCCTATTAGTACTCTATTGATTGATCCTGAATTTGATGTCAGTTTCAACGTTGCATCTACGTTGTTAAGGGTAAGTTAATGTATATCCACATCAGAATTTTTCTGCAGAATTATTGACATATCTAATAAAAGTTTTTTTTGAACTAAAAGATTATTTTTGTTGATGAAATAACATTTTGCCAGAATTTGTCAGATGATACGTTTTTATGTTGACACGTACCTCCATTTTGTTACGTCATGTTGAATTCGTACCAGTTTATCCCATTTTACATTCAATTTTTCTGAAAAATTTAATTCTTAGACTCGTACCACAATTTTACCAGTTTATCTCTATATCACACTAAACTTTTGCATACAAATTGAAATTAATTTAAAGTCAATCTGGTAAGTAACTTTTAAGCTAGGCCGTAAACTGATAGATAGACAGACAAACAGACCCACGGAATTAATTAACCGTATTTTTTGGCATCTAGGGAGTCTATAATTGTTTTATGCTTAAATATAATCCTTATATTTAAAAAAGTATAATATATATATTTTTTTCAGATGAACTCGGTCTTACAAGTAAATACGACGTATTTCAACGGCAACACACCCAACAGTGGATTCTGCATTTTAGTGAATATTCTTGTAACAGATTAAATAGTTTGGGTGGTTTCATGTAAAAACTTTAATTTTTGGCTTTGATTGTATGTGTAATTTTAGTATTAATTTTATAGAACGGAAGCTTTCACGGCTTTGGTCAATTAAGAAATCATGGTTCTTGGGATTAGACCGTGTCAAATTGGAATTACTATCCGACGTTTCGCCTTCGATTGCACGAGGCATATTCAGGGATCTTTACTCCACGAGATCTGAACACTGAATGAGCTCGAAGAGATTCAGGCGGGCTTTTATACCCGACTTGTGCTCGCCGAACCGTGACCCTATGTTAAGATCGATTTCCACGTGTGATGTAGACCGTAACCCGTATCTCTATTGAAATTTTTTGTATGTTTAAATATTTCAATAGATTCTCTAACTTTTCGTTTATAGAAACCTGGAACCGATGCTAGAACTTTGGTTTTCTTTACATTTATGAAATGGCCAGTGTTATGCTGGTGTTCAGCTACAGCAGATTGAACAATTTGTTTCTTTTTAATACATCGTTCATGTTCCTTAAATCTAGTTGATGTTGAGCGTCCTGTTTCTCCCACATACACTTCTCCACAGGAGCAAGGAATTTTATATACTTCTGTTTGGAAAGGTACAAGATCTTTCGGGGATCGCAAGCATTGTCCAATCTTCTTATGTGTAATGAAGACTGTACGTTTGTTGGACCGCCGAAGTAACCGTCCTATTTTGTCTGTAGTGCCATGTATGTAGGGAAGAACAACACTACCTAATGGTGGCTCTTTATCATTCTCGTTTGGCGGAGTTGGTTTACTATGTCTTTTAATTGAACGCGTAATGTCTTCAGTGCAATAGCCATTCCCTCTTAGAGCTTCGGTCAGATTCGATGTTTCCGATGTTAAAGAATCTTGATCAGAAATCCAAATAGCTCTGAATACTAGTGAGTTAATAACCGATCTCTTTTGTGCTGGATGGTGATGAGAATTTGCGTTTAAGTATCTATTTGTACGCGTCGGTTTTCTATACACAGAATGTCCTAATGTACCATTTTTCTTTCTTTGAACACATACATCTAGAAAGGGAATTGTTTCAATAGATTCAATTTCCATCGTGAATTTGATATTATGATGTTTGTTAAGGTGGTCCAAAAATATGAGGAGATTATCCTGTCCATGAGGCCAAACAACAAAAGTATCATCTACATATCTAAACCAGTGCTTCGGTTTTAGTGGAGCGGATGTTAGAGCAATATCCCCAAAGGCTTTCATAAAGATATTCGCTACCACAGGTGATAGAGGAGATCCCAGAGCTGCCTCTGAAGTTTGTTCATAAAAAGTTCCTTGAAAAATGAAATAAGTAGATATAAGACAAGCTTCCACTAGGTCTATTAAGTTCTTATCAAGATTATCGTTATCCAGTATGTCTGATATAATCTTGATAAGAACTTAATAGACCTAGTGGAAGCTTGTCTTACATCTACTTATTTCATTTTTCAAGGAACTTATTATGAACAAACTTCAGGGGTAGCTATGGGATCTCCCCTATCACCTGTGGTAGCGAATATCTTTATGGAAGTCTTTGAGGATATTGCTCTAACATCCGCTCCACTAAAACCGAAGTACTGGTTTAGAGATGTAGATGATACTTTTGTTGTTTGGCCTCGTGGACAGGATAATCTCCTCATATTTCTGGACTACCTTAATCAGCAACATCATAATATCAAATTCACGATGGAAATTGAATCTAATGGAACAATTCCCTTCGTAGATGTATGTGTTCAAAGAAAGGAAAATGGTACATTAGGACATTCTGTGTATAGAAAACCGACGCATACAAATAGATACTTAAACGAAACATCGAATCTGACCGAAGCTCTCAGAGGGAATGGCTATTGCACTGAAGATATTACGCGTTCAATTAAAAGACATAGTAAACCAACTCCGCCAAACGAGAATGATAAAGAGCCACCATTAGGTAGTGTTGTTCTTCCCTACATACATGGCACTACCGACAAAATAGGACGATTACTTCGGCGGTCCAACATACGTACAATCTTCAATACATATAAGAATATTGGATCGGGTATAAAAGCCCGCCTGAATCTCTTCGAGCTCATTCAGTGTTCAGATCTCGTGGAGTAAAGATCCCTGAAGATGCCTCGTGCAATCGAAGGCGAAACGTCGGATAGTAATTCCAATTTGACACGGTCTAGTCCCAAGAACCATCATTTCTTAGTATTAATTTTAACCGTAATGACTCAACTTGTTTAGGCTCTCATTTTTAAGAGTAGGATTGGATCAGGATGGCGTAAATAAATTAGGATTTTTTCTTTAACGTTTTTATTTCTCCTCCATAATCAATGACAACCGACAAATGACATTTTTTCAGTGGCAGCACATCCTATTAGTGTTACCAACCTATTTAATTTAAGTTTCTTTTTCAGGACGGAATCAGATAAGAATTAATCATATTATAAACGAATCCGATAATCAAAACACGATGCCTCTTTATCAAACGTATATTGTCGACTGCTTATCTCACTTTTCGATATACATGATGCCGGCTCAAGAATCCGGGCAAACAAAAACTACTGACTCATCGTCTGCCAGTCTAACAACTGTGGTATTGTATTCGTCTTGCCTTGGACGAGGTGGTCTACCTATTTCATGGTTTTGGGGTGTGGATTATAATAGTCGGCCACGCTACAATGTTCCACGTCCTCGTGGATCATACCGCTGACCCTAGATATAAGAAACAATACTAATTAGTGGATGAAGTTAATTATGATTTTATTTATTTATTTATTTTTTTTTTGTTTTTCTTAAACCAGCACTGTAACTCTGCTCTCTTGGAGACCCTATTTAAAAAATATACAGGTACAGAGTAACAAGCGAATATTGATGCATCAATAATTTCATAAACAGTGGAAACAATAATTAATAAACTAGAAATAAAAATACATTAAAACAATAATGTAACATTATTTTGTTAAGGTACTAATTAACAACGTCTGTTAAGTAGCACCCAAAAAAAAAACTCCCTAACAACGTCTGTTAGGCAAGTTATCTTTCCTTATGAGTATTCATGTCATCGTCATCTGATTCCTCGTTGGATTCAGAACTAACTTCTACGTTGAAAGCTTTCATTTTATCAACTGACACGACACCTTGATACTTTCTCTGCGAGCGAGTAGATCCGTCAGGGTCTCTAATGGCATATCGATCATGGTCCAATCTTTTTATGATTACATAAGGACCACCATATTTTGGAAGCAACTTTTTGCTTTTCCCTTCGTTACCTGTCAGAACCGTTCTTATCAGTACCTGGTCACCAACATTAAATGCTTTTCCTTTCGAGCGATGCGCATCGTACCGAGACTTTTGTTTAGCTTGGTTCTCAGCAATATGAGCTTTTACCTTAGCTCTTGTATCTTCCAGGTTACTGTCTAGTTGTGGTTCTACAGTAATTTCATTGTCAAGGATTGCGTTACCAAGACCTCTTGGAGCGTATCCAAAAAGTAGTTCATATGGGGACTTCCCCGTTGCTAAATTCGTCGTAGAATTTAGACCCCAGCGTATCCTTGGAAGAATAGTATCCCATTTTTCCTCATCTTCCATCGACGTGGAAAGTGCAGACAAAATAGTCCGATTATACCGTTCCACTTGACCATTTGCTCTAGGGCTTGCTGTAGCATTCATGACATGTTTAATATTTAATTCAAAACAATATGTTCTGAACTCCTTAGCTGTGTAACAGCTCCCACGGTCAGTAATTATTCGTCTCGGAACACCAAAGTTGTCGAATACACTGCCCAAAAATGAAATTAGAGGACCTGTCTTGGTTGTTCTGACTGCTTTCAAAAATACAAATTTCGTAAAAGAGTCTACAATAACAATTAAATACTTGTTCTTTTTTCTTGAAGTTACAAAAGGTCCTAAATGGTCAACGTGAAGCGTATCAAAGGGAGTGGCAATCTTTTCAATTGGATGTAGATAACCAGCTCGTTTTCCTCCAGGTTCCTTATTATATAAATAGGGTAGACAAGCAGATATAAATTTCTTAACATATTTTCTCTGTCCTGCAAACCAATACAATTTGCTTAAGGCAGAAAGAGTTTTCTCAACAGACAAGTGACCATTGCCATCATGGAAGTGTAGTAACACTTGACGTCTTGCAGCCTTAGGCACAACCCACTTTTTACCTTTAGGAGTGTTCCTGTATAATCTTCCATTTTTCAAGCAATATTCTTCATGAATCAACCGTTCTTCTTTGTCTATGTTAATATTTAAATCGCAAATTTGTGAACAAGACGTTTTATCCTCAAAACATTGAACACTTCTAACTAATATTTGGTTTATACTCACCTCAATCTCTTGCGTTGAGACATTGGTGATAGACACATAACCATCTTCGCTCTGCGTGATGCATTCACCAACGTAATACTCCTTGTGAGGCACAGCACGTAGATTACCAGGAACGTCGACTTCACCGCAAACACCATTGCGGGAGGTAACAACAACCAAAACAGAACTTTCTGGTGGGACCACAACTTTTTCCTTGGCCAAAGAGGTATTTTTCTCGTCTTCAATTTTAAGATTTGACTTATGTCATCACCCGGAGTCAATATTCGCACTTGTTCGTTGGCGACAATCATAACAACACTGGGTAAGTTTAAAAATGGTTGACCTATCATGATAGGAATAATTTGAGCACTATCAGGAACTATAAAAGCTTTTACGTTAGCCTTTGCAAGGTCAATAGAAATGTTAACCTCAGCCTCGCCAAGAACAGATACTACTGATGAACCATAGCCAGTTATCGTCACTGTGCTAGGAGAAAATGTAAGTCCCAATTTTCTTGCAGTAGATTCCTTTATTAATACTGCACCACACCCAGTATCCACATAAGCTTGAGATGGATTTCCATTTATAGAACAGTTGAAAAAATAGGCCTTGTTATACTGTTGGCTTTTAGTTGACTCGATAAATTGGCTTTTTAAGTTCCGTCGGTGACAATCCTTGTCCAAATGTCCTGATCTATTACATCTAGTACAAACTAATTTGGGTCTTGTACATTCACTTGCAAAATGGCCCCTTTGTTTACAATTATAACATTTTTGTTCACCCTTTACCTTGATGTGCATCTTTTTAGGTGGAATCACAGGCTTGTGAGATTCATCGGAATAACTTCGCTTTCTAGATGCTCCGTGATTTCCAAATACAACTTGAGTATTTTCAGGTCTTAGAGATGACAAAAATCCAGCATAAAGTGCGTCAGGGGTTTCGTACCTACCAGCCCGAGCACCTACTTATTGTACGGTCACCTATTCCATCGATAATACAAGATACAGCATTTTTTGGCTTAATTTCACAAGCATTTATTAAGTCCATTTTTTGGAAGTAATATTCTTCCCAGCTTTCTGTAGGAAATTTGCGCCTATTTACTAGTCTTCTTAAGGTAGTTGCGTAGTCCTGATGTTCCGGGAAAGATTTAAGTAATAAGGTTTTCCATTCTTTCCAGGACATATCGTAAGTTGCCAAATTATCGTACCATTTTCGTGCCAAGCCAGTCAAACGATCTTGCATATGGAATGCCATAGTAGATTCATCCCAATTATTAATTTTTCCAAGTTGCTCCATCTTTTCAAGCCATTTAGCGCAACTGAGATTTGGATTTCCGGGAGCAAAAGGTGGTATAAAATCAGGTTTTATAAGGACTTTGTGTGATTCGGATTTTTGCACAGCACCAGTGGCTGCACTATGCTCTATAAGCCGTTCAACTAGTTTTTCGAGTCGTTCTATTTTGCTTGTTGGTGGTGGAGTGTAGCTTCTTTGAGTAGAAGATCCTTCGCCTGGATCGACAGGATGAACCGTAGATTTCACGCGAGAATTGTTGCCTTCTTTACCACTAGTACGTCGAGAGCTGCGTTTCCTACCACGTTTATAGTCATAATCCTCGCCAGAGCTTGAACTAGAACTGGTTGACCAGGACCTGGGCCTGCCCATGTTCACTTATATATCCCCAAATAATAAAAAAAAGCTAGGTATAATATAGTATTATTTCACCACCGGGCCAACTACTTTTTTTTTTTAGGTTATTTCTTTTGCGAAACTGCACCTAAACGTTAAAATTGTTTGCTTAGTTTGTACGTTAACTAAACACCCTGTGTGCCAGAACTTTAATTTATATTTAATAACACCAAAAATATATAAAATAAAAAAGAAAAGTACGTACCCTAATTTCTACGTTAATTAGGCATGCTTTAGTCTTAACTCATCTAAACAAACACACGCAAAATAGCACTAAATTTATACGTTAATTCAGCGCAGAAGTCAAAACAGCAAAATACAATAAACGTACTATTCAGTCGTCTTAATTTCTACGTTAATTAAATGCAACAAGAGCAAAAAAAAATGTTTATTGATCACGTTGCCAATAGTTTACTAATTCTAATTTCTACGTTAATTAGGTATGCTTTATTCTTAATAAGCAAAACGTAGACAACATAAACAAAGCTCTTGGATATTATTAATTACCGCAAACTTGTATTAACAATGTTAATGTACTTACAATTGTCAGTGTACTATGTTTAATCCCAAACTATAAATGCTAAATACATCCAAACAAACACACACAAGATAGCACTAAATTTATACGTTAATTCAGCGCAGAACTCAAAAAATAATTACGTTGATAACGAACTGCAAGGCGTGTTAATTTTCTACGTTAATTAAGCACCACAAGAGTAAGAAATAAATGTTTATCGATCACGTCACTAAGGTCCCGTGAGCACCGCGTTATAGCACCGGAAAAAATGTCTTTAATTAATCGCCACCGAAAAAGCAATTAAAAGAATAACTCAAAACTACGAAAGCGTAGACACTGTCAAAAAGTATATATATCCCGCCGCTGCACTATAAACGAATCCGATAATCAAAACACGATGCCTCTTTATCAAACGTATATTGTCGACTGCTTATCTCACTTTTCGATATACATGATGCCGGCTCAAGAATCCGGGCAAACAAAAACTACTGACTCATCGTCTGCCAGTCTAGCAACTGTGGTATTGTATTCGTCTTGCCTTGGACGAGGTGGTCTACCTATTTCATGGTTTTGGGGTGTGGATTATAATAATATTTAAATTAAAAAAAAAAAAAAAGATTGAGCAAAGGTAAGTAAAATCTTATATTTCATGCTCATAACTTAATATTGTGGGGATGGAGAATCCTATCAAATGGTCTTTGTTTAATTTGATATCCTTAACTAAATACCTATCATTCGGTAAAACCTTGCAAATAGCATAAGGACCGTTAAGTGCTGATAGCAACTTCTTATTCTCACCAATGGTAAAATCTATATTAGGAATTATAATACAATACACCTACTACGACGAGCTTTAGAATGTTTTTCATTAGCTTTTTGCCTTAAAACAATGAGACTGAAACGCCGAAATCGTTATGATTTTTCGGTAGGTATTCCTCTAACTTATTTTCTACATAACCACGCTGGTTTTGTTTTCGGATTGGTTGATTTAAAGCGGCAAAACATTTTAAATCATCTCCTGTAGTGGATTTTTTGTAGGTAAAAATAGTGAGTTCGGACCTGCGGTCCAATTCAAAGTCATTGTCTCCATCGCAAATGGAGGCGAGATCAACTTCCCTTCCCGAATTCTGTTTAATCTCTGGGAGAGAAAAGTCTAGGCTTACTAGAGAAATTGGCGACTGAAGGTCTCTTATTGGTTTTTTAAGTTCGAGTACACTGTCATTGTAAAAATGTATGCAGGGAATAGCATGGTAGGCGAACATTATCCAGCAACATATCATCTCTATTATTTTTATTTAAATAATCATTTTCAAAAGTTACACTGAAATGTTTTGGTTTACGTTTAGTGTTAATTAAGGATGTAGACATTGGATATTCTCGGGGCCTGGGTACCTCCATGGAGAGGTCCTTCATGTTAGTGACTTCAGAGAAGGGGTCATGTTTATGGGTTCTAAAAGATATGTTATGTCGGGTATAATATGCGGGGGCTGTTTGTGACAAGTTTGTCGGGCACCCACCACTCACCCGAGGAACAAAAGGATGGTCGTTCCCCTCGCCAGGTAAAAGTGTGAGCTTTTGCTCAGAATGGGGGACGGTGTTGCTGGGCATTAAGGTAGCTGCTGTGCCTTCTACGGGAACCACCACAGAAGTTGGAGTGGCAATGGCAAACAGTAGAAAAAATTTAATTTAAAATTCAAAGTTCGGATTTACCGAACAAAACAAATTATGAGCAACGGGAAGTCAGTCAGGGGAATTGTCAGTCTTAAAACTAAGAAACGCTACCGGGTGGATACCTAATCCGTAGCCTAAGATACAGTACAAAAATCTTAAGGATTTATTTACTTTTAACTCCTGTTTAACTATAGCTTTGCCGTGTGTAGCTTTACTAAGTCCATATACCACTAAATAGTTCACCCTTTGATTTCGAGTTTAAGAAATCACTTATGCACTGTCACATATAGTGTTTAGTATGTACTTTATAGTACTTTAAAATGTATCAGTTTTATAAAGTTCGCTCAACAGTTTTCCACTAAAACAGACAATTTCCCAGAATATACCTGTGTACTGTCTTTGCTCACTAATAAGCTTTTTGCTCAGATTTAATCAAATTAACAAATCGCTCGTATTTATTAACTAAAGAAAAAACACTGCAAACAGTTAAGTCCTTTATACACGTAATCAACTTTGAATCAAAATACAAACAAACAAACAAAAGTATGCTTTATTGCCGCAGAAAAATTTTACAATTTTATGGACAAAGCAAAATATACCTAAAATAAGACATATCAAAACATTAATCGAAAAGAATTTCGGTAAGTCAATGCTTTTTAAAAATGTAAATTATCAATTTACCAAATCGTAAAACACACGTTAGAATATAGCATAACATTGCCGCAAAACAGTTAATGAATCCTAATAACCTTATAAAAGTAAACAAACACACATGTACGAGGTGAATAATTTCGATGACATTGAAATCAAAATTGCAACTATGCGACCTTAAACTCTATGTTATTATAGTTATACAAATAATTGTGATGTTAAAAAGAAGGTATAATGAACTAGTGTAGAATGTAGTATACAAAAAAGAATTAAATTTTGTTTTTAATCCAATACCTAACAAAAATAATTAAGTTTTAAGTGAATGTTCGACAGTTCTTTTCTCTATATGATGATTTTCAAAATTCTGTGCTACGAGTTAGGACTCACAAAAGATTTAAGTAAACAAGCGAATTTAGTGACAATTTAAAGAGACTTACTCGCTGTAAAAATCATTAACGCTGAAAAATGGTCTCTCAATGAGGTATGCTTTGGTGTTTTTCGAAATTGTGCAAGCATAGGGATAGATTTTAAGTGTACTGGCAGATTGTTGTAAAGTTTTATGGCGTTGTAAATAATTGATTTTTTTATTAATTCTGAGGAAGGAATGGGAAGATATATATCATGCCTAGAGTTTCTGGTAGGGTATACATGTTGTGGCCTTTCTGGGAGGGTGTTTATATGTTTTCTCGGCAAACATACCGTTTCCAAAATAAATAATGCAGGAACTGTTAATATTTCATGTTTTTTGAAATAGTATTGGCAGTGAGCTCTATTATTTAGACCAAACAAATAACGAATGGCTCTCTTTTGAAGCATAAAAATACTATGAAATTGCTCGGTGGTACAGCAGCCCCAAAAGGGAAGGCCATAGCGGAGGTGGGATTCAAATAAAGAGAAATAAGTAAGTCTGGCAGAAGGAACGTCTAGTTCTTTTGAAACTGATCGAATGGCAAAGCAGGCGGTAGAAAATTTTTTAGTTAAGGTGTCAATATGATTAGACCATTTTAGGTTGTGGTTTATATTTAAACCCAGGAATTTAACCGACTCTACGTATTCAATATTGCTGTTATGTACCTGAAGTGGTTGTAAAGTTCCCTTATAAGATAACGCCACCGTTTTATCGACATTAAAACAAAGCATATTGGAATCGGACCAAGCCTTAATTATAACCAAGTCTTTGGAGATACTAGAGTGTACAGACGTTGTATCAAAATCACTCCAAGTTATGCTTGTGTCGTCAGCAAAAAGGGAAATTCTTCCATTAATTTTAAGGTTCGTGATATCATTAATGTATAACAAAAAAAGAATAGGTCCCAAGACTGAACCTTGAGGGACTCCATTTGTAATCAACTTACAATCAGAATCGGAACCATTAGCCCTTACAAGTTGTTGCCTTTTCCCAAGATAAGATTTGAACCAATTTAAAGAAGTACCACGAATTCCATAAAAATTTAGTTTGTTTATCAGAATTTCATGACTAACACAATCAAAGGCTTTCGCATAGTCACAAAAAACTGAGGCAGTTGGGTGGTTGTTATTGAGAGATAAGTAGACGCCTCTAAGCAACGTGAACATGGCGTCGCTGGTGCACTTGTTGGGTAGAAATCCGAACTGCTCCGGGGATATTATCTGATGTTTCAGGAGCAATGGCATAAGACGATTCTTCAGTAGTCTTTCGATGATTTTTGATAGGCCTGGTAGTAGTGCAATTGAGCGATATTTGCAAGAGTTAGTTTTTTCGCCGCCTTTATGAAGTGGAATAATTATAACTGTTTTAACGCAATCAGGGAATACACCTTTTATAAAGTACTCATTTATTAATGTTGTAAGGGCCAGGAATATTCTAATTGATAGGCCATCAGTGCTACACGAAGATTTACTTTTGATATTATTTATTACCTTCAATAGTTCAGGGTTGCTAACGGGACTTAAGAAAAAGCTATCAGCTAAATTTTTTGAAGGAGGGAGAAACGAAAGAGGGTCCAAACTTGGCGAGATACTAGAGGTAACATTTTTGCTTACATTAATAAAATAATCATTTAGATCATTAGCCCCTGGCAAGATCTGAGTCACAGGGTTTGATTTGTTTCTGAGGTTATTGATGATGGACCAGGTTTCTTTTGAAACGTTATTTGAGTTTGTTAGACGTTTTCGGTAGTGTATTTTTTTTGCTGACTTAATAAGAGTAGTACAAAAATTAAACTTAGCCTAGAATCGAACTAAATAAAATGAATATCTTTTTACTAATATTAAAAAATACGTAAATATGGACTAAATAAGTACTTAATAAAAGTGTAGAAAAATGAGTATTAATAATATTAAAAATCAGAAAAAATATTTAACTAATTAAAAATCCAAAATTTAAACTAAAAAAGGTGTTCTGAACTCAAGCTTGTCAACCCTATCTAATTATGCACCCGGATCACGCCGCTTGGGATATTAGATCGTGAAAAAAATTTAAAATTTAAAAAATCTTACGTTTAAAAAATAAGTAATAATATTATAAGTTTATGATAAAATCAAATATAAAAAATACGCAAAAATATATATAAATAAAATCAGCAATAATTATCAAAGATAAAAAAAAAACGGTTTTGCTAAGTGTTCCTTAGAATAAACAGTCCTCCTCACTCAGGGGAGACTGAGAACTTCAGGAATTGACGTGCTAAGCTCTGTACTAAAACTAAACCCTATTCTATCTATACAATATCAAGTTATTTTACAATAAGTATTTGTTTAAACAAAGTTTATAATTAACGCAAGTCTAGAGAAAATCCAATAAATGTTAATTAGTCAAAATTAGCAAAAGTGTAAATTCGGTAATTATAAATCACAAATTTTTAATAACAGTTTTTAAAAGTCAAAATAAGCGTGAGCCAATCAAATCAAAAAATATCAGAGCAAATATTTTTTTTTAAAATGCGAAAGGCAAAAAGTTACGTTTCAAAAATTGCAATCAAAGTTAATATTTATACCAGAAGCACAAAATTTATAAACAATTATACTTGAACACTTGTTAGAATTACTATGAGTTACTTAGAGTGGAAACTTGATCTGGAGAACTAACTAAGGCTTGATGAACGCTTAAGAGAGGGAGACCAGAGACTTAGCTTACTCAATCTTCTTCGCGCAATTTTGACAGCCAATCTTCTTGTTCTTCCAGATGCCTCCTAGTAGAGCATAGATCAAGAGAACCAGACCTAATCTCCGAGGGCAATCTTCACAATCTAATGGAACCTTTCAATACAAAGACTCGACGAATTCCAACATTGGGAACATAAGTGCAATGTTCCTCTATGATGTCTTCGGCTGTTTCACTAAGAATGACAATTAAGAAACGCACAAATATTACCGCAACCGGTGCTTAGGAGGGCTATTGATACAAGTGTCACTAACGCGTTATAAAGACTAGACCAATGACAGTCACTTGGGGCGGAGTTCCGTCAACGAAACTGTCGACAATTTTCCTCAATTTGTTGCTAAAATTTTTAGTGAAAACATGTCTTGGGATAATTTGAAGTCCCGTCGGATCTTTGTTTTTGGGTATTTTGGTAATATGGTATTTTTCCCAGATTTTTCTGAAAACTTTTCTCTTTTTTGTCAATAAAATTCATACGTTAATAAAATGTTGCTTAAAAGTTGTCTTTTGATTAAATAATCATCCTGTGAAAATTTGGGAATTTTTCTGTTGTTTTTTAGATATTGGAATTTTTCTGCGTGACCTGGTGCTCTGCTTCCAAGGCCTGTTTTCCTAGTTTCTTTCCTCATAAGGTCTTATTATAAAAAATGTTTCTTTATTATAGGGCTTACTTTCTGTGAAAGTCCTATTTTGATATCTGAAAATTTATTTTTTTATTTTTGTAAAAATTCGTCCAAAAATCGAAAAATGAATTTTTATAATTTTTCATCTATCAATTTGAAATTGATTACGATTAATTGTTGAACAATTTGAAGTTTACGCATTTTTCAAATTGAATCATGAAACTTTGAAGTCAAATAGTTCGGGTTTTAATGATTCTTTTTTTCCAGTTGTTTCCCGCAATAAGGGCTTTTTGGAAAAGTGAGTTTTTTGTAAAAGTATTAAATTTTAGAATTTTGACAAATTAGGTCAAGTTTATGTCTATACGAATTAATTAAGATATCGGGATAATTGGATGGACGTGAAGCGCTTAAAAAATTAAACATTTCTACCAAGTTTTATTGCTCTAGGTCAATTCTAAGTATTTTTAATTTTGGTTTAAAAATTGGAAATTGGAGTGACGCCAACTAAGCAGGTCAAGCGAAGCTTGGCGTGTCTCTTCCTGATTGGCCAGTTACAGCGCGTCATAGTATTTTCGAGATTTAGGCGTGGTTTTACGTTTTTACTTGGATATTTCATGTTCTAGAAGATGTTTCTTTGGCCGGATTTCCATTGTCTATTACGTATATTATTATAGGATACATTATTCTTTAATTTGGCCTTGTTTTGTTGTATATTTCGTGTTTTAAATTGCAAAAAGCTTGATATTACGACAGTTTAAACCGAATAAACACTTTGCTGTTGATTTATTAATAGTAAGCCGATTTATTAATAGTAAAGCAGAGTATTCTACTTCATACAAAGACTAGAGGACAGATGTGTTTTTATTTAGTCCACAGACACTTTTATATATAACAGAACACACTATAACGACCGGTTGCAGAAAGCCCAATTAAATTTTCGAACGTTTAACAGGATGTCAAATTTGACAGCGAGATCCTAGATCTCTGTAAGCAACTTGTCAAATCCGAAAGCTCGGTTAAGTATTCTAAACAGCAATTAAGTTTTGTGCAAACGGGGGTAGGACACAGTATAATGAAACAATTTTTTTGCAATGAAATGAACTATAATAAAAGACTGTTTTTAGAGATTGTTGAAATTTCTTCTAATACAAAATCTATTAGTAAAAAAACCCATTTTGTGTTGAATGAAACCAATGTTAAATGGAGACTTAAATTTTCCACCAAATTCCGTTATTGCCGACGATGATGCATTCGGAACGTTAACTTATCAACAAAAAATATTCGATTATCGTTTGTGACGTGTTCGACGACAGACAGAAAAAAACGCTTTTGGTATTTTAAGTGCAAAATTTCGATGGGTAATTAATTTTAAATCAAGTGTAGATATGACTGTAAAAGCTATTTGTGCTTTGCACAACTAGCTTAGAATATCTGATGCCTGAGGATATTGCCTATTCGGTACAGTCAATCTTGAAGATAATGATACAGGGGATGTTATAAATGGTTTCTGGTATTCAAAAGGTCAAGGACTACTGTCAGTGAGGTATTTGTGAATTAATTAATTCAAGCTCCGAATTCTTTGCATGATAAGTAGAGTCCGGATTAAAAAGCATAAAAAAAGTTAAAATAAGCGCTTAAAAAGCATGTAATTTTTTACAAAAAAAGCATGAAATATGCATAAAAAAGGCAAAAAAATGAAATACAAATATTGTTTATCTAAAAAAAACGTAATATAAAATATAATGGATAAACATTAAAATAAACAGAGCCTCTAATAAACAACAAAACAAAATAAAAAAATTAGTTTTTGTAGAAACAAGCAATAATTAAATGCTGATTTAAATGTTCCATAGTAAAGTTATGTCTTCTATCACTTAAAATGTTTTTATAGTTGGAAAAACTTCTTTCTACGTCAACACTCGTTATGGGTGCATATTTAAATTTTGCAACCACATCTGGGTTCATCTGTAAGTCTGGGTCAGTACTCCCTGCCAATACCAAAGCAATTTTTTTTAATTTCTGAAAACCTTCATTTTTAGACAGTGTGTCTTTCAACTTTTTTTGTACTATTTGGCCAGTTGCTCCAGGAACATTGTCAATGGCTGTTTCAAAATTATTAATTATTTTAATGGAAGTATTTAATGTCATTCCTTGTTTCTCGAGGGACTTTATGGTGGAACTGACAAAACTAAAATTAGTTTTTAAATAGGATAAATTGTTTATTAATTCATTTTCATTTAAGACCGTTTGACAATCTTTAATTGCTTTGCTGGCTGTATCCGGTAGCTCAAATATAACTTTTTTAAAATTTTCAAAATTATCTGCATAATATAATGCGGCATCTAACCAAGTACCCCATCTTGTTAAAACTGGTTCAGGTGGTAATGGAATATTGGGAAGTCTTTCTTTAAAAAGTTGTACCCGCAAAGGCGCTTTGACAAAAACCTTTTTTCCATTTTTTATAAGTTCGTTGAGAAGAGGAAATTGTTGCCTTATAGTTTCAGCAACTCTATTTAAGCCGTGAGCTAAGCAGGTACAATGGCATAAATTTGGATAAAACACTTTTAAATTTGTAGCCGTTTTAACCATATACGCTGCCGCATCAGAAAGCATGAGTAACACTTTGCTACAGGGAACTGCTTCTGGCAAGTAAAAGCTTGTTAGTGCCTCATTTACAAAACTTGCCACTGTGTTGCTGTTTGTGGCTTCTAGTTCCTTGGAACATATTAAATATCCTGTGGGTGATATTTCTTTATCAAGGACCCCGATAATTAAATTCGCAACATATCTTCCACAAGCATCCGTGGTTTCATCCACTGTAAACCAAATATAGTGACTTCCAATTAGTTCCTTTATTTTTTGAATTATTTCATTGTATATAGCGGTAACATAATTTTTTCTAAGGGTACTTTCGTCTGGTATACGCATCTTACAATATTTTTCCAAAAATGACCTTAATCCATCATTTTCTAATTTATTCAAAGGTATATTGGATTGTATCATAGCTCTGCATAAATCAAGATTAAATTTCCTTTGATCGCTCTGTCCTGAAGTTGATTCTAACGATTCAGCAATTGTCGATTGTTTCGGTCTATTCGCAAATTTTTTCAGACATTCTTGATGTAACTGTGTCTTAATGTGTTGAATTATATTGTATTTTTTATCGCATTGTATCTATAATAAAAAAAAAAAAACGTAAGAAACTAGCTAGATCCTGAAACCATTTTTTAAATTAAATTAATTTTCTCAAAAATGTATCATTTAGGAGCCACGCCAAGAAATAAACTGATGATTTTTTTGTCCAGTGGGGTAAAAAATAAATTAATTAATACTCTTAAACATTTGAGTATTTTTAAGTTTTTGGACAAGCAGTCAAAATTGTTTCAGTAAAAGTATGCATAAGTAAAGTACTGTGAAAAATTTTTAGATAAAAAAACTTACCGTTTTAACACAAGCTCTGCAAAACAATCGACCACCCTCGTATGTTAATTCTTTATAGTCTTTAATTACCTCATTTATAGAAGGTTTTACTTTCGGCATTTTAAAACATTAAAGAAAATCACAACGTTACGCCAAATACCGACGATGCAAAATGAAAACATTTCATTCTTTTTCTCTTTCGATACGTAGAAAAAACAGCTGATGCAAGACGCAACTAATACCATAAAATCTATTTTTGGACTGGGGTTTCACGCGTATTATCGATTTAAAAAGAATAAACTGCAAGCGAGACAGAAGTTTGTTTATTTTAATTCGCGTTGATAAAAGTGTGCGTGTGCAATAATAATATTTTACCTATATTTGCAGTACTTACCACAAGAAATCTAAAAAAAAGCTTTAAAAAGCACAAACCATAAAATAAGCATAAAAGTTGAAAAAAAGCAAAATAAGCATTAAAAACAGTGCCTTTTCGGCAATGTTTTTGTCTAATTCGTCAATATTAAAAGCCATCTAATGTTTGCCTGTAATATTTACAAAAAGCATATTACCTTAAAATCCGGACTATGATGATAAGTATGCAGATTATATTTCCGGGAAATGTGCTGCACCTTGGCAAGATATAATTATTGGTTTATAATAAAAACTAAAATGAGTTGAGTATGTTTATATTAAACGATTTTTATAAACACTTACCATGTTGGTTGTTGTTTTCTTGTTTATGACCGTGCTTCGTAAAAAACTATCTGCCCTGGCAAACCATATAAGCTTTGGCTTGTACAGATCATCAGTACCATTTCCACTTTTTTTAGACTTTAAAATTGTATTCATTTCTTGTCTATAAACTATTTTTATTGTTTTTATCTTCGCTTTCAGTATGTTAATGTCAATGTTTTCTGATCATGATTCTTGTAACGGCTTTAAAGTTTTTCAAATGCGTTTTCTTGTCTAAATATATTCGTAACTTTTTTTAAATTCATATTCCACAAAATTTCATATTTTTCGTATATAGAGCCCGCCGGCAAGTAGCAAGTGCACTTTCCTGTGATTTACACATGACAAGTTTAGTGGTTGGCTAGTAAACTTGTCAAGATTTATTCCAAAATTTTGCGGCATATTTCCCCTCTGCTAAACAGATGTAACTACACCCTTAAACGGTTATCATTTACGCATTATATGGAGGATTACTTCATTTCAAATGAACGTGAATTAAAAAAAATTTTTTATTTTGATTACTATAACAATCAATCAATTTATCAAGACTGAATTATTTCGTTTCTAAATTTTTGTAAATCTAATTGACTCCTCTTATGCGTATTTCAAATACGTAAATATTAATTAAGAATTGTTTAAATGGCAGTAAAAACTTAGATAAATGATCGACTCAGTTTTGTCTATGGTCGACATATAGTCAAGTTTAATTACTCTGTCTTTACAGATATACTGTGTAATTAAAATGAAATATAAACCTTAAAAGTAGGAGAAAAACTCTGTACAGGAATTTCCCGTATATTTTGCCAGCTATCTAGAGAGTTTATTTGATTATATACGGAAATGCCGTGAATAAAAAAGTTGTAGAGTTTTTTCATGATTCATCAGAATTTTTTTCATAAGTACAAAAACATTAGAAATGTCAAACTTTCACTGGTGGTCAGTTTTTTTTAAATGTATATTATTAAATATTTAAAAAGATCTTTTCTTCCTGATAATATATATATATATATATATATATATATATATATATATATATATATATATATATACATATGAAGACTACAGGGGAAGAACGATCTAAGTCACATTTTCATAGTTTCGAGAAAAATCAATTTAAAAGTTTTAAGACTTCTAAAAGAGGTAAGATGAATTAAAGATACGTACTATTTTTTTAATAAAAAATCATAAACATAGGCAACATGTTTTATTATTACAAGTTATAAAAAATAATAGACAGAATTTTAGGAAAAAAAACGTAAAACATTGTTTTTCCACTGTACCGAATAGCGATCCAAGTCCACACACAGCTGTAACCAAAACCCGAAATTACTGAATGACCTGAATTATTGTTTATCGTAATCGCTTACCATATTTTCATCAGATTCATGGGCAATATGGACACCGTTACTGGTATGGCTGGTAAGTTACTCGTGCTGTAAAAGAAATAGCGGAACCATGAGGAAGGAGGAACTAGTTTGACTGATAATGGCTTACCATATCTACATCATTCGCATTGTTATTGTTCCCAGCAGAAGGCAAATTGATGTAGTACTCTTGTGAAGTTTCATCCACAAACTTCCGAAGTTCTTGCAGCTGGTCATACTTCACTTTGGGAATAGGAATCAGTCCTGTGTAGAGTTTATCTGGTGTTTCAGCTTTCCTATGACAAGGATTTAGAGCTCTGACAACGAAAGTAGACATAGCTCCATTGTAACTTTCTCTCGTTTCTAACATGCGTGGATGATTATGATCTATTATTAGCTCTTTTATTGGCCTGGTTGTAAATGGACAAGTTTTTTTATACATAGGTGTTAAAAATTTTGTCCATGCATGAAAAAACTCTGTTGTACACTCAATGACTTTAAAAGGACTCGGTTTAACTCGAGCATTTTTAAAAACCTCGATCCATTGAGATGGAACTTCAACTCTGGTCTTCTGTTTAATAAGAGCAAAGTCTTTATCGCATTCTAGATAAGAATGCCCTCGAATTGGGAATGTGATTTTTACTTTATGAAATCTACGTTCATTATGCACCAAATGATGTAGGAAGCGAATTATGGTGTAATTTTTTTTTCTCCGGCACATGAGTCACAAAATATTTCCAAAATTGTAACAGTCTCTGGTAGAATATTATAACAAAAATGATAAAGCAAAGACGCAACTTCATCTGCTCCCTTCTTGGCAATGATCTCAGGATATGTATAAAAAACGGCCTCATTGGTTGATAACTGATGAATATTAAAACTAACAAAAGTAAGCTGTCTCTTATAATATACATCATTTGTAGTAATATTGGGGGTGGGAAGATTTTTTGAAAAATCCATAGTAATAGCTTCTATAGACTCATTTTGTCTTGATTGTATTCTAGCATGTCGCTTTCTGTTGTAAAAGGTAGCTGCTTTAAGTTTATGTAGCTTATTTTCATTTTCCAATCGAATAATTTGATTTTGTAAATCCAACTTTACCTCATTTTCGGATGTATTCTTCAGTCTCTCTTGTAGTGACTTCAGCTTAACCATGTGTTCGTCACATGAACTACATGTATCGGAACGAGGGAAACCAACACTAATATTAACGAACTATAACTAACGAAGATATGTCTATATGATTCATAACTGATTGATGCATTAGGGAACTTATCCTCCTACATCCTGTGCATCTTTTTTACATTCAACTCTTCAGGAAGATAGATTTTTGAAGACTTTTTTAAGCTATAATGCGACTTCCTACCCTTAAAAGATTTTATGTGGTTACGAACATTTTCAATTAACTTAGAACTCAACTTGTGAGGGCGATTCTTATGCTTTCCTCTCATATCTGCAAGGCTATGCCCGTGTTTTTTTAAATATTACTTCAAAGTTATGATACGGCGGTTAGTAATCCCGTGTAACGATACGAAAGCTTTTTGACATACCTCAGTTTCTTTAATAACAGCGTCATTTTGCTTAATTCTTACCTTATACGTATACGAATGATCTCTAAGCCTTGCTGTTATCTCATTTTGCCTTGGTCTTCTATGAATATTCTTAAGCCCGATTAATCCACATAAATGATTGTTTTGAGTATTTCTGCTGTCCAATTTATTAAAATGTTGTATAATTTTCTGCCTCTGTTCAGCTGATATAACCTCAAAACAACGAAATTTTTTACATCCACATGGTTTACCGGTTTCGTACGTATGGTTTCTCATACATTTTGCCGCATCACTCACACGTCCATGTTTTTGTTTTTTTTTACTAGTTTTCAAAACACTCAAAGGCACATCACTGTCACTACTACTACTTTTTTCCGACATTCTACCAGCGATCTAACAAAAAACACATCGAACAGTAATTTCCTTACGACGGCTGATTGTTTACTAAGATGCTAAACGAATTTCAAACGTTTTCAGTGGGCACGTATTGGACTTGGATATTTGTTCCCAAAAGTCGCGGGGACTTAGATCGTTATATTTTTATCGCTGATTTTAGGGGACTAGGATCGGTATTCCGATCAATATTATATGGCCTCTAAAAGTACAAGGGAAAAGGCGTCGAAATGATGCAAAATCTGATATTTTAAAATTTTGGACTTAGATCGTTCTTCCCCTGTAGTCTTCATATATATATATATATATATATATATATATATATATACATATATATATATATATACATATATATATATATATATATATATATATATATATATATATATATATACCGTTTTATGCAACGGCTGAAGCTTGTGACTGGTGTGAGGAAACAATATCACACTAGTTTCTTACACTAGTGAAATGTTAAAAAAATTAATATCAAAAAACTATTCATCCAATTTATCTCAACATTTGCAAAAAACATCAACAGCGGAACAAAATGGTGGTTTAATGAATATATAAAAATTTAGCCTGAAAAACTGCTTAATGGTTTGATTTAAAATTGTCTCTCATAACTAATTCATAACCGATATCATGTAGGATATAAAATCTATATGAGTCCTGAGGATGCAACAATAAAGTTGCGAAACGTCGATAATTTAAAAAAGGGCTTTTGTTTTTTTTTACTGAATCCTAACCCTAAATAATAACATTTTAAAAGGATCGTTAATATGAAATATCTGCGGTCCAACGTAGTAGATAAAGACTGATAATATGGGTTAAGATGACGAAACAAAATTAATAAATAGCCCTGTAGGTTGGTGTCATAATATAATAACTTACCCCATACATACAAGTATCTCGAAAAGCAAAAAAAAATGGTCCTCTTTCTGTATAAGTTAATAGGTTTAAAACTGCTTTTTGATTAAAATAATATTTAGCTTTGTTTCTTTGATTTAGTTATTCAAGTTTTTGTAGGAATAAGTTTGTTTTATATTAAAGCATATGCTTACCATAGCAAAGGTGGTAGAAAAAATAGTAAAAAAGAGAATGTTAAATTTCCTAAATAAATATAAAGTACTGCATTTAAAGCAGTTTGGATTTCAGACGGAAAAAATACTTATGATGCTGTTTTTTCATTTTTGGAATCACGTTACCTTGGGTTGAGTGATGGCAAGCTTTCAGCAGCAGTATTCTGTGATCTCGCAAAAGCGTTTGATTGTGTTGATCATAGAGTACTACTGGGTAAGCTAGAGATCTATGGTTTTAGAGGAAACACACTTGACTGGTTACAGTCCTACCTTTCGGACCGGACATGAGCGGTATCTCTCAGTGGAGAGTTATCTGAATATCTTACTATTAAGAGCGGTGTTCCTCAGGAATCTGTTTTGGGGCACCTCCTCTTTCTGTTATATATGAATGATTTTGCATCTCTGAATATTAAAGGGGAGGTAACTCTCTTCGCCGACGATACAACGATACTTTGGCACGAGACTGAGGAGGTAAGGCTAAATGCTACGGTGAATGCTGACTTGCGCGTTATTAAGGAGTGGTGCGATGCAAACCTTTTATCATTTAATGTGTCCAAAACCAATGTTCTTACCTTTAAATGTAATCTAGATAATATTTCCCTTGACGATCAAACCTTAGTAAATCAGACTTATTGCTTGTTATCGATAACAAACTGAAGTTTGGCTCACATGCCTCGGGCTGCTATGCATTGAGAATGTTATCATCCGATTTAGATCATGTTACGCTGAGATCGGTATACTTCTCATTAATAGAGTCACACTTACGCTATGGTATTTGCTTTTAGGGTGGATGCACCAATTATCTATTTAACTCGGTATTTGTTCTTCAAAAGAGAGCATTGAGAATAATATTCAAAGTGCCCTATTGGCAGTCTTCTAAGCGTCTGTTTCAAGAGCATAGAATATTGACTTTGCTGCCGTGTTTATATTTGCTGGAATGTCTATCTTTGGTACACAAAAACAAATCAAACAATATCAATATACCTGCTTATCAGACGAGAAACGGGTTAAATAATGTTACCTTGCTGATACCGACCACATCCCAGATAAAAAATTCCATTGCCTACGATACCAAAAAGGCATTTAACAAGCTTCCACAGAGCCTTAAATTGACAACGAATAGGATAAAGTTTAGAAAGGAAAAAAAATGTACTGTTGACGAAAGCATACTATTCCATAGAGGAATTTTTCGTTGATGTATGGTAGCCAATAGGGTGGGTCTTGCCTTGTTCTGTATGTTCTGTTACTTAAATTTATTATATGTATTAATGTTTAATCTTTACTCTTGTTTAACCTTCTGACATTTTTGTTTCGTTTTTTTGTATAGTTTAATTTTTATGTAATATTTTATTTAAATAATGTGTGTTTATATATTTATTTTAGAGCTTAAGATGCAATAAGATGTATCTTTCGACAATAAAGCATGTTTTGAATTTGAATTTGAAAATTTGCTTACTCCTAGAAACTTTATTTCAAGGTAACCTGTATCAACTTTCAACCCCAAAGATTAACAGCCAAATTCAATATTCTCTTTTAACTAAAAGATCTCTTCTACTATTTAATGATTGGAAACGCCGCGTCCCGTTCGCGAGTCGAGGGTTAACCATTGGAAAGAGTTATCTATATCGTAAGCTATAATAGAGCATTGGTTGTACTAAGTCCTCTGATGAAGGGGCATGAGTTTCTCATTTTTTCCCAGTCTGGGTAAATAATACATTTAGTTCCCCTCGTAGCAAGAAAACGTTGGAAAGCTTATAAATAAACGATTATAATATTTAAAATGCTATGGACCGATATTCTATCAGATTACTTATCTTCCATAACGCTAGTAGTCTATTTTACTTATAACATTAGATAGATATAGATAAAATTAGTTTCTCACTTCAGCGTTTCTTAAAGCTATTGCTTTTTAATGAAATTGGTGCAGCTGTTTCAGTTAAATTTTAAAGCAAGCAAGTTTTAAGGCTAAAAATTTTTTTGTTATTTTACGTCGATAACAATATTTTATGACGGCCGTGCAACACATTTTCAAGATGTCTAGACTTAAGGACTTTGGATTAGATGTAGATAATCAATGCCTATTTTAGTTTTTTTGCTACAAAAAATATTTGATTAATCAGGTGTTTAATATTTTAATCGAAATACTTAAAG
Source organism: Kuschelorhynchus macadamiae (assembly GCA_030620095.1). Classification (NCBI taxonomy): domain Eukaryota; kingdom Metazoa; phylum Arthropoda; class Insecta; order Coleoptera; family Curculionidae; genus Kuschelorhynchus; species Kuschelorhynchus macadamiae. Next base: position 190,963 of record JAUTXW010001222.1, on the reverse strand, counting down.
ATATAAAATCAGTGGTACGTATTCACGTAATTAATTTTAAAAAACGCATTATTAGAACACAGTACTACAATGAATCCTCAGGTTAGTTTGTGTGTATTTTTGGTGGTACTTTTGGCCTGTTCTTCTGCTGACGTTGACTTTATGGACTGCGGTAAGTCCAAGAAAGTCTAAATTTTTATTTATTTGTAGGTAGTATGTCGATATACGTAATTTTCTAATGTATTTTTAGATCAAAGTGTATAGTTGGGTTGCGCAAAAAGGCAAAAATACTTCTCTATAATTTTTTAATTAAAATGCTATATCAAAGGCATATCAAAAATGCATACTGGCAATTTTACAACCAAGGTGTTTTGTTCATATGATTGACTACTATGCATAATACATTTTAATAAGTAGATGAACAAGGATTAAAAATATATTTTCGTTCTTATTAGGAAGGTGTTGTAGTGTTGAAGTACTTGTACAAACTTTAAGGGGTGATTCTTTGACTAATTTTAGGATGAAAAGTTCATATGAATATGGGTCTGAAACGGCCTTGTTTCTGAGATACAGGGCGTCCAAAAAAAAACCATTTTATTTGGTTTTTTGCTTTTTTGTAAAGGAACATGACAATTGGGCAACATTTGGGATTCTGGGTATATTGATGAGGAGAAATTCAAATATTAACTTAGTTTTGTATTTAATGTTAGGGGGCGCCACATACAGTGTTGTTCCTAAATTGAATTAACCATAACTTTTTTGTGAAGCCTTTTATGTCATTTTTGACTAGGCAGACCTATTTTCCATTTAATTCTACATAAAAAAGGTGCTCTTAGTATTTGTCGCTAAAAGTAGCCATTTTGGATAAAAAAGGGTTTGAAGTTAAATCTGCGTTGAAATTTTTTAAATAGCATCATTTTCGAGATTTCGAAAAATAAGCAAAAAAAAATATATCTTTTATTGATTGTATTATCAGGTAAAAAACTTGAATCATTTACAAGACTAAAACTAAACTAGTTAATAACATTATTTTACAATAATTGTCGAAAATGACCACCGCCTACTTCAACGGATACAATAAGTCCCCTTAACATTGATTGCCGAACTCTTAGATCTTGTTCATTTTGGACTTGACTTTTATAAACCAAAGACTTCAAGTGACCCCACAGAAAATAATCTAAAAGATTCAAATCTGGTGATCTGGGAGGCCAGGCTTGTGGTCCAGCCCTTCCTATCCAACGGTTAGGGTAATTCTAGTCCAGAAATTGACGCGCGACGACACTAAAGTCTGGCGGAGCTCTGTCGTGCATTAACCAAATCCTGTGTCTGGTTTCTAAATGGTTGGGACGTTCGTGCTCCAAAAACCTTCGATATTCTTCGCCATTAAGCCTTTGCGGAAGAATGCAAGGTCCACTAAGGTGATCACCGATAATTCCTACCCAAATATTGGGAGAAAATTGCACCAGAAAATGATTTTCTCTGATAGCATTCGGATTATCCTCAGCCCAGATATGGTTGTTATGAAAGTTAATTATGGAATTTCGAGAAAACGAGGCTTCATCTGTGAAAAGTACATGGCTTAAGAAATCCAGGGTTCGTACTAATCTATTACGCAACCAAACACAAACATCGAGTCTGAGGGGAAAATCTCTAAGTAATAGAGCCTGCACACGTTGCATATGATAAGGATAAAGTTGTTGGGACCTTCAATTCTGTTTAACACAGCTTCGTCAATCTCAACTGTTCGAACTGTTGCAGGCCTTCCTGGAACACCTGTTGTCCTTTTAAAGCTGCCAGTTTCACAAAGTCTTGCGTGAATATTAATAAAAGTTTGGACGTGTGGCACCACTCGTTGAGGAAATCGCGCCTGATACATTCGTCTTGCAGCTTGTGCATTACCGCGAGCCATTCCATAAGTAAAATGAATGTCTGAAATTTCTGCGTTGGTATTTTAGTACATTTTGTACAAAACACACGATAAATTATTACCTCTAATGCCAAATGATAAAAAACTACTTGTTTTATTCTAAATCAACTGCCATGACTGATTCTGTTACTATGGAAACCTCTCTGTTTTCCAAGGTCTGCTATGGATTCACCTATACTATTTTCTTATGTACTGCGGCTGCAGAGGAAAGATGCAGCACATTTTTACGATTTTATTATTTTTATCCAATTTTCACTAATTTGGTAATTGTGATATGTTAATGTGATAGAGTAACATAGCACATGATTTTGAAAAAGTATTTTTTCGCTTATTTTTCAAAATCTCGGAAATGATTCAGTTTAAAAAATTTCGCCGCAGATTTAACTTCAAACCCTTTTTTATCCACAATGGCTGCTTTTAGCGACAAATACTAAGAGTAACTTTTTCATGTAAAATTGAATGGAGAATAGGTCTGCCTAGTCAAAAATAACATAAAAGGCTTCACAAAAAAGTTATGGTTAATTAAATTCAGGAACAGTGTTTTTGTATGTGGCGCCCTCTAACATTAAATAAAAAACTAAGCTAATATTTGAATTTCTCGTCATAATATACCCAGAATCTCAAATTTTGTCCAATTGTCATGTTCCTTAACAAAAATATAAGCAAAAAACCAAATAAAATTGTTTTTTTGAACGCCCTATATCCCTTTCAGCACGAGAAAAAAAAACTCTTACCGATTTTGTGGAAACTCGTAACATTTGACTATTAGGACACTAGTTGATGACAAAAAATATCAAAAAAATTATAGTACAGGGTGTTGTAAAAAAAAAGTACCCACACGATTGTGTAAGCTGGGTTTTACTTTACACAAAACAAAAAAAAAGTACCCACACAATTGAGTATGTTGGGTTTAATTTTACAAAAAACACATTTCAAAAGTAAATAGCTAAAAACAAACTAATTTGTATGAAACTCCAAAAAACAGTTTTGATCTTTTGTCATCTTGTGCGGGTTCTGCTTTTGCAACCCCCATTGCGGCAAAATCTTGCAGTGGTTAGAGAATCTACGGTGGGAAAATGATCGTATCCATCTAGTCTTTTGTCTTCGCCAGGCAAGGGTGCTCTATAATTTTGAGGTTTCCGGGGCCTGTCAGTTTCATCTTCTTCACTTTCGACTTGTTCTTCATTTGACCTCTTTCTTTTAGGTGTAGCTAGTAAACCTTCCCCAATTTCCATCCGAAAATTTAGAAGATCTTTAATTTTTGATTTTGCTACACCTGTTCCTCTACAATCTTCACGATATTCCATCCAAGAGTTAACTACTCCGAAGTCTAGAAAATGTAGAATAGTTTTGAGAGTCCATTTTTTGGTTTTTATAAAAGTTCTATAATACTCAAGCTGCTGGTCGAGAATATCAACCCCACCCATGTTATCATTGTACGTTTTAACTATTTCAGGACATCTAATATCCAAGTACTGTTTTTTCTTCTTGCACCATCTTTTTACCGTATGTTCAGGTTCAACTCCAGATGCGTTTGAAAGCAAGGTAACGGTTTTTGTATCTTTCCATTTTACTGCTATCATATTTTGCTCATTACAACAAAGTTGCTCACTATCTCCTCTAACAAATTGACTGTCTGCCTTGAAAGTGGCACTGTTAATTCTGTTGTTCATTACAGTACCTGTCCCGTGAATCTTTAATTCATGAAGCCGATTAATTAGCAATGGTGTTGTAAAGTACCTATCAAAATGTACAAAACTACCCTCTGGTAATGTCGAACAAAGCCTCAAAACAACTGCAGGACCTAAGCCATATTCTATATCTGGAAGTGGAGTTTGCTGGCCCTGATAAATTTCAAAATCTAGAGCGATACCTGTCGAGGATGCAAGCACAAAATTTTTTAATCCAGTCGGTCTAGGCTTTCCTTTAACAAATTGTCTTAAATCGCAACGACCTGAAAATGGGATCATTTGCTCATCAATACTGTAGTTGTTAACTGATCTTTCGATTTTCAAACATGCATCCCTTAAACAATTAGTTATAGGCTGAACCTTCCACAACCGATTTGTAGTGTGATCATCGGGGGGTTTATCTGTGTCAACAAAATGTAGACACATTCTTAGTAAAGTAAAGCGATCTCTGGTAAAAATGTTAGTAATACTTTGCAGTTTTATTCCTGATCTCCAGTACCAATGTAAACGCGGGTACCGGATGCAACCCAAAATGAGATGCGCGCCGTAAAGCTTTTTAATTTCTGTCGGAGTTGTATTAAGTATTGTACCTTTTTTAGATAAACAATACATGTTTGTATACATAGCTGCCTGTTCAAAATGACTATCCGGGAAGTACTTTTCAAAGTATTGTAGGGGAGTTTTAACCACAACGTTTGTTCTATTAGCAAAAAAGTCTTTTTTATTTGGCTTGTCTTCGGCACATTGAAATACCTTACTTTTCTTCACAGGAGAAACAAAACCTGGTACATGATTTACCGAGACTATAGATGGACCCGGAGTAGCTTTACTCAGGGTAGATGGACCCGGCATAGATTTACTTGCGATAGATGGACCCGGGGTAGCGGTACCTATTGTATTTTGCAGGTCTTCTATTTTGTCATCATCGGACAAGTCTGAGTCGCTCTCTGCAAGATTTCTTGATGTAACTGGGCAGTCATGAAACCAAGTTGGATCGGTGTCTGAGTCATCACCTATCTCAGAATTATTTCCCATGAAGTCCAAAAGTTCATCCACATCCTGCTGCTTGTCTAGGTTGTAATCTGAAAACGAAAACACTCTCGTAAACAAACAACTAAACCACACAAACGTGTAGGAGCAAATTAGGTACTGCGAACGGACCTACACAACTGTGTATGTATGTATGTTTAACCACATTTTTGACATGAAATTAAAACTTTTGTTTCAGTATATTTATACAGTTAATTACTACTACTATGATAATGAATAAACATGCAGTATTTCATTCAAATTAATGTTTGTTGCTAAAAAATAGTACTTACATTTCTTCCGAAAATTTCGACGCTCCATTTTGCAAAACAAAACGATTATACTGAATAACAAAAACAAACACAGGTGGCTTGATGCCCGTTCGGAAATCTTCAGTGATACCCACACAAACGATGTCGTTCGTACAGAAGCGTTCGAATTGCGGTTAATAGTTGTAAAGGGTTTTTGAACCTAACCTACACAATCGTGTAGGCAGGTGCGGAAAGGGATATCTCAGAAACAACGCCGTTTCAAACCCATGTTCAGTTGAACTTTTAAGCAATATTTTCTTTATTTGCTCTTTACTATAACTATAACAAATAAAGTATATTTTGGCTTGGTAAAAAATATACATGTTTATGTATAAAAATTAGAAACAATTATAAAAATCCAAACAAATGAGCAGTAGTATTCTTAACAAATAGTCTTTTAGTACTTACTCAAATATCCTTTATTTTGATAACTTCCCGGCATCTGTTGGACATCGATTCCATAAACCGCTCAATAAATGATAAATCCATGTTTGCCCATGCTTCTTGCAAGGCTGCGAATAACTGGTCTCGATTGGAATAGTTTTTTACACGAAGTCTACTATCTTCCCAGAGGTTTTCAATTGGGTTTAGGTCCGGAGACTGGGAGGGCTATTTTATAACAGGGATCGTTGGCGTGTTGAAAAATGACACAGGAATTTTTTCTTCAGTATAAGGCAACATATAATTTTCTAAAATGCTTTTGTAAACAAATCGGCCCATTATGCCCTCAGTCCTATACAATGAACCCATACCACCGTACCCTGAAAAACAACCCCAGACCATTACAGAGCCTCCACCATGTTTTACAGTTGGTTTTGTGTACTTCGGTTGCAAACAGGTATTTGGCTGTCGTTTTACGTGGTATTAGTATATTTCTTTTTGACAAGAGCGGTTTTTTGGCAGGTTTTCTTGAATATGGATTTGCCTCCACTAACTTACGCCTCATTATCTTAGAACTCACTGATTGTAAGCCATTTTCTTCCATTTGGGCCTTTATTTTATTTGAGGAGAGAAAAGAATTGTCGCTTGATTTTTTTTTAATTGTTCTGGCAAGTCGACTCACTTTACTGGGACGACTTGACTTTTTCTTAGTTGACACATTCCCCTTTTTAGAATCTTTTAATTACCGTACACACAGTAGATCTTCTTAGCTGAAACTGTTTACCAGTCACATCCGGCAATTTTAAATCTTCCGATAAATGAATTCCACGGGACATTTCAAAATTGAAAACTTCACAAACTTTATTCAATTTATCAGTCACATCTTTACTGTCTTGATTTAAAGCCTGAATGCTTAAAACTAGTTGTTCATCTACTTTTTACAGGGTCCAGATCAGTTATTTTTGGCCTTTTATCTTTTATCAACAATAAATAAGGTATGTGTTTACATATTTGCAAGAGAAATTGGGTAGAATGTTTACATATTAAATACCATTGGAATTTTCAAAGCCTTTGCAATAAAAAAAAGTTACAATAATTGTATTCTTGTTCCTTTACTTATCGCAAATACTGTGTTTTACAAAATATAACTAAGACATTTCATTTTTTTGGTGTTAAATGAAGATTGTTGTCACATGTGGACAATTCGAGTTTTTTTAATGTTATTTTAGAAGTAAACATCCTATATAATTTTGTAAAAAGATACGCACTATTATACATTTTTAGAAAGCTTATCTTATGTAGATTTTACAACAACTGAAATTATTTGATTCTATAGAAAAATATCTGCAGGAATAACTTAATCTTTAAGGCTGGCCAATGATGTTTATTTTGCACTGGTCGACTCACGCCTCAGATATGGTATTGCCTTCTGGGGTTTCTGTGGACTAGGGCTAACTCTCGCGACAGCTGTAAACCACTTTTCATATCCAAAAAGATCCTAACTTTGCCATCACTGCTAATTTTGGAAACCGTTAGCCTGGTTTTCAAAAAAACAGTGGGGTAAAACCTGGGAGGGTGTTTTTTTTCACTATTACAATACTTCCATTTTACGAAGGAAGTGAAAAAAAAATGAAAATGCCCCCATCTGTAATGTTTTTTTAAATTTAAATAAATCATTCTTTGTCCGGGAACTTTTTAAAGGAACTGTTTAGTTTTTTCTGCATCCTAAGAAATATAGAAATAAAAATTAAATAAAAAATAACTTAAGAAATTGTATCACATGTAGATTAATCCGCCCAGGATTGTTTAAGATACATAAATTAAGGTAATTCAGATTTAACTATTTTTTTGCCTGAACATTTTTTTTGTGGAATTTTGTAACAACTTTTATAACAAACCTCGTAAAAATACTAAATTTATTTTATTACCATTTTTTATTTCAACGCCATCTAAGTTATAATGGGGGCCATTGTATAATATTTTTGCCTTCCTGGCATTATGACTACACATATGAGTAGAGTCCGGATTAAAAAGCATAAAAAAAGTTAAAATAAGCGCTTAAAAAGCATGTAATTTTTTACAAAAAAAGCATGAAATATGCATAAAAAAGGCAAAAAAATGAAATACAAATTTATTGTTTATCTAAAAAAAACGTAATATAAAATATAATGGATAAACATTAAAATAAACAGAGCCTCTAATAAACAACAAAACAAAATAAAAAAATTAGTTTTTGTAGAAACAAGCAATAATTAAATGCTGATTTAAATGTTCCATAGTAAAGTTCTGTCTTCTATCACTTAAAATGTTTTTATAGTTGGAAAAACTTCTTTCTACGTCAACACTCGTTATGGGTGCATATTTAAATTTTGCAACCACATCTGGGTTCATCTGTAAGTCTGGGTCAGTACTCCCTGCCAATACCAAAGCAATTTTTTTTAATTTCTGAAAACCTTCATTTTTAGACAGTGTGTCTTTCAACTTTTTTTGTACTATTTGGCCAGTTGCTCCAGGAACATTGTCAATGGCTGTTTCAAAATTATTAATTTTAATGGAAGTATTTAATGTCATTCCTTGTTTCTCGAGGGACTTTATGGTGGAACTGACAAAACTAAAATTAGTTTTTAAATAGGATAAATTGTTTATTAATTCATTTTCATTTAGGACCGTTTGACAATCTTTAATTGCTTTGCTGGCTGTATCCGGTAGCTCAAATATAACTTTTTTAAAATTTTCAAAATTATCTGCATAATATAATGCGGCATCTAACCAAGTACCCCATCTTGTTAAAACTGGTTCAGGTGGTAATGGAATATTGGGAAGTCTTTCTTTAAAAAGTTGTACCCGCAAAGGCGCTTTGACAAAAACCTTTTTTCCATTTTTTATAAGTTCGTTGAGAAGAGGAAATTGTTGCCTTATAGTTTCAGCAACTCTATTTAAGCCGTGAGCTAAGCAGGTACAATGGCATAAATTTGGATAAAACACTTTTAAATTTGTAGCCGTTTTAACCATATACGCTGCCCCATCAGAAAGCATGAGTAACACTTTGCTACAGGGAACTGCTTCTGGCAAGTAAAAGCTTGTTAGTGCCTCATTTACAAATCTTGCCACTGTGTTGCTGTTTGTGGCTTCTAGTTCCTTGGAACATATTAAATATCCTGTGGGTGATATTTCTTTATCAAGGACCCCGATAATTAAATTCGCAACATATCTTCCACAAGCATCCGTGGTTTCATCCACTGTAAACCAAATATAGTGACTTCCAATTAGTTCCTTTATTTTTTGAATTGTTTCATTGTATATAGCGGTGACATAATTTTTTCTAAGGGTACTTTCGTCTGGTATACGCATCTTACAATATTTTTCCAAAAATGACCTTAATCCATCATTTTGTAATTTATTCAAAGGTATATTGGATTGTACCATAGCTCTGCATAAATCAAGATTAAATTTCCTTTGATCGCTCTGTCCTGAAATTGATTCTAACGATTCAGCAATTGTCGATTGTTTCGGTCTATTCGCAAATTTTTTCAGACATTCTTGATGTAACTGTGTCTTAATGTGTTGAATTATATTGTATTTTTTATCGCATTGTATCTATAATAAAAAAAAAACGTAAGAAACTAGCTAGATCCTCAAACCATTTTTTAAATTAAATTAATTTTCTCAAAAATGTATCATTTAGAAGCCACGCCAAGAAATAAACTGATGATTTTTTTGTCCAGTGGGGTAAAAAATAAATTAATTAATGCTCTTAAACACTTGAGTATTTTTAAGTTTTTGGACAAGCAGTCAAAATTGTTTCAGTAAGAGTATGCATAAGTAAAGTACTGTGAAAAATTTTTAGATAAAAAAACTTACCGTTTTAACACAAGCTCTGCAAAACAATCGACCACCCTCGTATGTTAATTCTTTATAGTCTTTAATTAGCTCATTTATAGAAGGTTTTACTTTCGGCATTTTAAAACATTAAAGAAAATCACAACGTTACGCCAAATACCGACGATGCAAAATGAAAACATTTCATTCTTTTTCTCTTTCGATACGTAGAAAAAACAGCTGATGCAAGACGCAACTAATACCATAAAATCTATTTTTGAACTGGGGTTTCACGCGTATTATCGATTTAAAAAGAAGAAACTGCAAGCGAGACAGAAGTTTGTTTATTTTAATTCGCGTTGATAAAAGTGTGCGTGTGCAATAATATTATTTTACCTATATTTGCAGTACTTACTACAAGAAATCTAAAAAAAAGCTTTAAAAAAGCACAAACCATAAAATAAGCATAAAAGTTGAAAAAAAGCAAAATAAGCATTAAAAACAGTGCCTTTTCGGCAATGTTTTTGTCCAATTCGTCAATATTAAAAGCCATCTAATGTTTGCCTGTAATATTTACAAAAAGCATATTGCCTTAAAATCCGGACTCTACATATGAGTAGTAAACTGGTGCCATGAATGGATATGACGATTTATAATTGTTTTTATAGGTTCCCTCAACATAGAGATCGATGAGATTGCAATCGAAGGCTGTAAAAATAATATCTGCTATCTTCAAAGAGGACATCCGTATAATATTCGTATTACTCCAGACCATTTAGGTAAGTAACTGAATTTTAATATTTTTAGATATAGAAAATTTGTAAAATAATAACATGGCATACAGTTGATATCATTAATTTGACTCCCCCTGGCTTTTAACTTTACAGATAGAAAGAATAATTAGCCAGAGAGAACGATGGATATGAGCTCTTATATTAAAAGGAGTTAAAAGTTAGAACAAATATTTTCTTACTTTTTCGAAAACTATTTAAATGAAACCAGAATAAGGGGGCGAATTCTTGGATAAATTTAAGATCACATAAACATGTCGAAAACAGCTTGATCTGTCAGATATGGAGTTCTTTCATTTCTTCGTTGTTTTTTGAAAACAATTTTTACATTTTTTGTAGTATTCCATTTAAATTTAGTAAAATATTAATAAAACAAAAAGTATCAGATATTTAACGGTATATTTCTTTTTTCAGATCATAACGTTCCTTCCAAACCATTTTTGTCTGACAGTGTTTGATTTTTTTATATTTCCAACTTTTTTGTCTAATACTAAGGTAGTGGGGGTATATATGGCCCACCTAAGCAAAATCATGATTTTTTCAAAACTTTATTTAACAAAATATAAACTTAACTTACATATGTTGAGCATGTACTTTGTACTTCCGAGTTACATATTTCGTTTAAGTGTTTTGTGAATCAAACTATTTTTTTTTGTCAAACATAAAAATCCTTTCATCTGGCCATATTATCCGACTCTGGTGGTTAATATGGCCCATACTAAATCATCTTAAAACTAAGTGAATATATCATTCAAAACAAACTAAAATAAAATAACAACCCTTACTTAGTTGGTAGATATTTAAAACTAAAGGAAAATATAAGTAAAACAAAGTGTGGCCATATTAGACTAATTACTAAATTGCCAAAAAAAAAAACAATAAACAAAAACAAGTCTTTAGGAACAGTTTGGGCACTCAAAATCATCCTCATCATCTGCTGTTAGTCCGACACACTCTTCATGGTAGTATGTCAGACACGTTGAGCACAACCGCATGTCCATCTGTTGGTCGGTATCACAAATCGAACAATACCAGGACTCTACTGGCTTTGAAGGCAATGGTTTTGATTGTCGTGATGTGGAAGGCTGGAAATTAGATTCATTAAAAAGTTGTAGGGTTACCTTTTGAGCTTTATAGTTAAGAGCCTTACGGCGGTTAACTCTTTTAGTGACTCGTTTGGTACCGTCAGGTGTAGGTAAAAGTTCCTTAAACGAATCATCTAGATTTAATGGTTTTGATGGACTTTTCTGAGCCTCAGGGTTGTTTGGTTGTCGCTTATTAGTCTCAAGGATGTTTGAGAGAGTATTTTCTTCTTTCTTCCTTCTTCGCATTAGGCTGGCCAGTGAAATTTCATCCTCCGAAGTGTATTCGGAATTTTGAAGTTCGTTTAAGGTTACAGGGACATTTTGAGGTCACTCTGATAGTTGTGCCGGAGCAAAAGCACAATCTGGTATCGCCGATGGGTTAAAAGGGTAAATACCAGTAGCTCTAAACCCATTTACGATATTTTCGGGAGTCATGCATTTGGGATAAACTTGAGATAAAATAATATTAAAACGTGCTTTCGTTAACGATCTATCAGGGTTCACATCCCAATATCTCAGCAACTCTGTATCCCAATGAGATTCGAATGATTTATAAACTGATTTGTCTAGGGGCTGTAATTCGTGGGTTGTGTTAGAGGGAAGGCAGAATAAGGTAATATTTAAATCATCAGCAGCTTCTACAATACTTAAATCTAAGTGGCTTGAGGCACCATCAAATATTAACAAAACAGGGCCGGCTACTTTATGTTTTGCGAAATGATGTAGAAATTCAATAAAAAGGTCAGTTACCATACTGCCCTTTGGAGCCATTTTTACCAAGGTACCAGGAAGCACATTGTCACAATATTCCGGTTTCAGACGCTTGCCCTTAAATATGACCATTGGAGGTATTGTGTTTCCAATTGCGTTTGCACATCCAACCACTGTGACATTTTCAGCATGTTCTGGTGCTATGAGGTGAACCCGTTTACTTCCTTTAAGTGCAAGCACAGTTTGTTGGTGATGGATTGTGAGGCGACACCCTTTCTCATCCATATTATAAATGCTGTGCGGTTTGTTTTTCAAATTTAGTTCATCCAAAACTTGGCCAAGTTCTGCAACGATGGGCTTGTTCATCTTTTGAGCTTTGGCCGGATTCATTGATTGAGCCTTTCTCCTGGAAATTTCGAGATGTCTCCTCATAAAAAGAAGCAACCAATCTTTGCCCGCCATTTCATTATTTTTGCTAAAGTTATTAGCAATGTTAAAACGACTGCAGTATCTATAAGCTTGGTGACGAACTAAATTGGAAGTTAGAGGTAAACCTATTTCGCTGTATCTAATAATTCTTTGTACGAAGTCTCTTTCTTGCTCTGGGGACAAAATGCTTGGCCTTCCTAAGCGTTTTACTGAAGCACCACCTTCTCCTATGTATCTTCTGAGAGTTCGTCGTGGAATTCCAAATCTTGTTGATACTTCTCTTTGTGACTGATTGTTATTAATACCTGCTCGCAGCGCACTCTCCAAATTTTCTTGTGTCCACTGTTTTCTAATGTTTCTATTTTTATCCTTTATTTTCACCATGTTGACCGTATCTGTAAAAAAAATGACCTTACTAAAACTTTCAAAAAGTCTTTCCTGGTAATATGGCCCATGCGGGCCATATTAACCAAATGCACTCAATTTACTTATCGGCAGGTAACAAAAAAAAAAATGTGAAAAACATGCAATATTTTTATGAGAATATATTAACAACATCAGTACTTACAGTTTGTGCTATATCCACTATCACTAAGTCGTTTTAATTCTCAAAATATTTGTCTTTTAACCTTCAATTAATTTATAACAGAGCGACGAAATGCACACAGCAACACTTGACTGCAGAGTACACAATGCCGATGCGAAATTTTAACCTTGATCTAGGTTTCTTCGGCATTCCGATCCGTTTAGGAAGGGATCGGCGTTGCCAGATTTTAAAAAAATTGTTCGCTTGTAATTTTTTTTGCCACTGGGCCATATAATCCGGCGGGCCATATATACCCCCACTACTTTATTTAGCGTTTAGAAGGTATTTTGAAAAATGCGTAACTTGGCTGAGCATATGCATTTAAAAAAAATATATATATATAAATATCTTCTTTGGGGTAAACCATATTTAAATAATCGAAAAGATGGAAAATGAAAATTTTCAAAATTAAATGCAGATTAAAAGGTAGATGAAAATGTTTTGGAAGGGTCAAAATGGTAGTGAGCTGGAAATATTTGATATTCCTTTACAAAATTAAATTAAATACTACAGAAATTTTTCAAATTGGTTGAAAAAACCAAATGGAAAATTTTTAAAACAGTGTATCTCTGAAATTAAGCCCTTTTGAATATATGTTTATATTAATTTTATATATCAAAATTACTTCTTCCATTTTCTAGTAAGGGAGCTGAGCGACAATTTTACCCTCACACTGATTATGTGTGAAAGTGACACTATCGGCAGATTGTATAATGTCAAAAAAAGTCCGCGCTAGTATTGGGATTCTTTTGAAAGTGGGCTGTCAAAGTTTCGAAACATACTTAGAATTGTCGGCAGTTGATAGATTCATACCATTATCTATATATATAGTGTGTCTACTTAAGTTCTCTACATAAGGGAAACTTTTTTATTAGTAGTTTTACGAAAAAAAGTTACTGTTTATAGAAAGTTCTGCTTTCTGCCAAAATAATATTAAAATATTCAAACTTGAGATTGCATGTACAGGGTGGTCAAAAATTCCAAAAAATCGAAATTGACTCAAGAGTACCTTTAATTTTCATTTTATAGCAAAATGTAATGCAAAATCCTACTTAGAATAAAAAAACATACCTAGCACTAGATTCGTTGCTTCCTATATGAAATTTTTGACGGAACCCCGTGTATTTTTATACACTATCGTATTCTGCATTAAATTTCCTTTTCAATGGCATTTCACAAGTTGACTTTTGTTTTTGAAATGGTGGAGAAAACAACGATTTTACTTAAAAAACAGAATGGCTACCATATAGTTCTAATAACGGTATGTGTCAAAAATATGTATTTACAATGTCAGTGTTAGGATGTTTCCTTTTTGTGTTATGAATTGGTAAAGCACTCGCATTTGTTTAAACAAAAATATCAATATTTATATATTTATTTATTATTTCGATCGATTTTTAGGTCATATTGCGAACATTACATGAAATAGAAGGTATTAATCTGAAATTAGGTGCATTAAAATGTAGGCTTTTCTATTTAGAATTTTCGGGGATAATACCATGAGTGCTTAAAAATTATCTATTTATTAACTGAATATTAAATACATACCTATTTCCTGTTCAGAAATTTGAATTTTGTAACAAATTGAACACAAATTGAATAATAATATACTAATAAAATTATTTGTCTAAATATTGAAAAGTACTTAATATAAATCTAAATATTCAATTTTAATTATTGATTGTATAATACAGTTCTGATAATTATTAACCACATTGTTGTTTTGCGACGACGTAGAAGATGCCGTCAGACCACTACTTGTACTTGTGCTGGGTGATGCTGCTGCAGGGACTGGATGCACGTGCTGTTGAGGTGGTTCTTTTCCAGGTTCCCTCATTTTTCAATAATTTTTTTGTGGTGATCTGGATCCATTTGCAAATAACTTGATAGGGATTTCACATTCGAATGAACTGTTATTTGTATCAAGTTTTGCTCCGACACTCCGCTTTTGGCCAGCTTGGACACGGCAGTAGCTCTGAGGGAATGGTTGGTAAGTTTTTTTTTGGTATTGAGTCATGATTTCTGTGCTTGTTTTTTTGTCCAAGTTGAAATCTCGTTTTTTCCTACTGGGCTGTTTTTGAACCATTTTCCGGAAATTTTCCAATGGGGGTTTGGCGTCAAAAATAGTCGAGTGTTAGAGATACTTTTCCTTTTATCTTGTAATTCTTTATAAATTCTTACTGGGCAAAAGCTGGGACTTCTCTCGTTTCTCACCAACCACTTCGAATCGGCGAGTTTTCGGCCACCACCTTGACATGTTTTAGAAAAAACAGGGTTGTATTGAATTCTACCTGTTTTTCCTCCGAAGCTGTCAGTTTTTTTTCTGAAAAAAGTTGTTTCGGCTCTTGCAACTTCTCCTCCTCTCCAGGCTAATTCATAAGAGAACAGAAAAAAACACTTCTTTTGTAAACCCTCTGGAGTTGATTCATCACAAGCTTCGATTAGATTTTTTAATTCATTGTATGTTAAGAAAACGGCCAATTCTCTGCGTTTGCCTTCAATATCTTGCAAATGTCTCCTTTTGGCATTTTTTGCGTCTCGGGCCGATTTGAATTCGATCTGCTCGAAGGGATTTATTTTAATTTTGTATTCATTGAAATACCTTTCCATCAATAATTTCGCCGTCACATTCCAAATAATTTTTACCGTGCCTTCTTTATATTCATCCCCGTTCATTTTTCGCATATTGTAGGCCCAGCTTTTCAAAGTCATTGCTAGTTGGGATACTGGAGTATCTTGGTCAAACGTATAGTTTTTTTCATCGCAGAATGACATAAACTGTCTCCAGATGCTCTTCTTGGATTTAACGTTGTTTCTTGGTTCGCTTCCAATTATATTTTCATCAATTTCCTCTTCTTGAACTAGCCCAAAGCGATTATTCATATTGACAACTTTTCAAAAATGTTTGAAAGATACTTAAAAAAAATCAGTTTCTAGGGACTCTAGCGTCTCTCAAAAGCATGTTTCTTGTTATCAAGATTTCATTTTTTGGTTATACCATGTTTCCTAGACGACGAGGTATGTCTGCTATAATTTTTCGAAAACACCACCAGTCTTACGGGAAAATTTGTACATGAGTGGAATATTAGAGAAAAATTGGTTTAAAAAAAGATTTTTTTGAAAAAAAAATATGCCTTGACATTTGTGTTTAAGCAATTGCGAATGCTTTTCCAACTTATAAAACAAGAAGGAAACATCCTAATACTAACATTGTAAATATAGTTTTTTTGACATATACCGTTATTAGCACTGTAGGGTAGCCATTTTGTTTTTTAAGTAAAATCGTCGTTGAAAAGAAAATTTTATGCAGAATACGATAGTGTATGAAAATATACGGGGTTCCGTATATTTTTATACACTATAGGTAAAACACGAAGTGACCAGAAAAATTTTTACTCTTCAAAATTAGCCCTATATCTAACCATATAAGTATACCAAGTTTCAAACTGATAACTCTAATGATAAGAACACGATTGACCGCTACATGATTTCGTGTTCACCCGGTATGCAGGATGTTTTAATTAAAATAAGAAAATTGATGCCTCTCAAAAGGTTCCTCGGTATGGTTTTCTTCGGGTACTTTTAACATCTACCGATTGTGCGATTTCGGGCATCTCCCCTACAATTCTGACGTAAATTAGGAACACCCTGAGTACACAATTTAACCAGACATTCTGGTAAACTGCCTATATTCTTTTGATAATTTGAAATAACCAAGTTAAATTTCATTTACAGAACCTAGGATTCAAATTATAGATTTGGACGTCAAGGCTTCTGTAAGAGGTGCATTGTTTGAAGTGGAAGCGCGATTCGTAGAACCATGTGGACCCTTTCCCTGTTATATTGATGACCACAAGCTCACTCCACACATTCCCATAGCAGTGGAACTAAGTCGTTCGCTAATTCGGGTAGGTAAACCAGTTAAATGATAATAAAATAAAATATTCACCCTGATTCAATTCATCATCGTAAACTACATATTCAGATAACGGTGTTTAGGTAGTAAAATAGTATATTGTTTACGAAGTGTTGAAAGCGAAAGTTTTGACAGCGAGGAGGTATTTAACAGAAGTTCTGTGGGTTTTCAAAACGATTACTTTCATAGGATTAGTGTATGAATTTCCTATGACAGCGGTTCCCGAATTCTTTCGGCTACGGAACCCTTTTTGATTTACCATTTTTGGGCGGAACCCTAGCTTAACTATAAAATACACTTATTAAAACATTGTTTTTTTGAGGTTTATTTGCTTAATTTTCGCATTCTGTAAGTATACTTTGACTTTAAATAAAGGACTTTTTAAGATACAAATACCTATTTATTTAGTTAAAACATTAATACATTTATTACATTTACTTAACTTAATGTGATGAATGAAACCTTTTCATTGTTTTTGCTAAAATATCATTAAAGTCAGGTTTTATATCCGACAATTGGATGCGGAGGTCTGGTGCCGCATTTAGCTTACTCCTAAACTTATTTTTTGTGTAGGCGTAAGCTGAAAATCCAGCCTCGCATCTGTAGGTAGTCACAAATGGGAGTAACGCCATGATCGCCTTTTCAGCGATTTCCGGGTATTCGTTTTTTATGCCAAACCAAAATTGGCTTGGGTTCGTGGTAGCTTTTGTTTCAAAAAGTTGTTTGAGTGTAGATGAATTTTTAATATCAATTAAATTTTCATACTCCAATACAGTTAATGTTGGAGGTTTGGTGCGAACCATAAAAGGATTTCGGACCCATTCGATTTCCCGTAACTGTAGCTTTTCTTCTGGAAAATACTCTTCCAAAGACTTTTTTAGGTCTGTCAAATGTTCGCGAATACTATTTTCCACGTCTGTAGCGATTTGGAGATCGTTTTTTTCCAGAAATTGCTGAAGTAGCGGAAAGCAGTCATAACTTTTTTGTTCAAGACATTCATTCCAGAAGGCTATTTTCTCTTTAAATGAACATATTTTGTCGCTTACCGTAAATTTAGTTACCATTCTTCCCTGGAGAGAGCTACTCACTGTATTAAGTTTGGCAAATATGTCGGCCAAATAAGCCAATCTCATTGACCATCGCTCGTCGCACAACAGTTCAAGATGAATAGCACTTGCAGGCGAAGAAAGAGTCTGAAAGAAAACCTTCAGTTCATCAAGCAATTCGCAAACTCTAGTTAAAACTCTTCCCCTGGAAAGCCATCTCACTTCTGTGTGTAGAAGGAGTGATTGGTGTTTACTTTCCATGTCTTCACACATCTTTTTAAATAGCCTTGACTGCAGTGGACGTGTTTTCACAAAATTGACGATTTGTATGGCTTGATCAAGGACTTGTTTTAAATCAACTTGCATTCTTTTTACGGCAAGAGCGTGACGATGTAAAATGCAATGACTGCTATTACAATTTGGCGCAACAATTTTAATTCTTGACACTGTTCCCTTTACTTTTCCTATCATGGCGGCAGCTCCATCGCTGCATACATCAATACATTTACCTCAATCAATGTTATGTTTTTTCATATAATTATCAATGATTTTAAAAATTTCTTCTCCAGTGGTGCTGGTCTCCAAAGGAGCACATAGAAATAAATCTTCGTCGATAGATCCTTCAAATGGATACCTAACAAAAACCAGCAGTATTGCTAGTCCGGCAACATCCGTACTTTCGTCCAGTTGCATTGCAAAGGCATTGCTCTTTTTTAATCTACCAATCAATTTATCTTCGATGTGGTCTGAAATTTTATGAATTCGGTCAGATACGACGTTGTTCGAACACTGAACTGCTGCGACTTTCTTGGCTAAATCCTCTCCAAGCACGCATGTAACAACTTCAGTCATGCATGGTTTTAATAAATCCTCGGCGATCGTATGAGGTTTTCCAGCTCGTGCAATCCTATAACTTAGCATGAATGAGGCTTTCGTTGCGTTTTCATTATCAGATTTTGCAAATTTTTGTAAAGCGGTCACACCTGCTTGATGTGCATCTCTTTGTCTTTCAAAAAAAGTTATGTTTCTATCTTTTAGGTGAGAATGATTAGTATCAAGGTGACGCTTAAGTTTTGCAGGTACAAGAGAGCTATTAAACAAAATCTTGTTGCAAACAACACATTTCCCATCAGGATTTTCAGCATTTCCTACCGGTATAAACCCATACGCCAGATAGGACTTATCATATTTCCTCTTTTTTGAAGAAGTTCCCTCTTGACGTTCAGTCTGGACGGCAGGTGGTGTCACTACGTTTTGCTGATTTGGTTTAACAGAGAAGTCTTCCGCACCTATTCCCTGAAAAAAAAATGCAATAAAAAAGAAGTTCATAATCGTGCACATTTGTAACTTTTATACTCGTAGTCTGCCATGTTTGTTTACGTTTTTCAGCGCCCCCATCGGTAGTCATAATTGCCAATATGTTAAACTCAGATAAAATCTTTGATATTTGCAACAAACCCTACAACTTTTGTATTTAACATTTTTCGATATCCCAAATAATAAATCAAATTTGACATCGATAAACGAATCAAAACGAATTAAGGACCACTTTTTTAAAACATGCACGCTTGAATTTCATTATGTTTTTGAAGAGACCTGGTATAATTTTGCGGGTTTGTACTTTAAAGATAAAAAATTAAATAATGCAAGAAAATTATTTTAATGAGTAAATTTGCATAAAAATTCCAAAAATATGTTAAATTTCAAAATAATAAAGATTGACAAATTATATTCTCAGACTCTGTCTGGGAATTTTAAAAATATTATCCTAATAACAAATATTATCCAAATAAACTATTAAAACAATATTAAAACCAAACAACCGAACAAAAATCCATTTTGCCCTTTTCAGATATATTTTTTATTTTTTAAATCATCTTTAACACTATTTTTAAGCTTAATAATTTTCAAGTAATCCTCTTTTTTCCAAATTCCAAAAAATTATATTTTAATATGCAGAACTGCTTTTAAAAGTGGTCCCCAAATCTTTTTTACTAGTTTATATTAATTACAATAATAATTTTTGTTTTAAATATTAAATCTTTGTTTTTTCAGTCACGGGAAAAAAAATGAATTACACACGGAAAAAATAAGATTTTAGCCCTCAGGAAACACAAACTCGAGCTAAAATCTAGCATTTTTTTCCTTGTATAATAAACAATTATCCATAATAGTTTTAATTTGATTTTTTTTTAATTGACCCCCTTTTCCCCTGCCTACATTCAATAATCAAATTATGTTAGTATTAATTTCTTACTGCACAATTATTATTGGCACTACTGCTGTCTTCCAAAATGTCTTGAAATAAACGTCTTTCTGGTAAAGATGAGATTTGCGAAGTTTGATTAGATTGGATAGTATTAATATTAGTGTTCGAAAAGCTTGCATCACATTTCCCTTTGCCAAGCCCAGTTTTTAGCCATTTATCCATAGTTAACTGTAAAAGATATAAAAAGTCATATTTTAAGAAAAAACTACTTTCTTGTAAAACTAATAAATTCTTACCAGTTGATTTATTGGTATAAAACGTAAAACTATTAAAACATACATACCTGCGGTCCTGCGTATGACAACAATGCTCGTAAAACTGAAGAAAACAGTTGCATCGTAACGAAATTCTGACGCAACATAAAACGCGTGAAGTTGACGGTCCTAATTTCGCTGCGTTGCCAACAGTTCGTTAAAACCTTGGTTTAAACGTGGTTAAACATGATTTTCATTTGTATTGAAACATGATATGTTGTTGAATGTAATTAGCTATTTTAATATATTTCACTTCAGGTCATCAATAATTATGATCACCTTATGAACTACACTTTAGCATAGTCGGTAATGCAACATCAAATCAGTATTTTTGTATATTTCATTTCAATATTTTCTCCGAATTTTGTTTGCTCCCAAATTAAGTCTCTCGCATTTAGCATTTAGCAAATATGCTTCTAAATTTTAATTATTCGAAGTTTGCTTTGAAATGAAGTCCCGCATTTTAAAGGAAGATAATTGAAACTGAATAATAATTACGTCATTTGGGTCATTTCATGTCAAATTGACCATAGTTGGAATCTTGACCTTTCGATTTGGATGGATTGTTTTATTGTAAAACAAGGTTTTACCATAGGAAAAAAAGACTTTTTTCCAAAAATCATCATTTTCTAGATTTGTTTAAATATCTCGAAGTATTAGGAACAAAAAAATGTTGAGTTTAGTTTAATGAGGATATTTTTGGTATTTGCAAATTTTGAAAAAAAATATAAAATATTTGTTGAATTTTCACATTTTTTAAGTCGCAAAATCAGAGTTTCTTGCTCCTTTTTTTTTATTCGCCTCTAAATAATTTTAAAAGATTCTTATAAAATACTAGTAGGTTTTATGTCGAATATGAATTAATTTTTGATTAAAAAAAAAATCATTGACGGCTAACTTTTCGCGGAACCCTTGGGAGCCTCTTACGGAACCCCAGGGTTCCGCGGAACACCATTTGGGAACCGCTGTCCTATGACCTCAAAGGATTTTCAGTCGGACTTTTATTTTTACTTTTTACTTCCCCAGTAAGAGGGAAGTAATGTAATCTTGAAAAAAATCACCCTCCGAAATTTTTCAGATTTTTTCGTTTCGAGGTCTCTAGAGGCCGAAAAAATAGATTTTCTCGATTGCGTCGGCTCGTCTGTCAGTCTGTCTGAGTGTTGGCGGCACAGCTAAAAAAACTACTAATGCGATTGGACGGTTTCATAAAATATATAAAAATGAAGCCTGAAAAACTTTAAAAAATTAATAGATTGGTAACTGACTAGTTCCCGGTCTTGTTTTAAATCTTAAAGGCTTTAAGGTTTCCAAAAATAATCCAAATAACATGTTAAGTCCTAAAAGGAGAAAAAAGAATGTTTAATAATAAGCTTGTTATACTAAACAAAACAGATTATTTTGAAAGAGTAGACAGTTTGATTCAAACTGGTCCTTACGATTTAAATAAAAAAAACCATCAAAAATGATAACAGAAGTAAAAAGTACCTTATTACAGTGTAAAAACCTTGTGTTCGATAAACTAAAATTTAAACTAACACATAGTACACCACAGTTATCTGTGTTGCACTGTATTGCCTTCCCAAAATCCATAAACCTGGGAAATCCATTAGACCTATTGTTTCAACTGTTGGATCACCAACGTACAATATTTGAAAATAGTTAGTAGAAGAATTCAGCAAATTAAATATTTCGTACGATAACTTTGAGGTTACTAACTCGTTAGAATTCTTAAATTAGATAAAATTAAGAATGTTTACTTAAAAGTAGGTAAAATTCTAATATCTTTTGATGTAAGCTCATTGTTTCGTAGTGTACCCATACCAATAGCTTTAGAGTACCTAAAAGAACTACTTGAAATCAATAATTTGAAGAAAGAAATTATTGATGAATATTTGCTTCTCACAAAATTATGTATGGATCAAAATTTTTTTCAGTTGAACAATAAATACTATAAACAACTTGAGGGAACTGCCATGGGCAATTGCTTATCTCCATTTCTTGCAAATTTGTTTATGGGTAGATTATAAACCCAATTCAAAAAAGAACTCAAGTATTTCCCAAGGGAGTGGTATAGATACGTAGACGATATATTTGCTATTTTTGATACTAAAACAGAAAATTTGGACACTTTGTTAGAAATATTAAACAAAGATATCCTTCCATTAATTTTACGTACAATGGGCAATTACCTTTTCTCGACACGTAAGTTATTAGAAATAACGATAAATTAGAATTTGATATTTATAGGAAATTTACTAATACTGATAGGTATATAACATCCGTCTAATTTTATTTCTTAAATTACAAGTTAGTCAATTTTCCATTAAGTAAAGAACGTTTTAACAATGAAATGAGTCGGATTAAAAATATAGCTAAAAGTAATGGATATAATGATAATTTTGTACATAAAATAGTAAATAGACATAAGCATAGGAAAATGTTAAAAGATCCCACTATTTTTCAAGCACCTGAGGCTCCCAATAAGTTTATAGCAATCTCATATGATCCCAGATATACGAGAGGTCTAGAAAGAGTATTTAAAAACGTAGGTTTCAGAGTAGCCTACAAAACGGAAAACATTTTGAAAAATCTCCTTGGAAACCCTAAAGACAAAGTCGACTTGAAGGAGAGGAGTGGCATCTATGAAATTAGCTGTAATGACTGCGATCTAAAATATGTTGAGTAAACTAAAAGCTTCATAAACATTCGTTTTAAAGAACACATGGCACATTTAAGATAAATGTGGTAAGAAAGCATTAAATAAAGACAGAGGGCCTATTCCCTATAGTCCCCTCTATTGTTTACTTGACAACGGTGCAGTCGGGTGATGTCAACTTGATTAGCGAAACGCGCGTTCAGAACGTAACAAGTTGTGGTATAATGTGGTTAGAACTCTTGTATTTTGATCAAATAACATGTATTTTTTTTATTTTGTTTCCTACCATCATCAGGCCAAAATGACAGAATGTTTTTATTGCTGCTCCTGCCTGGGCACCTTCTAATCTTATCTCTAATATTTTTACTTCATTATAAGATCGTGATGATAGAGCATTACAAATTAATTTAACATACAAATTAGAGTGTATGTCCTGTGACCCTACTCTTGTATATATTGACGAAACATTTTATCAACACAACTATAATATTCGTAAAAATAACCCCTGACATTCAGCTTCATTCACTAACAGCATTACTTGCATTGGATTTCAACCATGTTTTAGTCTTACACAAAGAAAAAAATCGTATCAAAAGATTAATTTTGGAATCTATACATTCACATCTCGCGTTGAATTGTTAATATTCAACAAAATAAGTTTTATACATTTCATTCCAAAAGAGTTTGTAATCAATTAACTGTTGTTATTACTTATAAAACAACACAGATGTCTCACCTATTCAAATATTGAAATAAATTACCAAATTACACATTCTTCAAATATACTGTTCATAGCTAGTCTTAAACTCGATCATGGCAGGCAGTGTCCTTATGTAGATAAAAATTAACCATAAAATCCTGGATAAACAAATCAAAAATAAAGTATGTTTTAAAAAAGCTCCCATAAAGGTATGTTTATATTAATAATATCTAATAATTTTTGTCCATTTGATGATGACCTTTTTTTTAAGAACTCTATAAAAAAATAACAAACAAATGTTTTTCTAGTATACAAGAAATACAATTTTTTTTTCTCTTGGTTACCCACAAAACTATATATAATAAAACCTCGTCAATTTTCCAAATCCTTAAAAAAAAAGAACAAAAAGAAACTTCTAGTAATTTTTTTCTTTTTATGTGATTTACGTTTTTTAATTTGTTCGTCTAAACACACACTGTGTTATTTTAGCCTCACGATGGTAGAAAACATCTGCCGAAACATACCAAAATAAAAAAAAGACATGTTATTTGATCTATTTTTGAAAACCTTCAACCCTCTAATAATCAATAGGTTGATTTCACATTTTGCGCAAGAATTGTTGTATAAAGAAGAACTGGTAAAACCGTGATACAAACTGAAGATGGTGGAAAAAATGGCGGCCAAATAAAATGCTACCGAATGTACAATAAACAATAAACAACTAGAATACTCTCGAATCGAGAGTCTCGATCGTACGGGAATATGCTATGCGAGCGCTCAGAGTCGACTGTTATTCATAACGCACGCTTTCCAAATGTGTATCTGTCTGTCTCTTTCTAATGACTATTTCTGACTCGATTCGACTTATTTATCGATTTTAGTCTTTATGATTATCAATTTGGTATTTTATATAAATAATGTTTTTATTTTTTCAGGGTCCAGCTCCACTTATTGTAAACGCAACATATGTGAGCGGGGGAGTTCGAATAACCCATTTCTGCATAGAATTTAATATTTATATTATGTAAAAATATATATTATATAACGCTGATATACAGTATACTATATATTTGAAGGAATAAATTATTTTTTTATTTATTTTTTAAAGATCTGTTTTTCTTGGGTTTTTAAATAGTTTCGAACAGGTAAAATAGGAAAACAACAATGTTATACCTGTCACTTTGAAATAAAAATCGTTACTGTACAGGGTGTCCCATTTTGGTAGGTTTTACGGGGTTTCCAGCTTATGAGTAGAGATAGAGAGATGCGGTTTTCGCGACACCGTGCTACTTTTCGATGAAACTAAAGAGGCCGCAAACAGATTTGCCCTAACCATTTTAGTTTCCGTGCTACAGGGTGATTTTGAAAATTTGTCATTTTCGGACACCCCCTGTAACTCAGCTATCGTAAAATATATTTAAAATGTTTCAACTAGTATTTATAGATTTTTTCACGTAGAATTCAGTGACGTACTCAGATTTTTGCTGAGAGTCATGGTTTTTGACATATTGGCATAACCTACTATTTTTTAAATGGGACACCCTATATATTATTTTTTCATCTTATTCTTCGTGTCGAGAGCTTTTCAAAAACATACCATAAGTCATATTTATTTTCATAAATAACATGAAAAAATGCATTTTTCTTTAAACGGATTTATGGTATAGCAGATCAATCGAAATAAGAGAAGGTGGCTGTGGAGCCATGGAAAAAGTTAACAAATATTTATTAAAGTAACAGCATCAGAAAAAATTAGGAAGTAGGTAAAAGGTAATAATTATAATTTCATTAAAACTACAAATATTGTTCAAATTGTAGACCATTATGTGTCCTACAAGTGTGACAAACTTTAAAAATTCTTTTTAATGCATTTTCTATTGTAAATGACTGTCTTTGTAACTCTGCAAAGCGTTTTCGGTGGCCATTCTTAGTTGTTCTAAGTTTTCGTATCGCCTTACATAAACCTTGTTTTCTAAATAACCCCACAAAAAGAAATCTAAAACTGAGAGGTCAGGGGATCGTGGTGGCCATCGAACAGGTCCGTGTGTTCTATCCATCTTCCAGGAAAATGGTCGTTAAGCCAGTTTTGACTTATTCTGGCATTGTGGGCTGGAGCTCCGTCTTGCTGGAAATAAATCCTATTTAGTTGAGCCAAGGGAACATCATCCAAAATTCCTAATGCGTCTTCTAGGATTCGCACGTAACCAATCGAATTCAGATTTCCTTCATATATTTGGTAAACTATTTTTCGGTTGAAAATAAAACAGGAGACATTGAATCCAAATCTGCCCTGACGCTCCCTAGGAAAAATAACATGGTTGTTTTCTTGACTCCAAAATCGCCTGTTGTGTCTATTTAAAATCCCTGAACTATAAAATGTGCCTCGTCTGACCAAATAATCTTTTTTTCAAAATCGATATCTTCTGCCTTCATATTTATAAACCAATTGCAGAACTCCAATCTGCGCTCTGCATCACCAGGATGCAGATGATGCACAAGAGTGTATTTATAGGGTTTGAATTTGTGCTTTTTCAAAATTTTCTGCACTTTGGTTTTCGGTACACCCGCCTCTTCGTCTATTTTCCTGCAAGATGTTTCAGGAGCTGTCTGAACGAGGGCTAAAACGTTGACCTCAGATTCTTCGTTGTCTTTATTGTAAGTTCGCGATCGAGGCTTGTTAAAAGATCCATATTGGCAAAGATTATTTTTAATTTTTTGAAAAATTTTTTTTTCTGGTTGTCTTCTCTCAGGATATCTAAGATAAAATAAAGCGAACCAATAAAGTCAAAATGCAGGAAGATAAAAAAGAACTAACCTGTTCAGATAAAGCTCTGCCGCCTGATATCTTCATTAGACAATATAAAACACGCGTTCATATCATATTTCTCAAAATATTCAAATTTTTGATTCTGAGCCATATTAAAAACAATAATTATAATAGACGTCAAGAAAAATTTAAACGCAATAATGCCAAAAATGACAGCAGTAATGGCTGCCTGATCATATTTTTGTTGGCGTTGACATTTTCTCTTATTTCGATTGATCTGCTATGCCATAAATCTGTTTAAAGAAAAATGCATTTTTTCATGTTATTTATGAAAATAAATATGACTTATGGTATGTTTGAAAAGCTCTCGACACGAAGAATAAGATGAAAAAATAATATATAGGGTGTCCCAAAAAAATAGTAGGTTATGCCAATATGTCAAAAACTATGACTCTCAGCAAAAATCTGAGTATGCCACTGAATTCTACGTGAAAAAATCTATAAATACCAGTTGAAACATTTTAAATATATTTTACGATAGCTGAGTTACAGGGGTGTCAAAATGACAAATTTTCAAAATCACCCTGTAGCACGGAAACTAAAATGGTTAGGGCAAATCTGTTTGCGGCCTCTTTAGTTTCATCGAAAAGTAGTTATACCTGTCGCGAAAACCGCATCTCTCTATCTCTACTCATAAGAAATAAAACCTACGAAAATGGGACACCCTGTACTTTTCGCCTTACTTTCAGAATAAGACTAAATAAAATACTTGAGCAAAACCCGATATTTACTTATGTCTACCTGTAAAAAGACGTTTATCAGTAAAATATTTCTTTTAATATGAAGTGGTTTTGGTATTTGTTTTTTGGATTTACAGCCGAATATTTCATTCAATTCAATTTTGATACTAATTAATAGAACAAACGACTTACCTGTAGGAAGTTCGTTCTATATTATATGAGATATACTCGTCCAATTAGAATACACACGTAGTCACACAATTGTGGCTTTGTCGAGCACATCATATAAAGACCCATCTCAGCAAAAAAAAAAAAAAAACTTATCTCCGAACCGATATTCCGGGCCACCAATATTTATGAATCATTACACTGTTGAACACTATCTCAAAAATATTTGTATTTGTTCAACGGGTCGGGACGAAGGGAGGGTTCTAATTGGACGAGTATATCTCATATAATATAGAACGAACTTCCTACAGGTAAGTCGTTTGTTCTATTAATTATATTTCGATATACTCGTCCAATTAGAATACACACGTAGTTGTTCAAAGCTTGAAATATAAATATATTTATTTAATTTAAATAACTATATATGTATTTCTACTTTTACGAAAAAACAAAAAAAAAGAACAAATTCATTCATTTAATTTCATTCACCAAATTAACAAACAATTAAACGCTTAGTAACATTTTTATAACACTAAGAATACAAAAAAAAAAAAAAAAAAAACATTATCTAGTATTAGATACTAAATATTCTACAAAATTAGATTCGGTTACAAGAGGACGATTATAGAATGTTGCAAAAACTTCTGATTTTTTCGTCCATCCAGCTGCATTTTTTATTGAGTCAATGTTCATGCCTGCTCTATAAGCGGCCGAAGTAGACGCATGTCTAGTACTATGGCTTTTAAATTTGGATATATCTATTCCACTAGATTTCATTACATTCTTAATCCAGCGACTTATAGATTGCGATGAAGCTTTATGAAATGGTTTACGGTAAATTAAAATTAAATAATTTTCCTTATTCCTAATCTGTTTAGATACGTCTAAATACCTAATTAAAGTTTTGGCGACACATAATTCTGGATGAGTTTCGAAAAAATTAAATTTCATTACAGGTTGTGTGCGTTTGCTACTCGATGTTTTTAGAAGATCCGTGAAATAAATTTCTACACCATCCTCCTTAACTTTAATATTCGCTAAGTTAATTTTAGAAATTGTTTGAATACGCTGGCCTGATGCTAATACTAATAAAACAACTAACTTCTTAACTAATTTTTTTAACGACAAGTTTTCTAAAGGATGCCATTCTTTTATAAAATTTAAAACAATAAATGGATCCCATGTTTCATTGTATTTGGGAAAACTAGGTCTTTCGCGAAAAACTCCTTTTAAAAACCGTTTTAGTAACAACTCGTCGCTATTAGAAATATCTAGAATAAACACTAAGGCAGATTTATGAGAATTTAACGTTGCATAAGAACAGTTTGTTAAAAATATCTCTTGTAAAAAAGAAATTACATTACCAACACTTACTGCATAAATATCTGGTATGTACATTCTTTTACAATATAACCACCACTTACTAAGCGTTCCACAATATTGTCGCAAGGTGGACTTACTAATTGAATGAGTCATAATAGAAAGAGCATCTTCAGGAATTCCTTTTCTCAAAAAAGATCCCCGGATAATTTCGCTACCGCTAGGGGGATGTTCTTCCAAAACGGGTGGTTGGTCCTAAAAGGTGATAAAAGCAAATTTTTATCCGGTTCAAAAATTATTGGCTGTACTATACAAAGTCTTAAAAATAATGAAAACCAGGATTGATTAGGCCAGTAAGGAACAACCAGAATTCCTTCTGCCCTGTCCTCTATAATTTTCTTTAGAACGCGTCCAATTAAAGGAAAAGGTGGAAAGGCATAAAACTTAATGACTTTTCCCACATTAATGTAAAGGCATCTGAAAATAAGGCTCCCGGGTCTCGCATCCAGGAAATATAGTTATCACATTTCGCATTTAATCGTGATGCGAAGAGATCTATATTCGGTTTTCCAAATTTTGAAATAATTTTTAAATATATGTCATGATTTAACGAATATTCCGATTCAATAGACAAATTTCGTGATTGTTCATCCGCTACAAAGTTCTCATTTGAAGCGATATAACTTGCGAATAAAATGAGCTTTCGTTCCTCGCACCACTTCCATATTTCCCTGGTAAGTTTATTTAACATTTGATGACGGATACTCCCCATTTTATTAATGTAAGCTATAGCTGTTTTATTGTCAACTCGCAAAAGAATGTTAC
The DNA here is from genome assembly GCA_030620095.1 of Kuschelorhynchus macadamiae. Classification (NCBI taxonomy): domain Eukaryota; kingdom Metazoa; phylum Arthropoda; class Insecta; order Coleoptera; family Curculionidae; genus Kuschelorhynchus; species Kuschelorhynchus macadamiae. The sequence continues at coordinate 161,563 of JAUTXW010001222.1, read as the reverse complement.
AGTTCCTAGCTTCAGATGCAAAACACTGTAGCGCATAAAAAATCGCTAATAATTCTTGATAGTTAATGTGAAACTTTGCTTCATTTTTATTCCAAAACCCTCGAGTAACCTGATCATTATATGCTGCCCCCCATCCAGTTTTAGAAGCGTCGGTAAAGATTTCATAAGAATATTTTTGACATTGAATAGAATTAAAAGATTGTTTTATTTTCTGTTTCCACCAACCAAGTTCACTATGAGCAGTCTTTGACAGATACATAAATGAATTATAAGATTCGCCAGATCTCTTTAAAGCTAGATATTTTTCGCGTTCAAGAATTTTCGTATGAAACCAGCCGTACTGAACAGCTGGACAAATTGAAATTAAAATTCCGATGATTCATGAGAAACTCCTGATTTTATGACAGTTTTTCCTGGAAAACGAATCTATATCTTTTACTATGGACTTTTTTCTATCTTCAGATATGTACATAGTCATATTATTACTATTATAAATAAATCCTAAATACTCGCAAATTTGCGAAGGCATTAATCGAGATTTTTTCGCATTTACAATAAAACCTAATTCATGAAATATCCGTAAGACTTCAGCGACATTATCTTTAACTTCCATAAAAGAACTTCCCACTATTAAAACGTCATCTAAATAGACAATACATATAATTCCCTGTTTCCTAAAATAATGAAACACAGGCTTAAGAAGTTTGGTAAAAATATATGGCGCTGTGGCTAAACCCATAGGCAAACAATTAAATTGGTATAATTTGTTGATAAATTTAAAACGCAGAAATTTCTTATATTTTTCATATATAGGAACCATATAATACGCATCCTTCAGATCAACTGTGGCCATATAACAATTTTTTGTAATTAAATCTTTGACCGATTTATAATTGTCTAATTTAAAATGAGGCGGACATATGAACTTATTTAGTAGTTTAAGGTTAAGAATGAATCTACTCGTTCCATCGGATTTAGGAACAAGAAAAAATGAGGAAAGAAATTGATTTCTTGAAGGTTTACATTCACTTATAACATTGTTCAAAACTAAGTTTGATATAACCGGTCCTATGTCTGCAAATTCTCGTTTATGCGGCTTTTTATTCCAGTAATCAGATTGAACAGGTTTTTTAATAAAAGGAATTTTATATCCACTAACCCAAGACAATATTTTCTTGTCTTTAGAAAAAACTCGCCAAGCGTCTATATGAAATTTCAATCTGCCCCCGTAATGTTTAGAATGTACCTCTATTATTTCGAGCTGTTCCGTTTGTTGTATGGCTTGTACGACTGTCTGTTCTCTCTGTACTCTTCGTTCCTCTCTCTCTCTCTTCTGTGGTCTCTCTCTCTCTGCAAAACTGCGCTGGTAGTTTAAAGCTTTTCTTTGAAAAGCACTACTGGACGTTGATGGAAATCTCTTTGGAGCAGAAAACGTATTTTTCATATCCTTGCCTGTTTTTAATTGAGTTTTAATTTCCCTGAATTTATCCGCAAAATTTTTCCCACATAGAAACTCATCTGGCTTACTTTCTTTTACAATTTTCTTAACTGTAGTACTTAAATTAGCTGCGGTTCCCGCGTGGTACTTTCTATTTGTTGAAATCATGTTAAAAACCCCACTCATATTTTTTCCTGCATCTACAATACAAGGCAAAAGCTGACTTTTAATATCAGTAATATATTCATCCTGTTTCAGGATATTATCGATACACTTTGATAATGCCGAAAGTGCTACTCCAACACGCTCTTGTATGATAAAAGAATATTTATCCTGTTTTTTACCCTGGTCGTTCATCGAAGATTCTAGTTCAGGATTTAAAACAGGTGCCTTTAGGTATGGAATGTTTTTAGGAACAAGATACTTCTTTCCCATCGCGTCTATTTCATCTTTCTCAGTTCCCAGGGTAATATATTTAGTCCAACGATCTGCAAGAGCTTGATGAACATCCTCACCCAACAATGGTTCGCCTCCGGTGGGTTCTTCTCCCAATAATTCCAAAATTCGAGGGTCTTGTTCTCGTTCTTGAGGCTCATTATGCAAACTTGAGTTTTCAGCCATATTGATAGGTGATTGGTCATTTGCAGAACCAGATGTTTCTGAACTAGAGACTTCTGAGTCAGAACTGGAAACATCTGGAAATAACATACCAGGTGTTATTTTTTGTAACTTCACTACTTATGAGTATGATGAAGCCAACTGTGAAATGGCATTACTCAGACTGTTAAAAGAATGATGTCTGAAACCAATTGTTGCAAAAAACAAGTACAATTTTACAACAATATGGTATTATTCGAACGATATACTTTTCGAAATCATAACTGTAAAATGGCATTACTCAGACTGTCAAAAGGAATCGTGTCTGAAACCAAAAATTGCAAAATCAAGTAAAATTCTACAACAAATATGGTATTACTCGAACAAAATACATTTCAAAACCATAACTATAAAATGGCATTACCCAGACTGTCAAAAGAAATCATGTCTGAAACCATTAATTGCAAAAAACAAATAAAATTCTGCAACATTTATGGTATTACTCGAATAAATTACATTTCGAAACCATAACTATAAAATGGCATTACTCAGACTGTCAAAAGAACTATGTCTGAAACCAATAATTGCAAAAAACATGTAGAATTTACGTCAAATATGGTATTACTCGAACAAAATACATTTCGAAACCATAACTGATGACAATCACCAGCTGACTAGGCCAAATCAACTTACGTGCATTTTTATGTTTATGCCGTCTTTGTTTACTATCCAAATCGTCCAACTTTTTTCTTAATTTTCTTCTTTGCACTTCCAATTCACTGTCGTCAGAATCACTACTATAAACTCTTTTCCTTTTCGGCATTTTTGCGAAAACAAAACTTATTCCGTATAAATAAATACACGTAAATCTCGTAACTCGACACACTCGACAAAGCACAACAGTGTAATGATTCATAAATATTGGTGGCCCGGAATATCGGTTCGGAGATAAGTTTTTTTTTTTTTTTTTTGCTGAGATGGGTCTTTATATAATGTGCTCGACAAAGCCACAATTGTGTGACTACGTGTGTATTCTAATTGGACGAGTATATCGAAATATAATAGAAATATTCATTCTTTTTGTACCTGAGCAAAACTAAAGTAGTGACCCTATATGCTGATAATTTCAAAATTGCTATATCTTGAAAAGAAAAAAAGTTAAGGGGGTGCATTTTAGGAGAGGATCAGCCTGAATTCTGCATATGGAAAATAGTTACAATATTTCAAACTGTTTTGATACAATGGTAAATATTTGGTCAAATAATGATCTCCTAGGCGCTGTCCTGAATGTCTCGTGCATATAGACCTTTTATGAAATTATCAATAAAATTCTGATGTCCAAAAATTGCCACCAGGTGCCCATACCTGTCTACAGCGCTTGCAAAAAAATTGACCATTATTACAATTGGGAAACCTGTACAGTGGGAACCTGCTCCAAAGAAATGACTCTATAACTGATGCTTCTGTATTTTTGGAACAATATTAAATTACATGTACAGGGTGTCCCATTTTCGTAGGTTTTACGGGGTTTCCAGCTTATGAGTAGAGATAGAGAGATGCGGTTTTCGCGACGCCGTGCTACTTTTCGATGAAACTAAAGAGGCCGCAAACAGATTTGCCCTAACCATTTTAGTTTCCGTGCTACAGGGTGATTTTGAAAATTTGTCATTTTCGGACACCCCCTGTAACTCAGCTATCGTAAAATATATTTAAAATGTTTCAACTGGTATTTATAGATTTTTTCACGTAGAATTCAGTGGCGTACTCAGATTTTTGCTGAGAGTCATAGTTTTTGACATATTGGCATAACCTACTATTTTTTAAATGGGATACCCTATATATTATTTTTTCATCTTATTCTTCATGTCGAGAGCTTTTCAAAAACATACCACAAGTTATATTTATTTTCATAAATAACATGAAAAAATGCATTTTTCTTTAAACGGATTTATGGCATAGCAGATCAATCGAAATAAGAGAAGGTGGCTGTGGAGCCATGGAAAAAGTTAACAAATATTTATTAACGAAATAACAAAGTAACAGCATCAGAAAAAATTAGGAAGTAGGTAAAAGGTAATAATTATAATTTCATTAAAACTACAAATATTGTTCAAATTGTAGACCATTATGTGTCCTACAAGTGTGACAAACTTTAAAAATTCTTTTTAATGCATTTTCTATTGTAAATGACTGTCTTTGTAACTCTGCAAAAGCGTTTTCGGCGGCCATTCTTAGTTGTTCTAAGTTTTCGTATCGCCTTACATAAACCTTGTTTTCTAAATAACCCCACAAAAAGAAATCTAAAACTGAGAGGTCAGGGGATCGTGGTGGCCATCGAACAGGTCCGTGTGTTCCTATCCATCTTCCAGGAAAATGGTCGTTAAGCCAGTTTTGACTTATTCTGGCATTGTGGGCTGGAGCTCCGTCTTGCTGGAAATAAATCCTATTTAGTTGAGCCAAGGGAACATCATCCAAAATTCCTAATGCGTCTTCTAGGATTCGCACGTAACCAATCGAATTCAGATTTCCTTCATATATTTGGTAAACTATTTTTCGGTTGAAAATAAAACAGGAGACATTGAATCCAAATCTGCCCTGACGCTCCCTAGGAAAAATAACATGGTTGTTTTCTTGACTCCAAAATCGCGTGTTGTGTCTATTTAAAATCCCTGAACTAGTAAAATGTGCCTCGTCTGACCAAATAATCTTTTTTTCAAAATCGATATCTTCTGCCTTCATATTTATAAACCAATTGCAGAACTCCAATCTGCGCTCTGCATCACCAGGATGCAGATGATGCACAAGTTTGTATTTATAGGGTTTGAATTTGTGCTTTTTCAAAATTTTCTGCACTTTGGTTTTCGGTACACCCGCCTCTTCGTCTATTTTCCTGTAAGATGTTTCAGGAGCTGTCTGAACGAGGGCTAAAACGTTGACCTCAGATTCTTCGTTGTCTTTATTGTAAGTTCGCGATCGAGGCTTGTTAAAAGATCCATATTGGCAAAGATTATTTTTAATTTTTTGAAAAATTCTTTTTTCTGGTTGTCTTCTCTCGGGATATCTAAGATAAAATAAAGCGAACCAATAAAGTCAAAATGCAGGAAGATAAAAAAGAACTAACCTGTTCAGATAAAGCTCTGCCGCCTGATCTGCATCTTCATTAGACAATATAAAACACGCGTTCATATCATATTTCTCAAAATATTCAAATTTTTGATTCTGAGCCATATTAAAAACAATAATTATAATAGACGTCAAGAAAAATTTAAACGCAATAATGCCAAAAATGACAGCAGTAATGGCTGCCTGATCATATTTTTGTTGGCGTTGCCATGGCTACCACAGCCACCTTCTCTTATTTCGATTGATCTGCTATGCCATAAATCCGTTTAAAGAAAAATGCATTTTTTCATGTTATTTATGAAAATAAATATGACTTATGGTATGTTTTTGAAAAGCTCTCGACACGAAGAATAAGATGAAAAAATAATATATAGGGTCTCCCATTTAAAAAATAGTAGGTTATGCCAATATGTCAAAAACTATGACTCTCAGCAAAAATCTGAGTATGCCACTGAATTCTACGTGAAAAAATCTATAAATACCAGTTGAAACATTTTAAATATATTTTACGATAGCTGAGTTACAGGGGGTGTCCGAAAATGACAAATTTTCAAAATCACCCTGTAGCACGGAAACTAAAATGGTTAGGGCAAATCTGTTTGCGGCCTCTTTAGTTTCATCGAAAAGTAGCACGGTGTCGCGAAAACCGCATCTCTCTATCTCTACTCATAAGCTGGAAACCCCGTAAAACCTACGAAAATGGGACACCCTGTACAGGGTTATTGGTTATAAATGTCACCCCCTCTAACATGTTTATAGATAGAAAGCTCATTTTTTTACTGAATTGTAGGAAATCATCTAAATTTCGTATTGACAATATTAATATGATACAGGGTGTTTCACAAAGACGCACCGAACCAAACTTACATGTAATTATATTGATTAATAATGTATATTCTACTCGTAAAACTAATAATTTTGTGTATTTAACATTTTCGCGTATCTTCAACTGTTTTCGAGATAATGGTAGTTGAAACCGGTGTGTGAACTTTTTATCTTAGTTTTTGAAACTGTATTTAATGATACTAATGCCCGATCAAACTGAGAATATCAGTTTTTGACAGTTCCAGGAAAAATCTTTAATTTCACAGTAATCTTGAAACTAGTATCACTGGCTTTTTACCAACCAACTTTGTCTAGTAATTGCAACAGCAAAATAGTCAAAGATGATTAAAAATGTAGTAAATCGTCTGAATTTTTTAATAGAAAATATAAAAAGCGAACAGAATTTTGTTTAAGGAACACCCTGTATATTATCGAATATTTAGATTTTTTTTGTAAAACTAAAATTTTTTTCTAGCAAAAATTTTTGCGTATCTTCAACTGTTTTCGAGATAATGGCAGTTGAAAATTAAAATTTGGGACTTTGAAGGGCTGTCAAATCCCATTGGATCCATTTTCCAAAATAAAACCTAATTTCCTATATTATTGCCGGATTCTAAGTTAAATTCTACTATACTTCATGTAACATATATAAATCCAAATATGTAACCTATAAAGTATTTTGTCTAAGTTGTCCATGATGTTAAATAAACAGATACATATATATATATATATATATATATATATATATATATATATATATATATATATATGAAGGCTTTGGCATTATTCAATCAAATTTGCTACGAGCATCAGAATGTCTTATTCAGAGAATGAAAAACGCGAAATTTACGAACTTACATGTGGCATTTGAGAAAACCTTATATACAAAAATCACAAGGATTTAAGTCTGGCGACATAGCTGGCCATTGAACTGGCCCGCCTCTACCAGTCCACTGATTTTCGTAAGTCTGATCCAGATATTGACGCATATTTCGACTAAAATGAGCCGGATACCCATCGCACATAAACCACATCTTCCTGCCAAATATTTAAAGGAACTTCCTCTAGTAATGTGGATAAAATATTCTGAAGAAAATTTAAATATTCTGCCCCTGTTAGTCGACCTGGCAACTCAACAGGTCCAATTAGGTTGTTGTTTACAATACCAATCCACACATTAATACTAAACCTATGTTGATGTTTGATTTCTTTCACAACATAGGGATTATCCCCAACATATGCATAATGATGTGATTTGTGTAAATTATTAATTCTGTCTCTCGTGAAACTAGATTCATCGGAGAATAGAATACGAGTGTGTATTGTCTTGAAACAAATACACCTTTGTTTATTATTATTAAAAAATTTGTTTTTTTTTTGCTTAGAAAAGGTACAAGAATAATATTTACTATAAAAAAACCCAGAAGTGCATCGCCAAAAAAGTTATGACTAATTTACATAAATAATAGTAGCGGACGTAGCGCCCTCTAAGTGTGACATGAAATCTAATACCAAATTTTGATTCCTCACCCAAAAAATACCCCGAATGCCTAACTTCGTGAGAAAATTTTATTATTTGCAACAGATATTTAACCCTGTGTCGGTCGCAACCTTATTTTGTATAAAATATGTCGCAGTGTATCAAAATGATACAATCTAATTTTGACTCAAATTTACAATAAGAGTAATGAAGATTATATGCTACTTAATTATAACTTAAGTGTCAATATTTTAAGGCACCAAAATATTTATTTTAAAATCTCCGAAACCACCAGTTTTAACCAGGTCGCAATGTATCTCTTTGATACATAAATATAAAGATGAGTAATATGATACCAGATTATTGTGGTTTTAGTTTTGTTTTTTATATTTTTATAATTTATTCTTTTAGTACAAATTTATAATATTCATGTATTTACAAAAATGGTAGATACCTACAAACTAGAAATAAAACCTAACTAAAAACATACTACAATTTTTTTTATTTTAGCTAGATAACAAAAATGAAATGTGTTTTTATTGCACAAAAAAATAAAATCTTTTTTCCTAAAAAATTCAAATAAAGAAAATAAACATTCTGATTGCTTCACTGCAGGCACCATACACTTAGCCTTCACTTGAGTCTTCTTGTTCTTATAACCGAGGGTGACACGATGTACATACTGGAACTGTATGCTCGCCACAAATGTATTGCTTACATTTTTTGCAACTGGTTTTAGTTAATCTGGTCTTCCGTGATGTATAACACAGTGTGCAACGACGACGCTTCCCTTGAGGTGCTATATCATCCATATCCTCTGCTCTAGCTTCTCCTTCAGGTTGTACAGTTGGGCTGAATCTTCTAAGACCTTCAGAAAGAGAACGTGGCAAGCCTTGTGTCCTGAGACTTCTTCTTTGCAGTTGAGATAAGGCTAATTCATGACCAAGTTTTCGAAGAAAAAGACGACGTCGCGTACACTCTTGTCTATTTCCTATTGAAATAACTCGAGCATTTATGCCTGCAACATTCAACATGGCAAAAAAAACTACCATTGGCCAGCGGCGTGTGTTCCTGGCAACGTTATAAGTCTCGCAGAGCTTGTCGACAACGTCGACACCTGATTTGGTCTTATTATAGTATGTGATCATTTCTGGTTTAGCAGCTTCTCCTGTCTCATGATCTATGGCATCATCGTAATGCTGGGAAGATATAACAAGTACATTTCTATTCTTCTTTGGTACATAAGAAACAATTGTGTGTTCTCCAAAACCAAACATACTCGAATGTAGAGGTCGTGCTTTTACATTTAAAAGATCTACTGGCAGTTCTTTCTTATTTTTTTTTATTGTGCCAACATACGACAATTTGTTACTCTTTAGCTCGGTAACCAGCTTCATGTCTGTAAACCAGTTATCCGCCGTAATATTTCGTCCTGTTCCATAAATAGGTTCTGACAATCTTTTGACGACATCGGATGGTTTATTATTTAGTTCATAACGTCCCTGGGGCTGCCTTCCACACAACGCATAAATTTTCACGCCATATTTGGAAGGCTTTGGAGGGATGTATTGTTTGAACCTGCAACGTCCCCTGAAAGCTTCTAATTTCTCGTCAATTGTGACACACTGTCTGAGTGAATAGCTTTGCTTACAGTCAGAAACGAAATTTTCGAATAGATCACGAATCTGTGTCAACAGCCTTCCGTTCAGTTCTTGTGTTGCGGTCATCGAAGCGCAGGCATCTCATGAGGAATTTGAACCTTCTTAGACTCATAACGAGACGGAATATTTCCACACCATGTCCATCTGTACCCCAGAGATCTTCCAACATCAATCTGTTGGCATGCAATGTTCCTGCCAGATACAAAAGAGGCTTTGATTTCTGTTAGGTCTGTGTCATTTGCATCACGCTGTCTATCAAACCGATCCCTTACTTGAAGATGAATAAACTGGTTTGTGAACTCGACTATTTTTAGCAGCATCGTATCAGAAAAAAGATTACTCCAACATTCTATAGGTAACTTTGCTGAACGTGCATCATATATCACTCCTGGGAGACGTCTTACAATATTGTGTGGCTCAGGGCGTCGCTTCTTCAATTGTGGTAACTTCATCCATTTTGTGGCATTATCTTTTCCAAGGTAGAATAAATTTGTGTATGAGTCAGTTTCTTCATCGGTCCCACTCTCCTCAGTATCAGAGGAACCAACCCTTCTTTCTGCTAATTGATCCTCTGCATCGGTGTCCGGTTCATCCCCAAAGTCTTCCGTTTGGTTAGGACGTCTTTCTTCAACCTCTCCTACCATATACTCTCGGAGATATTCTACATCATCCGGATTATTAAAATTGAAGTTCCGCTTCTCATCCATCATACTAAAAACAAAAATATAAAAATACCTACTTGAAATAATTAACGTAAAATAACACTTACACGTTATGTCGCAATGTATCAATATGTTACAATACGCCGAAAATTACCCACACGAAATTAACAGACCTTCGCGACCACGAGCGAAAGGTAGACTGAGGCGACACAGGAACTCATAAGCAAGGCGGCTTCTCCCCACTCTCGCGTTGTAAAATGGCAGACAAAATTGGCGCGCTTGTATCATTTTGATACACACGCGACCGACCGAGGGTTAATAAAAAATAAAATAAAATTTATATTTCAACACCCTGTATCTCCGTAATGAAACATTCCGGACCTAGGTTAAAATGAAATTTTTTTAATGTTTTTTTTTATGTAGAATCACCCCTTTCATTTCGTAGGGGTTGTTCGTGGACACCCTGTATAACTAGGGACTAAAGTGACTTATTTAATCCCGCGAATGGAGTTTGTTGCTCGAGGGTTCCTCCAAAGGGATTAAGGCACTTTAGTTCTGCGATATATACATTATTTTTTGCATTTTCGGGAACAATGTTGCTAAATAATGTAATGTATAGGTGCAAATTTAAAACACCTCATAATGTGACAAACTATTACAGGTAAGAGATACACATTTGCATAGTGTGCTTTGAAATAATTAACTCGCGTAGTTGCAACATAAATAAACAAACAAAAATCTTTTTTGGCTTTTCGCAACTAAATAAAAATATTTAACTTTAAATTGATTGAAGCAAATATTTAATAAAATTACATATCTCATACTCTACATAATATAAACAATATTATTTAAGCAAGCATAAAAAATTATGTCATTTACCTTAAGTTTTTATAGACACATAGTAGTTGTACAAATACTATGTGTTTGTCAATCTAAACGCAACAAATAATCTGAACACATTTAAAAATAACATTATAGATGGCTGCAAACTATCATTTTTTTCATATCTAGGTTACATGTTAAACAAACTGACATTCTAAAATTTTGAAATCAATTCTTTTCTATTATTTAATGTTTCTTTCTTACGATCGGCGCACTGATGAGTCCCGATAGGATGAAAGTATTTGTACAACTACTATGTGTCTATAAAAACTTAAGGTAAATGACATAATTTCTTATACTTGCTTAAATAATATTGTTTATATTATGTATCGAAACATTCTGTAGACAGACTAGTTTACATGTTGAGATATGTAATTTTATTAAATATTTGCTTCAATCAATTTAAAGTTAAATATTTTAATTTAGTTGCGAAAAAGCCAAAAAAGATTTTTGTTTGTCAATCTAAACGCAACAAATAATCTGAACACATTTAAAAATAAATAAACAAGTTGTCAGTGTCGTTATTTTGCTGCCAAAATCAAGGAAAATATATGACGCGCAATATCATACATTAGTAAGATGGTGCTGTGAGCGAAACGTGGAAAATTTCATCAAAGATGCGCTACTTGTGTTTTTCACAAAGAAATCTAAGACTATATCACCTTCGACGCTTTGAGCACATTATTCTATGCTGAAGATTACGCTCAGCGTTAAAAATAATATCGACATTAGCAAATTTGGCAAGCTAATTGCCCTGCTGAAAAGAAGAAATGAAGGATAGAAGATCCTGACCTGATCCTGGTGAGCAGGTTGATAAATTTTTAATGGATGCCCCAGACACCAGTTTTTAATGATGAAGGTAGCTCTTATTTTCGGTGTAGCTGGTGCCTGTAGAAGTAAGGACTTGAGTTGAGTTGAGTTTCATTGTTAAACATTCAGGTAGCAATACTGAGAACTTTACTGAAATCTGCTACGCAACCAGTTGGTAAAAATACATACGGAGAACTACCCCAGAAAATAGCAGCATTCTTAAATCTATTAAGTCCATCATTATATACCGGACATTGTTTTCGACGAACATTTGCCTCTTTATTAGCTGAAGCATGTGTGGATGTTCTAAAAAGGCATGGAGGATGGAAATGGGCAGGCGTCGCCGAGGAGTACCTTGAAAACTGGGTAATGAACAAAACTAAAGCCGAAACATTTTTTGAAGATGCTAATGTGAATACACTCCAAATTGGAGCTTCAAGAAACTCTTCCAGACTGGGTTCTAACGAAGTATTTAGAACTGTCGCATGTACTTCTACAAGTAGTGTTATTAAACATACTGTCGTTAATATGGTAAATTGTACTAATCAAAATACAAGAATTCTAACCACATTACACCACAACTTGTTACGTTCTGGACGCGCGTTTCGCTAACCAAGTTAGCATCATCAGCAGATGATATAAACTAAAGTAAGTTATCCTAACCGAGACTATTTATAGGTAAATGTGGTCACACTTGGTTGCACCCGACTGCACCGTTGTCAAGTAAACAATTGAGGGGACTATAGAGAATAGGCCCTCTGTCTTTATTTAGTGCTTTCTTACCACATTTAACTATTTCTATACCCTCAAATGCATCCAATAATCTATTATTAGATACATTTATAATCAACTTAAGATTATTTATTCCTATTCGGTGATTGTTTTCCAAAGCATATTGGGCAACGCTTGACTTTTCTGTTCTTCCGTATCTTAAATGTGCCATGTGTTCTTTAAAACGATTGTTTATGGAGTGTTTAGTTTGCCCAACATATTTTAGATCGCAGTCATTACAGCTAATTTCATAGATGCCACTCCTCTCCCTCAAGTCGACTTTGTCTTTGGTGTTTCCAAGGAGATTTTTCAAACTATTCTCCGTTTTGTAGGCTACTCTAAAACCACACACATTTTGATTCAAACTGGTCCTTACGATTTAATTGAGAAAAACCCGTTATCAAAAATGATAACACAGGTAAAAAGTACTTAAAAACAGTGTACAAACCTTGTGTCCGATAAACTAAAATTCAAACTAACACATAGTAACCCACAGTTATCTAAACAGTATTGCCTTCCAAAAATCCATAAACCTGGGAAGTCCATGAGACCTATTGTTTTAACTGTTGGATCACCAACGTACAATATTTCAAAATGGTTAGTAGAAGAATTCAGCAAATTAGATATCTCGTATGACAACTTTGAGGTTACTAACTCGTTAGAATTCTTAGATAAAATTAAGAATGTTCACTTAAAAGAAGGTGACATTTTAATATCTTTTGATGTAAGCTCATTGTTTCCTAGTGTACCCATACCACTAGCTTTGGAGTACCTAAAGGAACTACTTGAAATCAATAATTTGAAGAAAGAAATTATTGATGAATATTTACTTCTCACAAAATTATGTATGAATGAAAATTTTTTTCAGTTCAACAATAAATATTATAAACAACTTGAGGGAACTGCCATGGGCAATTGCTTATCTCCGTTCCTTGCAAATTTGTCTATGGGCAGATTAGAAACCCAATTCAAAAAAGAACTCAAGTATTTCCCAAGGGTGTGGTATAGATACGTAGACGATATATTTGCTATTTTTGATGCTAAAACAGAAAATTTGGACACTTTCTTAGAAACATTAAACAATAAATATCCTTCCATTAATTTTACGTACGAAAAGGAGAACAGTGGGCAATTACCTTTTCTCGACACGTTAGTTATTAGAAATAATGATAAATTACAATTTGATATTTATAGGAAATTTACTAATACTGATAGGTATATAACATCCGACTCATTTCATTGCCGTCAACACAAAATGGCAGCATTCCATTTCTTAACTCACAGGTTAGTCAATTTTCCATTAAGTAAAGAACGTTTTAACAATGAAATGAATCGGATTAAAAATATAGCTAAAAGTAATGAATATAATGATAATTTTGTACATAAATTAGTAAATAGACATAAGCATAAGAAAATGTTAAAAGATGCCACTATTCTTCAAACACCTGAGGCTTCCAATAAATTCATAGTAATCCCATATGATCCCAGATATACGAGAGGTCTAGAAAAAGTATTTAAAAACGTAAGTTTTAGACTAGCCTACAAAACGGAGAACAATTTAAAAAATCTCCTTGGAAACCCCAAAGACAAAGTCGACTTGACGGAGAGGAGTGGCATCTATGAAATTAGCTGTAATGATTGCGATCTAAAATATGTTGGGCAAACTAAACGCTCCATAAACATTCGTTTTAAAGAACACATGGCACATTTAAGATACGGAAGAATAGAAAAGTCAAGCGTTGCCCAACATGCTTTAGAATAAATAATCTTAAGTTGATTAAAAAGGTATCTAATAATAGATTATTGGATGCATTTGAGAGTATAGAAATAGTTAAATGTGTTAAGAAAGCTCTAAATAAAGACAGAGAGCCTATTCCTTATAGTCCCCTCTATTGTTTACTGGACAACGGTGCAGTCGGGTGCAACCAAGTGTTACCACATTTACCTATAAATAGTCTCGGTTAGGATAAGTTACTTTAGTTTATATCATCTGCTGATGATGCTAACTTGGTTAGCGAAACGCACGTCCAAAACGTAACAAGTTGTGGTGTAGTGTGGTTAGAACTCTTGTATTTTGATCTATCTCCATCCACCACAGGTTCCAGTGTTAGAACTTAAATTGTACTAATGTAAATATTCATCTAAATATAAATAAATAAATTTGTTCAACTTAACCCTTTTTTAAATGTATTGCTAAGATACGTTTTAGTCCCTTGGGACTAAATGAACCTCTGCAGTCCCTTTTAGGCAGCACTAAAGAATATACTTTAGTCCCGAAGGTGCAAAAAAAAATTTTTGTCGCCCTCGTACCAATAAAACGTGGCGCGGCTCTTGAAAACGACTTAATATTTAAAATGTTATGGATTGATTTCCGATCAGATTAGTTATCTTCTATTATGCTAGTCTGTTTTACTTATAACAGTAGATAGGTTAGTTTAGTTAGTTTCTCACTTCCACTTTTTAGTGTTACTGTTTTTAACGGGGTTGATGTGGCTGTACGTATACAAAGTTTCAGTTAAATTTGACCGAAAAAGAAGCAAGGTCTAGGGTAAACAAATTTTAACTTAAATGGCGGCGATGTAAGGTTCAGCAAGGCAAGTTTAATTTTTCTTATTTTACGTTGATATCGATATTCTACAACGAGCGTGTAACAAAATTTCGAGTCTACACTTAAGGACTTTGGATTAAATGTAGATAATCAATGCATATTTTAGTTTTTCTGCGACAAAATTTTATTGGATTAATCAGGAATTTAATATTCTAATCGAAATACTTAAAGATATAAAATCAGTGGTATGTATTCATGTTCAAGTAATTTTAAAAAAACAACAGTATTACAACACAGTACTACGATGCATCTTCAGTTTAGGTTGTGTGTATTTTTAGTGGGGCTCTTGTCCTATTCTTTCGCTGATGTAGACTTTATGGACTGCGGTAAGTAGACAGTGGCGGCTCGTGAGTATATTGAAGGGTGAGGCTACATGAGGTTAATTTTGTTTAAATGTGTATAAATTTCCACGTCACCCATGAGGTATTATTCTGCGACGCGTTGACCTTTTTTTTTTAATGGAGGTCATCGCCAATAGCCCTACTAAACCATTAAAAACTAAAAAAATAAACTCTAAAAAAAGTAAATAAAAAGTAAACAAAACAAGTAAAATATGTACACCTATCACTAAAATATAGCGGTGATTGCGATAATAAAAACATAATTTAGTTTATTAAAACTTAAAATAAATAGTTGTATGAAATAAGATAAAAAAACTACTTTTTGTAGATTAAATCTATACGTCTGTCTTTTCAGGTTGCAAATTTATCTATAATTTGGTCGTAAAAGTTTTGGTCTTCACTAAGTTCTGACAGTAATTCCTGCTCTATTGACATCATTGCTAAACCCGAAAGCCGTTTTTGTGTCATTGGGTTTCTTAGGTAGGTTTTGATCCGTTTAAGACATGAAAAATTTCGTTCGGCCGATACATTTGTTGCGGGAATAGTTAAAACTAAATTAAAAAGCTTATATGCTTCCGCAAAAATTGCTTTAAAATCTTTAAATAACAAAGCTAGACTTTTTTCGACATCTAAATTTGAAAATTGTTCATCCCTATACAATACAGAAAGCTCATTCTTTAATCTATCTCTGTCAAAAATGTTTGGATAATTTTTTAATAAACTATTTAATAAGTCGTCTGGAAAGCATTTAACATATTCCGAATATTTTGTGCAATCGACTAAAGCAAAGAAATTTAAATTTTCAAACCGCGTCCCTAATTGAAGAATTATACAATCTATTATTTCGAAATATAATATTTTATATTTAGTAAAAATATCAAAGTCCCTAGAAAATTGCCCTCGACGTGTGTTAGTTGGCAGAATAGTGGCTTTTTAGCAATATTGAAAAGTTCTTTGAAATGGTCCTCGTTTCTAAATTCAATAATTCGTTGCTTGGCAAGGTTTATTTGCGAAATGCAGTAATTTATATCTAAATGCTTTAACTGTAATATTTGAAACAGTACATCAGTGCAACTAAAAATTTGTTTATAAATATGCGTTAAAAGGCAAAATTCGAAATCATTAAAATGCTTTAGAAATCCTTTTGCACCATTAATAGATTCTGTTCCAGAACTTAAGTCATTAATAATAGTTTCAAATACTATAATTAAATTGTCCCATTCATTAGCCACTAAGTTTAAAATTTTAGACCGTGTATACCATCGCGTTTCTACAGCTCGCGGAATTCTTTTACCTACTATCTGATTAAGCACAAAAGACCGTTTTGGTGATTGGTGGAAATAATTTGGTATTCCTAATAAAGTGGCAAAAAATATACGATTTTGGGTAATCAGTTTTGTTCCCTGTTGTAAAACTAGATTTAATCTGTGGCCGCAACAATGAGTAAACATAGCTAAAGGAGCAATAGATCTAACTTTTGTTTGAAGCCCATTTATTTCACCTGCCATAACACTAGCCCCATCGTAACACTGCGCGACCAATTTATTTTTAAAGTCATAAGGCTCTAAGCTGTTTTGTATTAAATGAAAAAGGCTGTCTGCTGTTCTATTATCGCTAACGTCAAAAAATCCTAAAAATCTTTCTTTTAAAGATCCGTTGGTCACATACCTAATTGTTATCGAACACTGTGATTTTTCTGTTATATCAGTACTATCATCCGCAATTACGCCAAAAAAACAAGAATCGGTGTCATTGATTTCTTTTTTTATATATTCTTGAATATAGTCATGTATGCAACCAATTAGTTCATTTTGTATAGTCTTAGATTGTCCCGTAAAAATATTACTAAATTTAGCACAATGTTCAGTAAGTTCGGCATTTCTTTTTATTAAACATGCAAATATTTCCTTAAAATTGCCACGGTTAAAAGAATCTGTTGTTTCATTATGACCTCGAAATGCCAAGTCCTGTTTACCCAAAGTAATAGTAACATCAATTAAATAATTTAATAATAAACGGTTTTTTCGAACATTTTCATTATAAACAATTTTATTAAGACTTGCATTTTCTTGTAGTGCATCCGCAATAGTCGCCCTATTTTGCTCCAGTCTTGTAAGTGCTACCGAATTTTTAATATGCTCTCTTGAACTTTCATGCGATTTTACTGCTCGTGAAAATTTTTTTAAATCCGAATATCCGCCCCCTGAACTCCAATTATTTTTGACGCAACCTAATAAAATACAAGGCCAACAATATCAGCTTTCTTTATAAATACTTCCGCATAGCCACCTATAAGTTTCGTACCAAGATATTTGAAAAGTTCTTGAATATTTTTTACCTTACCGTTAAATATTGCTAAAATTTTCGGCGTCGGACGGCTACCTAATATCTGTTTCTTTTCAATTTCGCTTCTTCTTAAAAAACGCGTTTCAATTAATGAAGCAATAATGTCGTGAATAGGATTCATTTCAAAAGCGAATACAAAAAATGGAACGGTCCAACTTACCAAAACAAAACAAAAACTTACTCACGCGTATTTATTCACCTTAAAAGACAGAACGCCCTCAATCAGCGATTATCGCAATCTATTTCCTATTTCTTTCTCAGCCGCACGCACCACGTAAAAAGAAGCCGTTGGAATATTTCGCTAGTCATATGATTTAAATAACCAATAAAAGCATATCCAAGCTACAGATTTATCGCCTCAAGAATGCAATAGAAAACGCGTGCATCGGCAATCGCCATCCCGCTCTGTCGTAATCAGGTGACTCGCCGGCATCGGCACCGGCCGTTGATAAATAGGTCAGAAGTCGAAACTTTCCAAGCTAAAATTATTTCGCCTCATTCGAGAGCACTTTCTTTAGGAATGGGTTTGCACGGATTGCACGGTCGGTTTTTTGATGTGGTCAGAATTTATTTTCTAAAATATTTATTATGGGATTATATTTTGTTTTTTTTTTAATGTTATTATGTTGTAAAACTGTTAAAAAGTATATTTCTAATTGGTAATAGATAAAAAGTTATATAAAAAAATTCTCTTTTCCTCATCAGGATCAGGCATCAAAGGCCTACCCTGACGAGCCGCCACTGTGAGTAGAATAATTCCTTAATTTTTGTTTATTAGTGACGGGTTGATAAAGATACCTAATTTTCTAAAATATTCTTGGGCAAAAATATGTAGTTAGGTATTTTTGTTGAATAACACAGGGTAACAAAATGAAAACAAAAATTTGGTGCCGGAAATCTAACATCTGATTTTAGATGTTTTTAAAGTGCTGATTCCAAAAATGCCACCAGATTTTTTCTATCAGCTCTAGTTTTTGAGATACAGGTTAATTGATATTTTTTTCTGATAAAGGACAACAAATAAAGAGATAAATATGTACTTAATCGTCAAAATAGAAATTTCCCAGAATCTTATTAACCAAATGGATACCTGGAATTGTCCCTGACCCAATGTTCCTATACTAGGAACTACTCAATACACTGCTCTTAATTACTTTTATACCTGTAATTGCCTATGACCCGATCCTTCTATACCTGCTTGGCTGTCATTTTGTGTAAATTTTAGTCGTTTTGTAGTATCAAGACACTAAACTGAAACAATGACATCCATAAGCAGACGTACCTGTGTAAATCTTCCCGATGTTTTTTTGTTATGTGTGTGGTGAATACACTTTGAAAAAGAGCAGAAAAACGATTTCTGACTTTGTGAAAAGAGCTTATCTTGCCTATTTTGGCGTTCATTTAGGAAATCAAGATAAATCTTGGGCCCCACATTTCATATGTAAAACATGGACAATTGGAAAGGGGAAGTGCCTAAAGTTTGGTGTACCAATGGTTTGGAGAAAACCGCGAAACCATCATGACGACTGCTATTTTTGTCTCGTTAATATTAAAGGCATAAATAGAAACAACAGACACAAATGGACATATCCTGATCTAGATTCTGCAAGAGGGCCTGTAGCGCATTCGGAAGAAATACTTGTTAGCAACTCCGCACTGTTTCAATCAAGAAGAACTAAACGATCTTATAAGAGACCTGAATCTCTCAAAGGAATCCGCTGAATTACTTGCATCCAGATTAAAAGAAAAAAAATCTAGGAACGGAGATAGACAATTGCCCATCGCAGTTCCCTCAAGTTGTTTATAGTATTTATTGTTGAACTGAAAAAAATTTTGATTCATACATAATTTTGTGAGAAGTAAATATTCATCAATAATTTTTTTCTTCAAATTATTGATTTCAAGTAGTTCCTTTAGGTACTCTAAAGCTAGTGGTATAATGTAACCACTGTTTAAATTCTAAATTACTAAGCTTATAAGTGAGTTTTTTAAATACTCCGTATGCTTCAATTTCACGCATAATTCGTTTGCTATACAGATTTTAGAGTTAGGACTTAAGCTACATGAATGTTAATAGCAAAATTTACTTACTACTTTTTTCCTGTTTTTTTGACTTATCCTGTGT
Source organism: Kuschelorhynchus macadamiae (assembly GCA_030620095.1). NCBI lineage: Eukaryota > Metazoa > Arthropoda > Insecta > Coleoptera > Curculionidae > Kuschelorhynchus > Kuschelorhynchus macadamiae. The sequence continues at coordinate 141,894 of JAUTXW010001222.1, read as the reverse complement.
ATTATTCGAGCATTTGTATAGAAAATTTTTACACTCTAGATGAAAGACCCTTCTTCTAAGACAATTTTGTTAATATGTTCATTGATTTGTCTTGAAAATGACTGAATTACAGCTTTTTTATTGTAACCTTGCATTTTGTCAAGCTACCTACTTGATTTTTCAGAAGTGATATTTTAATAAAATAAAAATGATATAAATTTTATAAAACTTTTTTAATAACGCAAAATAACAATAATTGGATAAAAAAGAACTTGAATAGTGTGCTTAGTAATTGAATAGTGTGCTAATATTGCCTTTTTTAGCAACTCTGAGAGCTTCTAATCCGCGTGGCATACTTGAAATTCGGTTTCTTATTCTTTCCATTAGTATACGGTCCCATTCTTCTGATAACGCATCTGCCAATTATGCTAGGCTTTTAACAGGCATTTTATCACTAAAACCTTTTTTTCGTGTAACAAAATTACAATCATGAAGTTAGTGAAATACATAACTGACCAATATGGCGGACTATAACAAATTAATTGCCATGACGACAGCAATTATTTTTTCAAAATCGATTATGATCCGACTTTTTATACATAATTTCTAGTTCCATTAAAAAAGACTTAAAGGGTTTTTAATTCAGTTTTTATCGCTGATTACGAATTTGCAACTCTTTTTTGCGGATTTTTTTTTAAAAAGCTGTAATTCGGTCAATTTTAGAGATACGTGAGTGAATAAAAAAACAAAATGCTCACAGAAAAAGTGTCTTTCATATAGGGCGTGAACAGTTTCTATATGATTCCTTAAACTCATACAGAGGGCAAGTCAAAAAATAGCAAAAAAGCATAGTTCTAGTTTTTACATTATTATCCAAGAAAGTTTGAGAAATTTTTCATTTATTTCATTTTTGCTGAAAGACAAAGGTATTACCTACATTTGAACTGAGACATTGAACTTGGGTCAATAATCAAGTGCGTCACTTTTTTTGGAACTGTATGTTTGTTGAATAATTAGACATAATTTAAAAACTAAATGGTTTTCAAAAGAAACTTGGTCTATATATACATATATATATATATATATATATATATATATATATATATATATATATATATATATATATATATATACAGGGTTATTCACGCAACCCGTTCATTAAAAGTTTTTGATGATGCCATTTAGATAAAAATTTCAAATTTTGGAATTAAGGTAAGGTCAAGGGGTACTTCATTTCTGAAATATTTTCAACTTCCTGTCACTTCCGGTTTAACCGGAAGTTGGTATCAACTTGCTTATTTTAAATGGAACACCCTGTATTTTATGATATTTTTGGATTCTACAGAGAATTTAAATGCTATTTTATGTAGCATGTCCTATACCTAGGTTCAAGTGTTCTTAAGATACTTGACCTTGAACCAAAAATGAGCCTTCGGGGTACCAAATTTTAAAATCTCATATTTTTGTAAGTTTTGAAGATATAATCTTCATATTTTGCAGACGATCGGTAAATAATCTTAGGTTTCTGTTTTTTTTATTGAATTTGTCTATTTTTATACAGGGTGTCCTAAATTCAGCGGCAAACATTCACATTTTCAAAGCCGCTAAAGTCCGTTTTTTTAAATGGGACACCTTATAACTTTATGCACTATCAAATGTAGAACTTCATTTTCCATCGAACTGTATTAAGTTTTTAAATATCGTATGTATTTGCTTAAATGTTTACAAGTTCCAATAGTGAGCCATGGAAAAACAATTGAGATCCAATATCCAATATGACAGATGATTAGTATGCGTTATTTATCGAAAGCTGTCAGTGATAAACTAAATCTTCTAAATCGAAATGGAAGAATACTTAAACGCTGATATTATATTCATGGAGAATGTTATAAAATTTTGGAGAGAACGTGTCGTGTGTTTAATGATTTGCCGCCAATGAACAAGTCAAAATTCAAGAGCATTGAAACGAACTTTTTGCGTTTTGGCAAGGTTAAAGTTACAAAAAATGTTCCGAAACCAGTGACAAATGCCGAGGATAACGTAATAAACACATTAGCTTAATTCCACGCAAACCCGCAAAATTTAATACCGTCTGCAGAAAACGATTTGGGAATTTCTTCTTCATCTGTCCAAAGAATCTTGAGCGAACATCATATGCACCCTTATTCCTTCCAAAACGTGCAAGCCTTGAGACCTGGTGATGACGTCCGACGAGTAGAATTTTGCGAATTCATGTTTTTGAAAATTCAAGAGGACCCTCAATTCCTTTCAAAAATATTTTGGACCGATGAAAGGAAATTTTCTAGAGAAGGAATAACAAATAGAAGAAACGAACATTTCTGGGCAGCAGAAAATCCGCACGCTTTACGCGAAACGCGTTCTCAAGAGAGGTTTAGCTTCAATATTTTAGGTATAGTATTAAATGATCAGGTGCGGTACTGTATTTATGAAGACAATTTAAATAGGGATAAGTATTTGGACATTCTACGAGGGACGGTGTCTGAATGTATAGAAGAAATTCCTATTGGTGAGCTGCAAAATTATTGGTATCAATTAGATGGGGCACCAGCACATAATTCCGCTGCAGTTTATCTCCAATTATGTCGAATTTGTGAAGATCGCTGGATTGGTCCCAATGGCCCTTGGAGATGGCCCCGCGATCGCCTGATTTAACACCCCTAGACTTTTATTTATGGGGATTTATCAAAGGTAAAGTCTATGCTTCCCCAGTAAATAACCAACAAGATTTACTGGACAGGATACGAACAGCTTTTGCCGAATTAGAAAACGAACAAATTCAACGGGCCACAGCAACTGTACAAAGAAGAATTGAAATGTGTCTTTAAATGAACGGACAGCATATAGAACATTTGGTGTAATTCAATTTTATTATTTTATTTATTTATTGTTGATTGTTAGATTGCTATAATTTTTAAGTTCACTAAAACAAGTTTAGAACAGTCTCGAACTTAGTAGATATGGTTAAAAATAATGTAAACAATTTATTACATTTTTTATAACTTTAACTTTTCTGAAACGAAAAAATTTTGTTTCAATTTTCTTCAATTTTCTCTTGTTCATTGGCGATAAATGAGGATGTTTTTCATTAAAAACATGGCACGTTCTCTCCAATATTTTGTAACATTCTCCGCGAATATAAAATAAATTGAGAATATCAGCTTTTGAGTGTTATTTTATTTTAATTTAAAAGTTTCAAATCAGCTGTAATGTTGAATAGAAAAACACAACAATTGTTTTTCTATGGCTTACTACGGGAAGGTGTAAGCATTTAGCAAATACATATGATAGTTTAATAAAAACCTGATTATTTCGAAAATGGTTACGAATAGGTATAGGGAACCTTAATACAGTTCGATAGAAAATTAAATTCTACATTTGATAGTGCATAAAGTTATAGGATGTCCCATTTAAAAAAACGGACTTAAGCGGCTTTGAAAATGTGAACGTTTGCCGCTGAATTTAGGACATCCTGTATAAAAATAGACAAATTCAAAAAAAAAAAAAAAATAGAAACCTAAGAATATTTACCGTTCGTCTGCAAAATATGAAGATTATATCTTCAAAACTTACAAAAATATGAGATTTTAAAATTTGGTACCCCGAAGGCTCATTTTTGGTTCAAGGTCAAGTATCTTAAGAACGCTTGAACCTAGGTATAGGACATGCTACTGAAAATAGCATTAAAATTCTCCGTAGAATCCAAAAATATCATAAAATATAGGGTGTTGCATTTAAAATAAGCAAGTTGATACCAACTTCCGGTTAAACCGGAAGTGACAGGAAGTTGAAAATATTTAAAAAAAGAAGTACCCCTTGACCTTGCCTTAATCCCAAAATTTGAAATTTTTATCTAAATGGCATCATCAAAAACTTTTAATGAATGGGTTGCGTGAATAACCCTGTATATATATATATATATATATATATATATATATATATATATATATATATATATATATATATATATATATATATATATATATATATATATATATATCGATGGCTTATTTGCAATAGGACGTATCCCCGGTAAGTTGTGTTTTCCAGGAATCAAGAAAAACTTAACAAACTCCTACAATAATGTTGTGGAAAGTAATTATTTTATCATTAAACAATAAATTGGATTAGAAATGCGCCTTTAATTAAATTTTACCAGTTTTTAAATTTTGGTCTTAGTTTTGTGTGATACGTCATATTCGCTAGTCTTTAAATGAATTTTTTTGTGGCATATGACAAATTACGTCAATAACATCAAATTCCATTATTATAATAAAAAGGCATTTTTTTAATAAGTAGTCTTGCTATAAACATTTATTTTAAAGATATTAAACAAGTTAAAGAAACTCAAATATAACATGAAATTATAAATTCGGAAAAACACAGAACAAGAGAACACTAAAAAATCTAATACAAAATCTATTCGGTAAAATGTGGTAGCGAATCGTAGAAAGAATGTGTTTCAGAAGTAAGATGCGTTTTTAGTTGTTGTAGATGTTTCCACTTGGAATTTTTGATTTTTAGTCTTTCAGGAAATAGTCTGCGGTATGAGGCTGGCTTAATATTGATTTGTCTTTGCCTCTGTGGTAAATCTTTATACTCGTCATCAAAATTAATTTTGTAAAATATATTTCCTTCTGGAGTATATTTCAAAGATCTAATATCAGTGACTGTTGGGTCATTACTACTTCGTCCTGGTCGAATGGAGCTATACACAAAAGTAGACTTGTCGTCGAAGTTAAGAAAATATTCATGAGTAAGATACTGAACATTTAAAGGGGTAGGCTGTGAACGAGCTTCCTGAATCACCGAGATGTATTCGCTAGGAAGTTGAATTCTTCTATTTTTCAATCTTCTTTCAATAAGAGCGTGAACCGAGTCACACTCCATTTGAGTGTGACCCTTTTCCAAGAATTTCTGCTCAATTATTATGGAATGCTTTACTGAAAAGTGAAGCAAAGCATTCGCCAAAACGGCGTTTCGGTTCTGGTAGCAGCATCCATCCGAAATTAATACGATAGGCTTCTTGTCACTCAAACAGTTTTCTTCCAAATGTCTTAATATGCAATTAGCGAAAATAGAGGCGCTCAAGTCGCCCTGAGTCTCATTCCAGAGATAATTCCCACAGTGATGGGACTGCAAATTATAGATTGTGAAATTGTGAATCTGTAACTTAGTTTTGTAATAATATGCACTTATATTTAAAACTGGGCACAATTTAACAGCCTGTGTATCCATGGTGAAGGTGTATACTAAATTTTGTTCTGCTTCTTCTTTGTTTTTATTTTTTTCAGCTCTGGCTCGGTCTTTCCGTCTTAAATGTTCATTATACTTTTCTTCAGAAAGCTGCCCTACCTTAAATGCATAGCACGTGTCGCATTCATCTTTCTTTGGATGAAAAATTGAAAGATTCATTTCATCAAAAAGACATGAGAAAGGATAAATCGTGTAAGTTTCTATCTTATCTTCGAGACATCTATCCTTATATAGTCGATAAAGTTGAGATTTGCTGTGGAATGTCTGCTCAAGGTATACTTTTTTACTGTCTTTTCGACAATAATGAGATGGTTGCTTAGGTAACTCATTAAAAAATGTATTTAGATGTTTTTTCCTTGCCTCATTTCTGTTAGCCTCGTCGCTATTTGAAACTGTTTCCGATCTAGCTGTCATAGTCATACCTGAAGTTTTTTTATTTAACCAAGAATGCACCATTTTTTCCTTGAGCCCTAGTGTTCCTAAAATTTTTTTTTTGCAAACTTGGAGTCTCTTATCTTCTAATTTCAAATGATAGTTATAAGTTCCGGAACGTCGGGAGGGACCAGATGTATAAGAGCGCTTCTTGGGAACAAAGTCAACAAGGGAGCGCACGTAAATCTTCTTTTCATTCCAGGACATCTTCCAGAAATCCGAAAATAAGTGCACGGAATCATTTTGTGATATTGAGTTACATAATCTCTTATTTTTTGAACAATAAGCTGAAGTGCAAAAAGTTATCTTTCTAGATGCACGTTCTTTATCGTTACTAACTTTGCCCTCCTTTGTTCGTGTGTATCCCAAATAGGTATTTCCCTTCATTCTTTTTATCTTGTTTTTGTTTCTCTTCCAGTTGTCTGGGCATGATTTTCTTAACCTCTTGAGACCTTGAAGTTTTTCTTCAGCTTCATTTTCTGTATTTTCGGAGGAGGCCTCGGAGGAGGCAGTAGAATGACTGTCATCTCTGTTTTCAGGGTTATAGTCCGGATCTGAATTTTGTTTGTCACTCTGAGCTTCGTCGGAACATAGGGTGGTAGTCTGAGCCTTCTCACAATTATTCTCCGTCATATCACTATTGTCAGGTATTCCCTCATTGTCTTCTTCTAATAAAAAGAGTTTTGAAGATTCTTGTTGCAGCTTTACCATTGTGGAGCCTTGGATATCAGTTAGCACCTCAGCATCCATGGACTTGGATTCAAAATACTCGTTATTTATGTGATCCGGGTGCAAACTCTGGGTAAAATTTGTAAGAGTGGATGTCGAGTATACTCCTTGTGGATCGTATAGAGGACTAGCTTGTTCTTCTTGGAATAGTAGACCAGCATCTACTATATTTTCTATGTTTAAATCAGTATGAACAGGTTCTGTTCTTTCTACAGATTCAAATAGCTGAGAAATTTGTTGTTCATGAGAGCTTAGATAATATTCCGGATCATGACTTTTATTTATGGCTAGATCAACAAGTTTCTTGCTTCGTGCAGACATTTTTCTGAAACAAAGTGTTACTTACGTTGATATTTACTAAATTTTTTTTAAAATAAACAAGTTATTACTTATTTTGCTTTGATAAAAATAACAGAAAAGGCAAGGGCGTATCTAGGAAGGAGGGGCGGGGAAGAGGCATCCTTCTTTTATTACAAGATTTTGAAAAAAAATTAAAATACCTAACTTTAATTATTTTTGAAAAAATCCACCATTATTTTACCTTAAAAAACTTAAAATTTTAAAAGATAACTTTACCTGCAGATCATTTCCGCGCCTTTTTTTGACTGACCCCCCCCCCCCACCCCCTTCTTTTTTGAGCTGGGTAAGCCTTAGACAATCTCGCATACATGGACTGCGCTTTCAAGATCGCGTCGCGTCGGATGCCCCTACATCTAGGAGCGTTGTAAGTTTGCGATGGCCAACAATTGTCTATTATAGCGCCTGGTATATTAAATGAATAGTTTCTCAAGTAATAATTTATCCATGACAACCACGCTCAACAACTTGCAAGTTTCCTTAGTGATTCTGGCCCTCGCAAACCTACAACGTTCTCATGCTGGGGCCATATTTTGCAATATTGACAGATAGGCCAAGCTAAATCCATGTCAGTGTATGATCTAAGGGATAAGCCCTTGAGAGAAGAATAGAAATAATTGCAAAATAATTTATTGAAAAAAAATCCAAATATTGCTGTAGTTAACAAGACGTATCCCAAAGCTTAACTATAAGAATGTGTGTGGTAATAGGACGTATCATCAAAAAGAATGAAATTCTTACCTGTAGATAGTTTTTCTCAAATCTCGATCTAGGGAACTAAACAAATAAACTTACAGTAGTTTTACACTATTAGTTTTTCTATGAAAAAGCAACAATTTTATCAAAAAATCCCATCATTAAACGGAGCGACGTTACACGCATGAACAGACAGAAGAAAACTGCATGTTACGCGTTATTACATTCAGGAATTCGCCGGTTGTGATACGTCAGGTTACTGCTTTTTGAAATACAGGGTTTTGATTGGTTTTAGGCCAACACGCCATTGCGAGCACGTGTAGATCGCGCAACTCTATGAGATGGCGCGAAAACCTCAAATTTCAAAAACTTGTGGGTTACGTCCTATTACAAATAAGCCATCGATATATATATATATATATATATATATATATATATATATATGTATATATATATATATATATATATATATATATATATATATATATATATATATATATATATATATATATATATATATATATATATATATATATATATGTAAAATTGTTTTTTTAGGTTCCTTCAACATGGAGATAGATGAGCTTGCAATCGAAGGCTGTGAAGATAATATCTGCTATCTTCAAAGAGGACATCCCTATAATATTCTCATTGCTCCAGATCGTTTCGGCAAGTATCTACGTTTTAATATTTCTAGATAAGGTGAAGTGGGGTAAGTGGGGATCATAAACATGTAAGGTTGACTTTGGAACCATACAACTTTGTGAAAAATTAAGATACAAAGATGCGTTTTGGACAAAAATTACTTTATATTATTGACAACAACTCCTACAGATGTTAAGCTTAAAATGTTGAAACAGAATGACGGTCAAGTGAAATCTTAAAGAAATATTACTAAAAAATTACTTACCTAATTTAACTCAAATTATTTGTATTGTATTGGGACTGCTTGTTTCAAACCTAAAACACCTAACTTGACTAAAATGTAGGGTTTTTTTTTCGTCTGTGATCTGTTTTTTGTTAGTTTGTCTTTGCAATTCGTCAAAAGAAAGAAAATCTTTTTGTTGCATCTTGACAACATCAAATGAGGAGGGTTCATGCAAAAGCAGACATGTCCAGTTATGACAAATTCGAGAAAATCGGCAAAAACTGTTTTGCAAAAAACTGATTAATTTAAAAAAAAAGCGATTTGACTAGATCGATATAAAAGGATTCCAATAATTTATTAACGAAAGAGTATTACACAAAAACATTGTCTCTGGGAGATATTTTACAAAAAAAAATTGGACATGTCTAGTTTTGCATGAACACAACGGATATGTCTAGTTTTGTTTGAACGCAGGGTGGAGATGTCTGACTTTGTTTGAATACAGTGAAACAAACTAATATGTTTTAATATGTTTTATTTTAAACACTACAGAACGAAATACAAATAATATTTAAATATGCAATTCCTTGTCATCTTCAAGGCAGTCACAGGTTTCATCATAATTTTCCTCCATTTCTTCTTGCTCCCCCAAATGGTCGGTAACGTCTTCCAAAATATGTTTAAAAAATTCCAACAAAGGTAGATTTTGCCACTGAATATCTGCGCTATTAAATTGTTTTTCCAAAAGTGTCATTACATTTTTCTTTTTTTCTGTCGGAATTAGGTTACCCATTGGTAATTCCTCTAAACGGTTATTTTCATTGCGTCCCCGTTTCGAGAAACTTAAATAGTTTTGTTGCATAACGTTTTCAAATCGAAAATATTGGCATCCCTTATACTTTATTATGGTATTTTTAGTGGACACAAATTTTTTTATAAAAATTCTCTTCAGGTCCTTAATTCCTGTAACTTTATTATAGGTTTTTGAAAGCTCTTTGACATTATAAAGAGTCCAGTCCTTGCCCAACTCTCGAACTGTTCCAACTTGGGAATAAATACTATTGTATTCATTGGGATTATGAATTACGACGTGCTTTTTAAATAGTTTTTCAGCACGACCAAAAACACGATCTGCTGGAAGGTACGAGTGTCCACTTACTGGAAAATGTATTATGATTTCTTCAACATTTTGTGGAGCTTCATTTTTTAACCAATAAGCCAAAAGATGCATAATGTGGGAGTTCTTGTTTTGGCCCCCACAACCATCACAAAAAAGCCTCAGCAATTTTATATCAGTTAGATTTAGGGACCTAACATGGGCTATTAGAGCTGAACCAACTTCTGTTGATCCGCGGCTAGCTTGGTTTTCAGACCAGGTATAGAAAAAAGGTTCTTTTGAATCAACGTCGACGCAACAAAGGGTGTAAAAACTGATCTGCCTTAAATAAAAGGCATCCTGGATAGGAGTTTTTGGTAATGGATGTACTTGCTGAAGGTCGAAACAAAAAGAAATGCTATTTTGAGGATTTTCTTTAAGCAATTTGTAAAAAGTGTTTGCTCTAATTTTGTGAATCCTTAATTCTGTTATTAGAGTGGCTCTATTCTCACCTCCTTGTCTTATGGCATTTTTCATATTGAGACATGTCCCGCATACATCTGAAGCCGGCGAAGAAAATCCTATGTTGAACTCTCCGTAAAAAAGTCTTTTAAACATCGATTTTGATGTTTTGAAATTTGGATTTTTGGCGTTATACATGTTAATAAGTTTGTTGATATTAAGGTCACACGACACATAAACCCGACATGACTTCCCTCTGTTATAATGGCTTTCACTCGCAGGAAGATCCCGTAAAAACTCCCGAATTTTTTGCTTTTTTTCCGCATTTTTATTGCCAAAACGATTGCCACCACGTCTTTCTTTTGGTACATCACCGTTTGTAATAATCTTGTATATACCAGTTAAGCGATTCTTTGTAATGTCAAACACTGCTAAAAAAAAGTTTCTGCAAACTGTGAGAGTCTTAGTTTTATTTCCCCTGTATATGCGCAAAAAGTAAACAACGCGAACTGACTTGGTTTTTCTGTTTTCTAGCAAGACCCCTTCCTTAGGTCCACGTCTCTTTGGATCCAAAACTGATACTAAATGACACAACTTCTGATCTTGGACTATTTTAGAAGGTTCCTGGTAAAAATTGTCTGTGGCTTTCTTTATATCGGGGGCCTTTGCTAAACTGCACATGTAAGCCTTCGTGTTATGGTTGCAAGGCCGTACAAAACGCCTTAAGTTTGGATCATCATTCGAATACCTAGAATAATATTTTGAATGAGCATAATACAACACACACAACTTCTGAACACACTCTTACCTTTGCCTTTTTTCCTGTTCTCTTTTTAATTCTTTCTGAGGTTTCTTTCTGCTGCTTACGTTGATAGTACCAACTGTAGTTTCCATTATTATCATAGACAACAAACCACTTTACTAAAACACTCAACCCAACTGCATTACTTGTCTGGGTAAACCGCAAACTAAATAAACATGTGAATAATAGCGACAATAGCGCACTCTAATAGGGACAACAGGAAATATAAATGCATTAAAATTGTGTGAGGATATGTCTTGTTTTGATATGAAACTGTAAACTTAAAGAATATTTGTAATGGGATTTGTCTTGTTTTGTTTAGTTTCAGATTTCATTTGGATATGTCTTGTTTTGATTGAACTCGGTAGGTTTAAATGGTATTTCATATAGGATCTGTCTTGTTTTGTTAGGATCTGATGCAAGCCAGCACTAGAGACTAATTCCGAAAAAAAATCGATTTGGGTTAAAAATGGACATGTCTGCTTTTGCATGAACCCTCCTCAAATGGTTTGTTCTTTTTGGCTTTTCTGATAATTTCGCGCCATTGACTGGGATGATATATTTGATTAGTAAATTTCTTTCTTTTTTCAATTAGGACGAAATCACGATCTGAGGGTAAGTGCGTATGCCCACTTATGAGAAAGCGGTGTTCAATGGCCAAAAACTTTTTCTCTCTAACTAGTTGCATATATGTAGATAGACATTAAACCCTAGTTAGCTAGAGCTAATGAGCTCTTTTTTTTCTGTATCTTTCAGGAACGTGTCGATATATTTAAGCAATGCACCGCCAATTTCATCGCTACCTCTCTTAGCCAAATTTTCAGTCCAAGTAAACATGTAGCCCTGTTCTGTGTTGCAACTATGAATTCCCAAATTGTACATCCACGCCTTTCTTAGGTAAAAGGCTTTTCCGACTGTTAAATCCGGCTCTGGCAATGCCTGCTGTAAATCAAATGAAATTACCTCTTTGTTATTTGTCTTCTTTGCATCTATGGACTCTTTTTTCAGATCCTGTTGCATCGCCTGGGCCCTTCTTTGGTGTAGCTCCAACTTCAACTTTATTTCCCGACATTCTTCAACATTTCCATTATTTGATTCGAGCGAATGTTTGGCATGTATCCGTTTTGGGAAATTTAAATCCTATATTATTTTCTGAGCAGAAAATTCTTCTATAATAATTTACTTTTACTCGGAGAGTATTTCTAACATTACACGAAGGTACATAATAATAGGAATATAAAGACGATATTGATAAGTCGTGATTAATGTAAATACGATTGGGATTGTCTTGCCGGCTGTAGTGACTAGAATATTTAGGTATTGCCTTAATATGCTCATGAACGGACTGAATCCTCTCTTCGGATATTTTATTTGCCCTATTAGTGTGTTTTCCCCTTTTATCGGCGTTTGGAGTAGATTTTCCTTCCGAAATTTGGCAATAGATATTATATACCCGTTTTTTGAAATTTTGGAGACCGTGAACTGCCAAAAATTGAGTTTTTCATACTTCTATGTCGGTTGCGTTCATCTTTATATAGTACTTGAAGGAAACACTTCTCGAAGATATACACTGCGCAAAACAATTAACGCAACGCCTAAAATTTCGTCTAACTTTGAATGGAAATTTCTCGAGAATGGGTGATCCGATTTTGATGAAATTTTTATCAAAATTTAGGTTAATTCCTCGTGAATGTTCTTTTGATATTAAAATTCAATGTTACTTTGTTCTAGGCAATAATACAGGGTGAAAAAGAAAGACATGTTTTATTTACCAAAGTTTAAAACACCCTGTAGAATAAATCAGATGGATTCAAGAGATCTAACCAAAAGAATGTTGTAGCCCAGTATGTTTCCAACAAATAGTTTTTTTATTCGCTTCAATATCACAATTTTTGCCTGAGTTACAGGACTTATTGAAAAGTACTGCATTTACTGTGTTTTAAATGAATTTACCAGTTCATGTCTGAATTGATTCTGTTGAAGACGTTGCCCGGCAACAAGAGAACACAACTTATACCAGATTGACATTTATGCGTCAGTTTCAGTTCGGTTTTAAATTTTTCTTCTTATTGTGTACAGCCATGCCAAGACAAACTAGAAATTTGACGCGCGACGAGTGTGTAATTGCAAGAACTCTTAGAGACGAAGGCTGGAGCTATAGTAGGATAGCGGAACGATTGAATGTTCATAAATCAACTGTACATAGAGTCATACAGAGACACATGGAGACCGATGATCATTCCAGACGGATTGGACAAGGTCGACAGCGTGTTACCAGTGAGCGTGAAGACCGGTATCTGCGGTTGTCTGCTTTACGACAACGTTTCGTGACGGCAAGGTTTCTGAGGCAGGAAATTCAACTCGCGAATGGTCCTCAGGTAAGCACTCAAACAGTGCGGAATCGTTTGAGGGAAGGAAATTTGAGACCACGTGTTCCTGCACGAGGTCCTGCGTTAACAGCAACACATCGGAGAGCCAGGCTAGATTGGGCTAACGAACGTATGAACTGGGCGGAAGCTGATTGGTCGAGAGTGCTGTGGACAGATGAATCGAGATTCTGTCTTTTTAATTGCGATAGACGGGTCCGTGTGTATCGTAGGCCAAATGAACGCTATGTACAGGGGAATTTTGTTAATACCGTAATGTTTGGTGGGGGATCAGTAATGGTTTGGGAAGGGGTATCTTTGAGGGGTCCTGGTCGTACGGAGTTAGTTATTGCGGATGGGAATTTGAATGCGGATCAATATATCAACGAAATACTGGACAATCACGTGAGGCCATTTGCACATAATGTTGGAGCGGAGTTTTTATTAATGCATGACAACGCTCGTCCCCATACAGCACGTGTAGTGCAAAATTACGTTAATAATGTTGGGATCGATGTCATGCAATGGCCTGCACGTAGTCCGGACCTGAACCCAATCGAACATGTTTGGGACTTATTGGGCAGGAGATTAAGGGCTAATGAAAGACAGCCAAATAACGTGGAAGAGCTGGGTGAGCTACTCATCGATACTTGGAATGGGCTGGATGAGGTACTCATACGAAATTTGATATTAAGCATGAATAGAAGGTGCGAAGCAGTCATAAAAAACAGAGGGGGAAATACGAAATATTAGTTCAATAGTTGTAAAGTTTATTTTTGTTCGTTTTAGTTCTTAGTGTTTTGTTTTTTTGACTGTCGTGTTCATATCTTAATCTTACCTATTAAGACATGTTTTTCTATCTCCCTGTATTATTGACAAAACTAAACCGATCCTGGCCCTTGATATCATGAAGAACTTTTCGTATAACTAAACTAAAATGTAGAATAGCGCCATGTTCAAATATCCGGTAACCGATGCTTTCGTAATTTAAAAAACAGTATAATTTATTTTTCGTTGCACCCTGTATTATTGACTGAACAAAACTAATGTTGAATTTTAGTGATCCAAAAAAAAATCTTCACAACCAAGCTACAAATTACAAATGTCTTCAACAGAATCAATTCAAACATGAACTGGTAAATTCATTTAAAACACAGTAAATGCAGTACTTTTCAATAAGTCCTGTAACTCAGGCAAAAATTGTGCTATTGAAGCGAATAAAAAAACGATTTGTTGGAAACATACTGGGCTACAACATTCTTTTGGTTAGATCTCTTGAATGCATCTGATTTATTCTACAGGGTGTTTTAAACTTTGGAAAATAAAACATGTCTTTCTTTTTCATCCTGTATTATTGCCTAGAACAAAGTAACATTGAATTTTAATATCAAAAGAATATTCACGAGGAATTAACCTAAATTTCGATAAAAACTTCATCAAAATCGGATCAACCATTCTCGAGAAATTTCCATTCAAAGTTAGACGAAATTTTAGGCGTTGCGTTAATTGTTTTGCGCAGTGTATGTTGTTTTGTTTTTTTTTGGGTAACTTCTTTTTTTGGGGATGCATTTTATTCGGCCAATACAAATAGTTATTTTGTTGCTCTCGAGTTTCAAGATTCCAGAATGAATGGAAAATTTTATCTGTTTTTCCCATCAGACTTGCTCTGCAGTTTTGCTTACATTTACAGTTTTAGGATCTTTTTCAACCCCTCTATACGTTTTGTATGCATACCCAGGTCTCTCCTTTTTTTCTCCCGGTCCTCTTTCTTTGAATTCACCTTCCTCCAGCGCGTAGGACTTCTCTGGAGAAATCAGAAAGCCCCTCGAGGTATTTTGTTCCTGAGTATCTGTGGACTGGTTAGGTTCGTCTTCACTCTGCAAAAATATATTAGATATATCTTTTTGCAATAAGCCACATATATTTTTCCGGGAATTATGTCTACAAAAATTTTAAATAGTTCGACATTCAATACAATAAATTCTTAGTAATACAACATTTTTGCGTTATTTAGAAGTATTCGATGTAAAAGTAACAATACGTAGCTCGATAAATTGGCAAAATACATATTTTATTACGGATTAAAAATAATTTAAAAAATTGCTAAAAAAGGGAATAAGCCACACAGAAATAAACTTACCGATATCGCTGTAGATTCATCTGTAGAACTGTCACTCTCACTATTATGATTATCTTTATCTTTCACCTCGTCATCTGAATCAAAATCACTAAATTCAGCTTCATCGCTGCTCTCAAATTTTACTTTTCTTTTCGCTTGACGCAATTTACTGTCAGCCATCTTTAAAATCAACTGTGGCATGTTCCGTTTTTAACCAAAAAGTCGGTTGTTTTGACAAAATGCAAAAAAATAATTTGGCAGCTGAGAGCGCCATTTCTAAGCAAATAGCTAAAATACTTGTTTAATAGCTTCCTTACTTGATTAAACTCCCTGTAAGAGAAAATCCTATTTTTTAGATTTATGTGACTTGTTACCTTTTTTCCCCAAGCCCTTCAATTATTCATAATAAAAATAAATATTCCTAACGAGAGAAGTTCCGGGTAGAAGAAATTAACCGATTTTTTTAGATGTACCGGTTTTTCGATTTCGTGTCAGCTCACCTATTATTCTGATGTAAATTAGGAACACCATCATAACATTATGAAAAACTACCTTAATTTATTTTGAAAAATTGAAATGAGAAATTTAAATTTGATTTACAGAACCTGGAATTCAAGGTATAGAACTGGATGTCAAAGCTTCTGTAAGAGGTGCATTATTTAACGTGGAAGCGCAATTTATAGAACCATGTGAATCCTTTCCCTGTTCTATTGATAACCAGAATTCTCCTCGGTACATTCCCATAACAGTGGAACTAAGTTCTTCGCTAATACGGGTAAGTAAATCACATACAGGTTGGAGCATCGAAAACGAAACAGAGGCAATTACGAGCAGCAGATATTTTTTTTTAAAACGGACCCGTTGATTTTGTTTTCGAGAGGGACACTATCATAAAATCACGTTCATACCTGCAGCCCCCTAGGTGGGGATGGCACCACCCCTAAAATCTTAAACGAAAAGTGCCGAGTGAAACTTCATTTTAAAGATCTTTCGATTCCCTTCAAAATGATTAAAATATCATGTACCTTAGTTCAGTAGTTTTTATAGATTAACTGATTAAAAGCTTAACCCTAGAATACTAACATTCCTTGCAAATACATACACACTAGTAGTAGTAGTAGTAGTTAGGGGGAGGTCAGAGACCTGACTGGTAGGCCTATAAGGCCCTTTCAGTCTACCCCAGCTCCTCCCTCAACCACCACCTGCCACTAGGTGTACATCCTTGAATCTGCCTGTCTTTACTATGTAAGTCTGCATATCCTTCCATGCAAGATCCTTAACTTCGTCTCGCTCACGCTTTATATCTGCACAGGAAGTGAACCGGAGTTTCCTCCTCTTCCTGACACTCCGTGCAGATAGAATCTTCCTCAATGCCTAACATAAAGAGGTGTCTCCTCAATCGACAGTGCCCCGTTACTTTTCCTACGATGGAATTTAGAGCTTTCCTGTCTCGGGCTAGTAACCACTCTGTTCGGCCCTTATCCGGCTTCACAATGAAGTCTTTGGCTTGCCTCCCGACCCCGGACTGGCCCCATTCACGTTGAGGTTCATGTTGTGCCCATTCGTCGAGTGCTGTCCTTATCTGCTGCCTAGTGATGCCTAAAGCTGGTTCTGGTCCTACATACGGGCTGGTGGCGCCGAGTCTAGCAAACTCATCTGCCCTCTCGTTGCCCTCAATCCCACAGTGTCCTGGCACCCAAACCAACTTCACTCTTTTACGTCGCGCCAACTGCTCTAGCCTGTCACCGCATTCCTGAACCAAAACTGATCCCGCCATGAGTCGAGCGCCTTAAGTGCTGCTTGACTGTCTGAGCATATGACAATCTCTTCCTATGCCCCCTCTATGAATTCCTTCATCGTTATTGCCATTAGAATGGCATATACCTCAGCCTGAAACACCGTTGAAAACTTCCCCAAAGGGAAGCTGAACCCGGTTTGTGTAGCCTCAATATAAGCTCCAGCACCAGAGGATTGCAACTGTGTCATAGTGAACCATCCGTATAGCAAACAATTGCCTCTCTGGAGAACTCCAGCCTCTCTTTCGGGGATTGAGATACTATAACCCTTATGCCATCTTAGTCTGCCTGAGGGTCGTGCTACTCTGTAGGTAGATAAAGGGATCTCTCTTTCCACAATGTGGGAGTTAATGGTGGGGATAGCACTGACGAGCCGACTAGACGTTGCCAAGTTGCGTATTAAATCAACGACTATTTGAAAAAGATCGACATGTCAGATTTACGTGGGTTAGTATTCTAGGCTTAAAGTAGACTTCAATACATCAAATTAGTGGAGATCAATTAATGCAAGAAATTTGCCAGCAAGTGGGATAAAAATAACTAATGAGGATGCTGATGTTATTATTGAATGCATTTTTAACCCTTGCGTCACTTCCGCAAGCATACGGAGTTCTTTAATTTTAGAGTCTAAAAAACTGCACAGTAATAAATAACAAGAATGTACTTACGCGTCATCCAAGTAAATATTGAAAATGGCCATCTTCACTCTCCATGCAGTAATAGAGGTTTTGCTCAAAACGGTGCCGCACATTCTGCAATGTTTCAGGAGTAATTTTGGTGGCACTCATTTACAATTCTTTGTTGCAAATCTTGCAATGAAGACGGTTGAGTCGCATATATTTTGCTTTTTAAGTGATAATAGAACAGAAAGAAATCCAGAGGTGATAAATCTGGCAATCTTGGGGCCATTCAATAGAACATCTTCTTCCAGTCCATCGACCTGGAATAATGGTCTGATCTAAATATTGTCGAACAAATATTGCCTAATCTGGCGGGGTACTGTCCTGTTGGAACATTAAACTATCCTCAACGTATCGTCGATCATTTTGATTTTCAATTATTGCTGTTAACACTGTATGTATGGCGTCTTGTAATAATTTAAATACATTTCACCTGCCAAATTTCCAGGCAAGAAAAAGGGACCAATTATATGATTGCCAAAAAAACTAGCCCAAATATTTAATTTTTGTGGTTGTTGGGTATGTACCTCATGATAAATTCTGGGATTAGAATCGGTCCAATATCGGCAGTTATGACGATTTATCATGCCGTTTGAAAAAAAGAGTATTTATTAGAGAAACAAGTGTTGAATAGGAGGTTTTCATCGTTTATAATTCGTTCACTCACAACTTCACAATATTGTAATCGCCGATCAAAACGGTCTTCATTAAGTTCTTGCACAAAATGTATTTTGTACAGATGAAAACTATGGGTTTTAAAAATCCTTTGGATACTACGTCGACTAACACCAGACACAGTTTCCAATTGGCGGGTGCTTAACGTTGGATCTAGTTACACTTGCCCTAAAACCATCGTTTCCGTTCCTTCGATCCTTATTGGATTTTAAATGTTGCATTTTTGATTGGCCACTGATCCGGTTTCCCGAAATTTAGCCACAAGTTTCAGAACATATTTTCGATGCACGTTGCTGTTCTCATGTCGCTCATTAAATTTTTATGATGTTCTATTAGAGCGGTGATTATTTCCGAAAAATATTTCGATCATTTCAATGCGTTCTGCCATGCTGTGTACCATGGTTAGCGTTAAAAACTATTTTGGCAACAAGGTTTGGTCGTGTCAATCGCGAACTATGTATGAAATTCTTATTTAAAATCAATAAGAGGTATTCCTTCTCTTATCTTTATAACGTAAACTCCGGTGTTATAAGTCACGTTATAAAGATTTGTTACGTAACTGCAATTTTAAGAGTTTGCAATTACGACACGTAGGTTAGCGTGTACGGTGGTTCGGCTTTGGGGGAGATCAAAACTTTTTAATCCGTTTCATTTGGTGTATGAAGAAGGAAAGTCAAAAAATATATATAAAATGAAAAGGC
The DNA here is from genome assembly GCA_030620095.1 of Kuschelorhynchus macadamiae. NCBI lineage: Eukaryota > Metazoa > Arthropoda > Insecta > Coleoptera > Curculionidae > Kuschelorhynchus > Kuschelorhynchus macadamiae. The sequence continues at coordinate 122,862 of JAUTXW010001222.1, read as the reverse complement.
GCCAACACACGTAAAAAAGAGAATCTACATTACGTCCTTCATACACCCTTTACCCGTGTGTTAGTAAAAATGCTGAGACAAACAGTAAAACACAATATTATACAATTATTATTTTCCTTTATTTCAGATTATACTTGTGAATATTTACCAGTGTTTAAAGGAAATGCAAGAATGTGATATAAATTATATTTATAGATAGAAATAACTATAAGAATTCGAAAATGAAATTTAAAAATAAAAGGTACGACGAATTTATAAATTTAAGTTAAAAATCTTACCAAGTAGGTAGCAGGTAAGCAGGAGGTGATAACTCATACTTGGGTCTGGTTGTTGGGCTGCATACTAGAGGCCAAATACTTCAAAACCTCTTCGGTAAAAGCCGATCTTATTTGTGCCAACGTTCGCTAAGTAGAATACTACATCAGTTCATACTACAACCCTTGCGGTGGCAAAAAGGTTTTGTTTTTTATTTTGGCTTCACCCAAAAGTTCTTAATGTGAAAACTATTGGGTTCAAAAGTACCACAAAAGTGAAATATAGGCTTTCACATTTCAATGAAAATGTAATAGTGATAAAATGCAAAGTGGTAAAATGACCGCTGAGCTGTAAAAAAAATCCATTGTAGCCTAATTGTAAAATTTGAAAAAATTAAAATAAATAAATCATGCCAAAATAAATTAAAATTATTAATTACCTGGCTGTTATTCGATCACTGTTCAAGACAAATTTTAAAACAACCTTTGAACAGGATCAGCGGTTTAATTGAATTTTCACGGTCACAGTCAAAACTAAATAGAATGAACTCGTTACAAAACGATTTTAGCCAAGAGGTTTATCAAAGAAAAAATGTTTAAAAAAAAGGTAGGAATTTGGCTAAAAAAACTAACATGTTGGAAGTGCTATACGCAAAACTTGATCTTAATGTTCCTATATTTTGTCTCTTTCCCCTTATTGATTTGATAAAAATAAACGATTTTTTAAAGGATAGGCAACTCAGAATACAGTAAATATTTAAATAAATCTTTATATATATATTGAATTTAAATATTTATTTTCGAATAATTTATGTTAGATATTTTTTATATTTCCTTCTATTCTTTACGTAAGCCTCGCCCTTAATAATTAACTTTAAAATTTTAGGTTTTTAAGAAATAACGAAACTGAAGTGGTCAGTTTTGGGTTTTAGGCGTACATGAAAAAGAGATTCGCCGCAGTAAAACGTCAAATTTCTTTAGTTGTCATTTGAGTTAACCCAAATTGTAAAACGAAAATTCAGTTCCGGTTCGTCTCGTCGTATGCAGACCTCTGTATTATCAACATAAGTGGTTCCACGTATTCGGTTTTGCTGCTTTATTTCGGGGGGAAATGGGAGACTCAACCGCTCAGTATGGAAACTAGCGACCCCGCTAGAAAGGGAGCAGCAGACGTTGTGAACGTGTAAGGCCTAGTTGTTCCTGCATTCTATCCCGTTCGTCTGCCGCAGTTCTACAAAGAATATTAACGTAATGGCCGCTACGTGGCGGGAGTGGGACGGGTAAGGGGATAGCTTGAAAGAAAGGGTCATCTCGTGATATCAGTAGTACTCTCAAGGGGCACCTAGTGAAAGCCAAGATGCATTTCAGAAATTAAAAGAGGAAAAGTCAAGAAGTATTTTAAAAATTTAGGGTATCCAGGAGTTTAGAGCTCGCCATCCGGACATCCTACCGATAATGTTTCCATACTGGAATAAGGTGCAGGGTCGCCGATTTAACGACTCTGAGCCCCGGACGGAGAGCAATCTGGCGACTGCCTAGTAGCAAAGCCAATAAATCCTGTTATGTAACAGGATAAGTCAAGTCAACAATATGTTTTTTAAACCAAACATTAGAAGGATTACTTAAATAACACAGACAATCTAGATAACTCCCAAATTTTAGGCACTGACATCTTGGTGAATGACAAAATATAAATATAGCACCATCTTATAAATGTATCTTATTTTAACACCGTAAAAGTGTAACATTACAACTTTTTTCAAAAAAGAATTTAACACGTTGCCACAACACGCTCAAGTCGCTGTTTTCAACAGTAAAATGACAAACAAGCTAGTTTGTTTATTAATAGTTTACTGTTAATACGTATTAACAAAAATGCGTTGATAATGTCTCACAGATAATCAAACCAATCCAGTTTTATTTATTTTTAGGCTTTACGTATGGTATCCTTAAATGGTCGTAAGGTATAAAAATGCATAAACTAAGAAAATAAAACTCTTCAGTGCATTTTTATGACACTTGCTGGCAAATTTCATGCTTTAATTGATCTCCACTTATCTGATGTATTAAAGTGTACTTTAAGTTTTAGATCAATAAATTTCTTAAACTACTGATCTAAAGTATATGAATTTTATTATCATTTTGAAGGGAATCGAAAGACCTTTAATATGAGGTGTCACTCGAGCCCCCTTTCTATTTAAGATTTTAGGGTCGATGCCACCCCCGCCTAAGGGGATGCAGGTATGAACCTGATTTTATGATAATTTAAATAGACGGTTCCAAGCCTTTTTCAAAAAAAATTATGAGCTGCCCGTAAATCCCTCTATTTCGTTTTCGATGCGCCATGAAACACGCGACCATTTTTTCGCCACCAATGTGGCCTCATTAGACGTTAGATCTTAAATTAGAGGTTTTAAATAATAAGCAATAGTCTGCACTAGATGTAATTAATATTACATGTTTTGTATGTGATAATAAAATTGTTAAATAGTTGATTTTATACTAAACTAACTTAATATTTCATTGTATTTTAGGGTTTTAAACAATAAACAAAATCTTAATTTTAATAAAATTACATTTTCGTGTGTGTTTCTAACTCTTGCGTAAAAGTATTCCTTTTTGGCACTTGTTAGGAAATAGATATTATACATAAGATTAGATATAAGACTGTTAAACTTCAAATAAACCACGTCGAAATATTGATATATATTTCATTAAGATTATTGCTTCTTACATTAACGGTTTCTATAAAACGATTAACTCTATAAGAAAAGTAAAGATATTTGGTGCCATAAAAAAGTAATAAAAACATCCTGTTGTCGAGTGCAATCGACCCTTTCTTAGACTACTATCGTACCGAAAAGAAATCAATATTCTAAAAATAGAAATGCGTTTACAAACAGTTTCTTAAATTGGTTTGGTAAAGGCACAAATATAACACATTTTTCTTATCGCTTCAGCGGGTTCATTTTTTTTAAGTATATGTATTTTTTATTTGTAATAACCAAAGTTATATTTATAGTACATTTTAAATTTGATGATATTAATTATTGTTTTTGTAAAGCCATATTACATGTTAAAGTTGCAAAATTATTTACTGAGACATGTCCTAAAAGTTGGCAAGGGTGAAAATAATAATAAAACGTGAAATAATTTTAACCCTTAATAGCTCCCCTCCCAAAAGTGTGACTTTTATACTATAAAATGACCCGAATTAAAATAAATAAATAAACAAAAACTAAATTTAAATACAAAAGTTATTTATTAAAAAAGGGAACGAGACGGTTATAAACTAAAGTAAAACTGACAAAAATATTACTTAAAAAAAATTTGGACATACATTCTTGGCACATTGAGGACGCACTTGGTTTTTTTTTGGGGGGACATGGTGCACATCTCTTTCTTTTGGATGCGGGAACATGTTGAGTAGGCTTTATTTCCAATTCAATAGTAATTCCCCTGGTATCTGCCATTAAGTTCCTTAGTTTTCGGGAATCTTGTTATTGTACAGGTGGTCCACTTAAGATGCTCCTATACTTTATCTCAATAAATAAGATACTGAGAAAAAAAGTTAAATACAAAAAGTATTTGACCCTAAGTCTATTTTTTATTTATAATATTTTTAGGAATACAGGGTGTTCCATTGTGCCAGGACAGTAACCAACTTTTTAATGAAAAACTTTTCTAATTTTTTTCGAAAAACAGGTTTTTGGAAAAATGCGATTTTTTCACACTTGAAGACTAAAATTGTGAATTTTAGTTATGGATCCATGGAAGTGTTTAATATTTAATACTCTGACCTATCAAGAGTGAAAATCTATTATACAGGGTGGTCACAAATGACCATTAAAAATGTTTTTGTAAATAAAAGTACTTAATTTCTTTAAGTGGAACGTCCTGTATTTAGCACTTTTATTGTGTTTAGGATTTAATTCTGCATCATTCCAAAAATTAGTAGTTTAGAAGTTATGACCAATTTTCTATAATAATTCAGGTATATTTTTGTTAAAAATCTAACTAAACCTAAATAATATCCTATTCTAAGTTTTTTTTTTTTAAATTATAATTAAATTTAACATTAAATCAACAAGTAATGCTAGAAAGAAAGTAACTACTTACTTATTACAAAACATTTTCGACATAACCCCCATCTTTGGCAATACAAGTAGTATAATATTACGGTTACGGTTTTAATTTTCGCAATAATAGCATTTCTAAACGCGTCTTAATTTTACAGGATATCCATGGAAAATCAAAATTAGTAAAATTGCTGCCTGGACACCAATAAATACACAGTTTTTATTTGACATTTAGTTGCCTCTAACTCTTTTTTAAGGAAAAATCCAGTCCAGCACCCACGAAAGATATTTTTTCACGAATTGTTCGTGATCTTGAACATGGAGTGATAATCAATAAACAAAAAGGGCGCCCAAAAATTGTCCTAACAGAAGAAAAGCAATTAGAAATTCTCCTGTATTTTGAAGAAAACAACGAAATTTCGCAAAGAGATGCATCCAGAGATCTACCGGGAATTAGTGAGACTAGTGTTCAAAGGACTTTAACTGATAATAACTACCATCCGTTCAAATTTTTACCAATTCAGGAATTATCCCAACAGGCCTTTCAAACAAGGCTTTTTTATTGTTCTCTCATGATGGACCACCATTTTGAAACTGACATTTTTAAAAATATTTTATTTACCGATGAGGCAATTTTCAATACGGCCGGCATGTTCAACCGAAAAAATACTCATTACTGGTGAAATTCAAATGAATATCGTGTAAAAGAAATGAAAAAACAGGGTCGGAGAAGTGTTTATGTGTGGTGTGGTATTGTCCGTGATCGAATAATAGGTCCAGTATTTTATGACTTTGTTCTGAATGGTGAGAGGTATTTATATTTGTTGGAGAACGAAATATTTCCGTTAATTGACAATCTGCTGAACGATATTAAAGAAGGGCTTGTTTATCAACAAGTTAGATAGATGGATAGATATCACACTGTAGTGCCTGTTAGAAATTGTTTGAATTAACGGTTTCCATTTTGGATTGGTCGGTACGGGACCATAGATTGGCCAGCGAGGAGCCCCGACTTAACACCCCTGGATTTTTTTTATAGGGCAACCTAAAAAATGAGGTGTATAAAAATAGGTGTAATACTGTTAAAGATTTAAAAAGAAGAATTAGGCAACAGGTAGAAAGACTTAATGCAACAGACGCGGTTAGAAATGCTATTGCGAGAATTGAAACCATGTATACTACTTGTATTGCCAAAGACGGGGGTTATGCCGAAAATGTTTTGTAATAAGTAATTAGTTACTTTCTTGCATTACTTGTTGATTTAATGTTAAATTTAATTATAATGTTAAAAAAGAACTTAGAATAGGATATTATTTAGGTTTAGTTAGATTTTTAACAAAAATATCCGAATTATTATAGAAAATTGGTCATAACTTCTAAACTACTAATTTTTGGATTCTAAACTATACGTATGGAATGATGCAGAATTAAATCCTAAACACAATAAAAGTACTAAATATAAAGTGTTCCATTTAAAAAAATTAAGTTTTTTAGTTACAAAAACGTTTTTTTTTATGGTCATTTGTGACCACCCTGTATATATTTCGCTCTTGATAGGTCAGAGTATTAAATATTAGCCACTTTTATGGATACATAACCAAAATTCACAATATTAATCTTCAAGTGTAAAAAAAATCACATTTTTCCAAAAACCTGTTTTTCCGAAAAAAATTAGAAAATTTCGTATGCTATGATGACAAAAAATACTCAAAATCAAGCGTAGAATTTGGAATTTCTAAAAATATTCATACCATTTCATTAAAAAGAAAAAAGTTGGTTACTGTCCTGGCACAACGGAACACCCTGTATACATAAAAATATTATAAATAAAAAATATACTTAGGGTTAAATACTTTTTGTATTTAACTTTTTTTCTCAGTGTCTTATTTATTGAGATAAAGTATAGGAGCCTATTAAGTGAACCACTCTGTACATTTTGGCCCTCATATGTTCTTGACATAAGCTACGACCCAAATCATTCAAAATAATCCAATCTTTATATTTCCCTCCCAGAGGAAGAAAATTGATAAAGGACTTTACTACTAATTCCAGATACGTTCAATATCATGTGAAATAGTGGCATGGGCCAACGCCTCGTATTTCTAGAGGTTGAATAATTTGAACATTTTTGATCAAGTGCGTCGACCTCAGTTTTTGTATCATTGCATTGTTGAATACAATTATCTCGTGTTTTTTTGTTACAAGCATCAATAGACTTTTCGTTATGCATGTTTGATAAAGACTTAAGGCATACTGAAGCGGGTGACTCTTGAGCGCGTCGTATTTACAAGTTTCTAGGGGGCGCCACAAATCGTAGGGTCATTTTGACCCGTGGGTATTGATTAAAGATTAAGTTAACTAACTATATCCAAAATTATTCGAGTTTCGCATACCCTATCAACCCCCGATTACTTTTAGTCTATCATTAACCAATTAGCAATTAGGTATTTAAAACTCATGCAATTTTATTAAATAATATATTTTTGTTTTTTTCAGGGTTTGGCTCCACTTATTGTAAACGCAACTTACGTGAGCGGGGACGTTCGAAACCATTTCTGCATAGAGTTTGTTATTTATATTATGTAAACATATATATTATATCACGTTGGCATGAAGTATATTATATATTTGAAGCAATAAATTATTTTTTATTTATCTTTTTAATATTTGGTTTTGTGTGTTTCTGTATAAATATTACCGAATACGTAAAATAGGATGTTATACAAAATAACTACAACTTAGCTATAGTAGTCTATCTGACATTGGCAGATACATATTTATTGTCCACCCACTTAACCAATAACAGTGTCTGCTGTTGCTTGACTTTAACAGTCGTCAACAAATAATAGTACCAACATCTCTTAAATATTGTAACAGTGGTCGTGAGAAATCATAACTAAATTAGGATGAACATATTGGTTTATTTTAAAAAAATTAGATTCAATATATACAGGGTATCCCAAAAAGTGTCCTATTAGAAATTTATCGAGATCGAAAATCGATAGTCATTTGAAATTTGGGTTGTGGCTATAAGACACCCTGATCAATATTTTAAAAATGATAATGCAGGGTTGCCAGATCACCTTGAACCAGATATGAACTTTGGTTTTTTAATTCGAGTACCTTGGGTTTTGTGTAACATATACTATACCTATCTTGTGCAGTTTTGATAATAAGAATTATTTTTTGAAAATCGGACAAAAACAGGTCTGAATAAAAATATTTATACAATTTTAAATGGAACATCCTGTATTTTATTGCTTCTGTAAATCGAGGATTCAATTTACTATCTAATGATACTGGGTGTCGTGTAGTGAACTGTAGTAGTAATTAAAATATTTTTTATACTGGAACAATATTTAATTAAAAAACATATTCGTAGTTTTAACATGTAAAGAATGAAAATTTTATACTGTCGCTCGCTGCGTTCATGAGGAAGTGCACCGGCTTGCCGGTCTTCGATCCCTTCTCTCTCGCACAGAATGGAGCGCAGGGGCGTACTGAACATGCCCCCCGCCTTGCAAGGTTCAGCTTTCAACTGGGACTGGACATAGTCGAACCACAGCCCTTGTAATGATTCCATCCATAGTCTTCACGGTAGCTACTCGGTTGACTCCATCATTGCCTCTGATAAGCTGGATCACTCGTCCGAGACGCCACTTCATTGGAGGGACGCTGTTGTCCTTGACAAGAACCAGTTGTCCTATGGCAAGGCTTCCATTTGACTTTTTCCAGTTTCGGCGTTGTTGAAGCTCGCTAATAAATTCCTTGTGCCAACGGTTCCAAAACTGCTCATGTACCTTTTGGACTAATTGAAGTTGGCCGAGACGATTTTCTGGCAAATGACTAACCGAAGGTTCTGGCACGGTTGTTAGATTTCTTCCAATTAAAAAATGTGCAGGTGTTAGGGAGGATACATCATTGGGGCTAGAGCTGAGAGGACTTAAGGGTCGAGAATTAAGCACAGCCTCAATACGAATGAGTAAAGTTTGAAAGTCAAACATGAACAACGTATAAGACCCCACAACTCTGTTAAGATGGTACTTTAAACTTTTGACACCCGCCTCCCAAATCCCACCAAAATGAAGGGAGTTTGCCGGTATAAAGTGCCACTTGATCCCTAAATTTTGTATATTATCTGAAATAATTGCATTGTTATCGAGTACAAATTTTCCCATTAGCCGAAGCTCTTTATTGGCTTTAATAAAATTCGTGCCGTTGTCAGAAAATACTTCTGACGGTTTTCCGCGGCGACTTATAAACCTGTTGAAAGCCTGCAAAAAATCCTCGGTACTTAAAGACAAAACTAGCTCGAGGTGGATAGCTCGTGTTGTAAAGCAAACGAATACAGCTACCCAACCTTTTATAATTTTGCATCCCCGACCACGTCGATCCTTTAATAGGAAAGGGCCGGCGTAATCTACACCTACTTTAACAAAGGGCAACGCTGATTGAACACGGGCCGCAGGTAGATCACCCATTATTGGCTGTATATTCTTTGGGTTATACCTAGAACATTTTACGCAACTTCTATAAATTTTCCGTACAGTGTTGCGCCCTGAAATAGGCCAAAATGTTTCTCGAATGTTCGATAAAAGTAATTGGGGACCCGCGTGTAATAGCCTTTCGTGCTCGTGTTGTATGATAAGCTTGGTAATCTTATGATGCTGAGGTAACAAAATAGGATATTTCTTGGAATAAGAGTAATCAGAATTAGTTAGCCTACCGCCAACTCTGAGTAATCCTTGCTCATCCAAAAATGGATGCAAGCCAAGAATTTTGCTGCCCGATGGTAGCTCACCTTTAGCATTCAAAATAGCATACTCCTCCGGGAATGAATCTAGCTGCGCTAGTTTGAGTAACCTGATAAACCCTTTATTGATCTCAGACAAGCTTAAATTTGAAAAGTTTCGTTGTTTAACTGGTTTTTTACAATTTTCGATAAATCTAAACATAAAAGCAACAATTCGTTTCAACTTGAGTAAATTTGAGAATTTATCGAAAGGGAAATATGTACAAGAAGCAGTGACTGCAAAGGAGAATTTTCGCATTTCTGGCATATCATTAACGATAATTGGATTATTTGGCCATGTACTTTGATCGTTAAGTAACCATTTTGGTCCAAACCACCAAATTGCTGAATCGATTAGGTTTTTTGGACTGATACCGCGCGATAATAAATCTGCTGGGTTGTCTTTAGTGGGCACATGTCTCCATTGAAAGGTACCTGTCAATCTTTGAATTTCGGCAACTCGATTATCAACAAATGATTTCAACAAATTAGGAGATGTCTGCAACCATCCTAATACTATTGTTGAGTCCGACCAACAATAAACATTATCTATTTGTACGTTAATTGACTCTAAAACCTTAGAAACGAGTTGCGATAAAATTAAAGCTGCGCATAACTCGAGTCTTGGTATAGTTAAGGACTTAATTGGGGCAACTTTGGATTTTGCGCATAACAAATTTGAAAAACGTTCTCCCGTAGAATTCTCTGAAATTATATAAATGCAAGCTCCGTAGCTAGCTTCACAAGCGTCGGCGAATCCATGTAATGTAATAGAAGTTGGTTGGTCGCATATGACCTGACGTGAAATGGTTAATTTATTTAGAAATTCTAACTCTGAAGAAAATTCTAACCACTTATTTAAAATATTAATTGGCAAGGGTTGATCCCATGAAAGATTTTCAGCCCAAAGTCTTTGTAACAAAACCTTCGCTATTATAATGCAAGGGCTTGCCAAACCCAAGGGATCGAATATTGTAGCTATTTTTGATAACATTACACGTTTTGTAACCCTTCTCGGATTGGTTTCTTTAATAAACGATACTTTATACGTTAACATATCATTATCGCATGTTCATAACAAGCCTAATATTTTGCTACTGTTATCTTTGCTCTCTGAAAATTCCATTATATTTTCTGTTGAATTTTCGTTTAAATTGCGAATTACATCAGAATGATTTGATTTCCATTTGCGCATATTAAATCCTCGGTTTAAAAGAATTTCTGAAAGTTTTTTGGCGAGATACTCAGCCTCTTCACGGGAATCTACACTTGTCAGTAAGTCGTCAACGTACATATCGTTTTCAATAACATTAGCGATTTGTGGGTATTCATTTGAACACTCATTGTAAACATATCGCTAAATTTTTTGTAATACAATTCAATTCATACGTTTTAATAGGATCGTTTATGTTCGAACGCCATACAATTTTTTGTAACTTACGTTCCTCGGGATGTATTAGAATTTGTCGGTACATCATTTCAATGTCCCCACAAAGAACAATAGAGCGCATACGAAAACGCAAAATTATTGACAATAAATCCGACTGTATTGTTGGACCAGTCATCAGCAAATCGTTTAAAGATATGCCCGATGACGATGGTGATGACGCATTGAACACGACGCGAAGTCTTGTAGTCGTACTAGTCTCTTTAAGTACTCCGTGGTGCGGTAAAAAATATTCTAGAATTTTATTATCGTTAACGTCTTTAATTTCAGTCATGTGGCCTAATCGTTCATATTCCTTTAAAAAATCTATGTATAATGTTCGCAAAATTCCGTTCGAATAAAGTTTTCTTTCAAGGCTAACTAATCGTTTGACTGCTAATTCGCGTGAATTTCCGAGTTTATTGGGAGAATCCTTTAGCGGAAGAGATACAATATATCTGCCTTCTGGAGAATACTTTAAATTTTCGACAAAATGTTTTTCACATAACGCTTCCTCAACTGATAAGATTTTTTTATTAGAGATTTCCTCTACCTCCCAAAATTTAGTAAGCTGCTCTTGAAGAGCCATGTTTCTACTAAAATTACAATTAATTTTGTTATTACAAGACGCTAAAGGCCCTGCTACAATCCAACCTACGCGTGTATTTTGTAAAATGGGACAATTATTTCCCGTTTCGATTTTCCCCTCACTTAGAAGATTCCAAAAAACGTCGGCTCCGAGTAATAAATCTATCTTTTCGGTGCAGTCAAAGTTAGGGTCGGCTAGCTGAACGTGTGATGGGATATTTAAAGCCTTTCGATTGATAACACTGCCCGGTAAATCGCTCGTTATTTTTTCAAGTACGTAGCATACCAAGTCAAAATTGTATGTATTTACTATTGAACGTATTTTTAAGTGACATTTGTAGGTGGCGCGTGATATTTTATCGTTGATTCCTGAAATCGTCAAATTAGTTTTTATTTTTGGTAATTTTAATTTCTGACAAAGCTCTGACGTCGCGAAACTCGATTGGGATCCGCAGTCAAGGAGGCAGCGCACCGTTATAAAATTCCCTGTTAAATCACGTACTTGCACCTTCGCGGTGCATAAAATCGCATTCTGTGAAGTTGCTATATTGCAATTCGTATTTTGTACTGTTTCACCTATATCCGAATTTTCGGAGGGCTCTGTATAACCCAACGCGACATTACTTTCTTCCCTTTCTTCATGTAATATCGTATTATGTTTTGCCCCACATAATTTACAACCTGACCATTTGCAATCCTTTGACATATGATTGCGACGCAAGCAGTTGCGACATAACTGCAATTCTCGTATTTTTGTATTTCGATCTTTTATTGAAAGTTTTAAAAAATCTACGCAATAAAAAAGACTGTGATCTTTATGACAAAAAAGACAATTAAATTTTGGTTTATTATCATTAGCCATGTTTTCTTGGTTGCTTGTATTTAAATGTAAACCTCTTACATTAGCTCGTTTGCCGTCGTGGTTACTATATCGATTATCTCGAATTGCATGTCGAGAGTCATTTTTAGTATTATTGAAATTCATTTCTAAGTTTTCTAACAAGTCTGCACGCTCTTTTAGAAATTTCTTAAAATAATCGAGTGTACAAGGAATTTGAGGATTTTGTTGTTTCGTCTTTAACCTTTCCCATTCACGGGCTGTGTTAGTGTCTAACTTATTAGAGACAACATAAATAATCAAAGTGTCCCAAAATTCTGTTGGTTCGCCTAGCTGCTTTAAACTTGAGAGATGTTTAAATAAATTGTCGCTAAGATTTCGAATTTTAGTTGCGGATTCGCCTATAATAGATTCCATATTAAAAATTGCCTTAATATGATTTTGTATTAAGAGGTTCGTATTATTAAACCGGTCGCATAAAATTTGCCATGCTAAGTTATAATTTGACCCGCAAAATTCAATAGCCTGTATAACCTGTGGCGCGGAACCAATCAACGATGCTCGCAGATAGTGAAATTTTTGAATTTCATTGATTTTTGAATTTTCGTGAATCAGAGATGCAAAAATATCTCGAAAATCTAACCACGCTTGAAACGATCCGTCAAATTTAGGTAATTTGATCTCGGGAAGTTTGACTCCTTCCGAGGAATGCGCGTTAGAACTATGATTTGATCCCGAAACAACATCTGATGCTACGCTAGCATTATCCAACTGAGGATTAGAATTTTCATATAACTGTTATCTTGAGCTAATATTGTATAAAATCTGTTATTAAAACTTTCCCGCTCAATATACTGCCCTTCAAAGTCATCTAACGCACATTCGATGTCGTTTTGAAGGTCATCAAATTGTATAATTAACGATTCTCTGCTCTAACTCAATGACTTTCGCCCGTTCTAAGGAATCCGAAACTGTTTGCGTGCTTTCAAAAGATTTTATAAATTTCTCAAAAACTGTCAATTTAGCTTTCAAGGATCCGCGTTTTTTTATTAAAGCCTTAGCCTCTTCGTTATCCTGTTTATCTTGATCTGCCATTTTATATTATAAATAAATCAATTCGAGTTAAAATAATTAAACTACTGACCATAAATACGAAAAAAATATAAATGCAAATTTAACTGTAAATAAAATCAACGGTATACCTTATTTACTATCCCTCATTCAGAATAAATCTATTTTTAAATATCAGCTGTCCTCCTCATAAAAGAAACCCTGAAATAAATCGATAAAATTTTGTTTACATTTCACATTCCAATAACTCGAACGTATTGAAGCTGCACTGTCGCCTTCCACTGGCTAAAATCTGCCGCTTAAATGCTGTAAGGAAAAATAAATGAATAGGAAAATGGGATTAAACTTACTGCACAAATTCTTTCTGCTTGCTGCCACAGACTCGAACTTGTTAACCTTCGTTTATTCGGCTACTGAAGGACCATATGTCGTGTAGTGAACTGTAGTAGTAATTAAAATATTTTTTATACTGGAACAATATTTAATTAAAAAACATATTCGTAGTTTTAACATGTAAAGAATGAAAATTTTATACTGTCGCTCGCTGCGTTCATGAGGAAGTGCACCGGCTTGCCGGTAACCGGTCTTCGATCCCTTCTCTCTCGCACAGAACGGAGCGCAGGGGCGTACTGAGCACTGGGTGTTCCTATACCTATATTCTATAATTTCGGACTTTTAACGAAATTTAAGAAGTTCAAATATTTTTTGGTAGTAGGCGGTCAACGCCACAAATTTATAAACAAAAAAAATGACTAAAAGGTAAAAAATAATATTTTATTTATTTCTTAACCCGGCATTTGTCGCTAGGGTCAAAATTTCACCATTAGTCGCACGTGAGATTTTCTCTCACATGCAAAATTTTAAAAAATAAAATACTACTATGTTTAATATTAGTTTTAATCGTAAATTAAACAGTATTCATAGTTACAAAACACGGTCTTTTTTAAATTTAACGTATATTATCTTCATAAATCATCATCAGATCTCATCTCTGCTTCTGTGATACAGTTTCTACAAGAAAAAATTGTGTGTTCAGGACAAATGGGTCGCTGGCAAGTTCTACATACTTTCTTGACTTTTCTGTTTTTTCGCCGAGGACAGAAGCTACAAAAACTTTCACGGGCCATTTCTGGTTGCCTTACTTCTTCAGGTGGTAGTTTTGCGATTTTTCTAATAGAAGTTCGTAGGCTGAATGGTAAGTTTGTAATTTGGGACCGGTTTATTAGGTGAGGTTTTATCAACGAAAGAGCCAGGTCTTTCAAATATAAACGTCTAGGCGGAATGGGTTGGTTTATGTTATTTGCCTTATAAATGATAAAGCTGTTGACGCCACCAATATTTAGCATTGAAAAATATACCGTCAGGGGCCATCTACAACTTATTCTTGCAACCGAGTATAACGCTTTCATTTCATCAACCACGTCGACTGCTCCTTTAGTTAAATTATAAAAGGTTATAATTTCGGGCTTTACTTGGTCTCCTGTTTCTTCATCTATGATGTCGCCGTCGTGCATGGTGGACAAAAGTAGTATATTTTTTTTCATTTTCTTCTGAGGAACGTATGAAACTAATACAGACTTTTTTGAAAAAGCGAACATACTACTACAAAAGCATCGTTCCTTGATATTTGACAATTCAGTTGGTATTTCTTTTTTATTTTTTCGTAAGGTGCCAACAATAGTAGTATTGTGATTGATCTTTAGGTCATTAGCCAATGGAATAGAGGTAAAATAATTGTCCATCGTTACATTCCTACCAGTACCAAGAATTGGCTCTATAATCCTCTTGACTACACTAAAAGCTGTATTTTCTAGGTTATATTGGCCTTCGGGTTGTTTCCCTGAGTAAATTTCTAAATTAGAGGTATAAAATGATCTAGAGTCGACTAAAGCGTATATTTTTATGCCGTATTTGGCGGGTTTGTTTGCGATATACTGTCGAAATTTACAGCGACCTCTAAATGCCTCAAGCATCTCATCCACAGTTCCATATTCGCCAATGGTATAATGCGTTTTACAAAACTGAACAAAACCATCAAATTGTTTTCTAATGGCGGCCAAATTATCCGAGGCTTTCCGAACATCTCTATCATGGATGTTGTCAAATCGTAAAGCACTTAGCAGTGTACAAAATCTTCGCTGACTCATTGTTGCCCGAAAACATTCAGGAGATGTACCATCATCTTTCCAAAGTTCAGAAATATTGACATGGCTACTTTTTTTGATACCGGCTAGATATAAAAGACCAATAAGGGCACATAGTTCATGAAAATTAGTGTCAGCACAATCTCTGGCACGGCTATATTTTTCGCGCTTCATTCGAAGATATTCATTTGTGCAATCGACCACTTCTTGAACCGAGGCATCAGGAAAGAAAAGTTTCCAACATTCAAGCGGCGTTTTTGCATTACGTGCTAAGCCTTTTACGCCAGGCAAATGCGTTACCAAATTATGCTTTCTTGTACGACCTCTAGTAATGGGAGCGTGCTTCAACCACTTTGTGACTTTGTCTTTACCAATGTAAATTGGTGCGTTTTGGAAAAAAACGTCGTCAGTGTCTATATCCATTAGCTCATCACTCTCATCAAAACTTTCTTGATCTTGTTCTTGGACGCCTTCATTTTCTTCGTAATCGGATTGGTCTGTATCTGTATTGTGTAGGCTATGGTCGCTTTCTGCATCACTTTCTGGTTCGTCGCATCTTTCTTTATCATCTTCAAGAGGTTGAAAATTTTCATTTTGATCTGAAATAAATAATAAATTATTTAGTCTACAGATCGAAGAGCAGATTGAATAGTTTCCCCAAAATCGTCGTGTATTATTACACATTTTGGTATAAAATCAAGAAAAAAAAATTATTTGCTTACCTCTGTTCTTTTCCTGCTCTAACTTTAAAAGTGCAAGGTCCACAAGTCTTTTTCCACGACTCATTGCACTACACGTAGCACTATACTAATTAAAAACAACAACCTGGAGTCTATAAAAATACTTCAAAAATTATGACGCGCTTTGTCGCGCAATGAGATAAAATCTCACACGGAGTGCAACTGTCTCTACTACGCTCTACAAAATACTAACGCGACGCGATCGGATTACACTAATTATGCCAGAAGGTGGGGAGGGGATAGTTAGGAAAGTACCTAAAAGGACACGGATCAGTAACTTGTTAAAAATAATTTAAATTAATTTTAATATAACCGTGAGAGAAAATCTAATTTAGCGAATAATGCCGGGTTAAATATAGACATATTAAAATCGACGCCCAAAGCACCTTCACCCAGCCATTACCAAATATAGTTGATGTATTTTATATTTACATATAAACCAAATAAACCGAATGACAATGAAATTATTACCCAGGGCGCCATTTGACAACGGCTAGAGATAAAAATATGGAATTAGATGTGTTGATAAGGTTGAATATTGTGAGCATTTGTAACATAAAAACAATTGAATATCGTTTTCGGTTTCCCTTGAAATGACGGCAGCTTCCTTATTTTAAATGGAACATCTTATATACAGGGTGATTCACGTTGAGTGTCCTATTAAAAGTTCTGGAGAACTATAAAAGGGATTTTTTTCAAATTCGGCATACGGACATAATAAGTAATAGTCTATATTTTAAAAATTTTTTCGCAAGTGCAGCGTTGCCACATCTCTCCGAAACCAATAGCAACATTGAAATTTCAAATAGAACACCCTATATTTTATTGTAGTTTCTGATTCTACCCACGATTTTAAGTAACTTTTGTTAACATCTTCCCATACTTATCTCCTACCATTTTCTCTAAAAAAATTAATTTATGATTTTTTTTTACAAAATCACCATTTTAATAAAATTCCATATTTACCTGCGTAAGCGAGATAATTACTAGATTTTTTTCTGGGTTAGAGAGTGCATATATTTAAAATAACTATATGTTAGAATAGCGATATATCATACAGGGTGTCGTATAAAAAGGGCATTTTTATCGAAATTTAGTAATGGTGAAAACTCATTTATTTTAAATACAACACCCTGTATTTTATGGTATCTTCAAATAAACCAATACCTTACCTACAATATTTCCATATATGTTCCTATACCCATCTCCCACCATTTTTTAGATACGATCCAACTTTGAATATTTTCCTGTTTTCAAAGACCATCCACAACAAAAGCACCCGCCTCGGCACCTGCTTAGCGAATCACTTAACTAGTTGGGCCATGTAAGGTTTTATTTACCTCGTACTGACAAATATTTGAAATAAACAGACAGTTTTAAATACGGTGAATAATCCAAAATGTATTTTTTTAAATACAATTTGTAACCTAAAGGTGTTAGATATTATAAGTGATAATTAAACAAACAAATAATACACAATCGTTAATTTTTAGCAAAAAAAAAGATAACTAATTGTTAAATTGGTTAAAATGGCCACCATTCGCATTAAGGCATTCGTGCAAACATGTTAACTGGTTTCCTGTTGTTGCTCTTCGTATTTCCTCAGGATTTAATTCGTCAAAAGCTCGACGTACTCGATTTTCCAGATCCTGGAGATTTTGTATTGGATTTCCTACATACACTGGCTCTTTGATGGTTCCCCAAAGGTAAGAATCTAGGGGAGTTAGGTCCGGAGACCGAGGTGGCCAATCCCATGGTCGCAAATGTCTGAACCACCTATCTTCGAACATTCCATATAATTCTTGACTCACTTCATTGCTGCAATGTGCAGGAGTCCCATCCAATTGGTACCAGCAAGAAATCAATAATTGTAGTGGTAACTCATCCAAAAACTCATTAACTGTAGTTCTTAAAATATCCAGATATTCATTCGAAATTAAATTTTCATCGTAGATACAATAAGCAAATTTATTGTCCATCAGTAAGCAAAAAACATTAAACCCGAATTGAAACTGAAATCTTCGTTCTATAACCAATTTTGGGTTTTCAGCCGCCCAAAAATGACTATTTCGTCTATTAAATATTCCTTCCCTCGTAAATTTCGACTCGTCAGTCCAGATAATTTTTTTCAAAAATAGTGGGTCTTCCTCAATTTTAGTTAGAACTATTTCGCAAAATTCAGTACGTCTCTGAAAATTTTCTAGTAAAAGGCCTTGCTGGGTAATAAATTTAAATCGCTGAATGTTATGTTTGCTTAGAATACGTTGAATTGTTGAATATGAAAGTCCTAGATCTATTTCAGCACTTCTAATTGATGCTTGAGGGTAAACGTTAAAATATCCAAGTACATTTATTTCATTGCCTTCATTATCAGTTTGTAGTTTTGTGTACGATCTATGTTTTATAATTTTGCCGTGATTTTTAAAATTTGCTTCATATCTGAAATATGAAGGCAAAATAAATAGAAAGCCTAAAATGCTGTGTACACGTACGAAAGAATTGTACCAAAAGAGAGGATATCAGTATTAATGTGTATAATCAGAGTCCAAGGACCATCATCAAAATATTATGTTATGCACGTTAATACTGACAACCTCCTGTTGTTTCAGCAACATAAATTGATTTTTAAGGAAATAAAAACTATTATTGCATTTAGTACCTTCTAAATTTTTTCCTGTGCATAGGAGGTAAATGAGGATTCATCTCGTTAAATTTTCTGCAGGTTCTTGAAACACTCTCCATGAATGTAAAATAAATTTAAAATATCAATATTGGAATATTCAATTGCGTTTTCCATTTTTACGGAGCATCAATTGAAAACTATCTGTTAATGTCAAAAAGATGTCAGGAAGAAGTAAACAAAACCTTCCATGGCCTACCAAGCTAAGTTATTCGTTAAGGGGGTGGTTTTGTTATGGTAGTCTTTGAAAACAGGAAAATATTCAAAGTTGGCTCATATCTAAAAAATGGTGGGAGATGGGTATAGGAACATATATGGAAATATTGTAGGTAAGGTATTGGTTTATTCGAAGATACCATAAAATACAGGGTGTTGTATTTAAAATAAATGAGTTTTCACCATTACTAAATTTCGATAAAAATGCCCTTTTTATACGACACCCTGTATGATATATCGCTATTCTAACATATAGTCGCGGTCATTTCCGGGAAAACCGGAAACGATATTCAGTTGTTTTTATGTTACAAATGATCATAATATTCAACCCTATCCCAAATTCCATATTTTTATCTGTAGCCATTTTCAACTGGCGCCGTGGGTAGTAGTTTCATTGCACCCGGTATGGCTAGCCTTATATCTTTTAAAGCTGATGCCCGAATCACTTGCTCTCAGGGCCCCTTTGTGGAACTGCTCAAGCGCAAACTGCTATTTCGTCGAATCGCTGAGTCCAAAGTATTTATTTCGTCATACATACACTACAGAGATACGTCTCTAAATGGTACAAAATACAAAACTACAAAATATAATACAAATACAATGGTAATATGTAGGAATATAGACAACTTAAAAAATTAAGAAAAAAGAAAACATAATTAGGTATTTAATAGCTAAATTGTTTGAAATTCCGTCCGTTGGGTCTTAACTCTTTGAGGTACGGGAATTCGGCTTAAAAAAAAAACCCTAGCGGTACGAGAAAAAAAAACATTTGAAAAATATACAAATTGTGGTGTATTTCTTTCAAATAAGTATATTGGAACACTAATACACATATATAAAAATATACATATACTGCAAAAGTACTTAGATTGTGTGGTTTATTTCTTGCACCACCATACTTTAACAATATTAAGAATATCATATATAAATAAACAATATATTCTAAAAACATATTAAGTTTTAGCATGATAAGATTGGAAACAAGTTTTGGTTTTTCCTAAACATAATGGCATGGCGCAAACACTGCATTGCCAATTGGTACGAACATCTTTTTTTTTCGAGCTACAATAAGCACATCTTCGACGAGTGGTTCTCATTGGCTGATGTGCACTTTCTGCTCTTCTAACGGTGGTCGATACTGTGGGCTTATGAGAACTAATGGCGACTGATAATTCCGTAGACATGTTTCTTTTGTCTAATTTTTGAACCAATGTTTTGGCAACTAAGCCTTCTGAAACCTGTCTTCGGAATTCTTTGAGAGAAATTTTAGCATTTTCTTTATGGTATAGTTTATATATTATAAAGGCATTTGTTATTGCCGTATCCAGAAAGAAAAAGAATATGCGATGCCACCACTTGTGGCTTTTTCGATCAAGCCCATAATATGATCGCATTTGATCGAATTTGTCCACAAAGTTCATGTGTTTATTATAATCACTAAGTAAAAAAGGGCAAGGAATATGTATCGCAGTGCCATCTTTCTCTTTCCTTTTTACTTGAGTAACAACTGTAGGGTCATGGTAATTAGATAACATATGCACGGATTTCTTGTCACGCCATTTCACAGCACTCAATCCACTATCGCTTATAAACCATTCATACTCCCCTCTTTTTAAATTTTTATCATTAGTGAAATTAGGCAAATTTTTTCTGGATACATTTACTGTTCCACATGCATATAGTTTTAAGTCTAAAAGATCCTCCATTAGCTTTACGGATGAGAAAAAATTGTCAAAATATATTTTGTGATTTTTTTTTTCAATTGGAGTAGCTAAATTCTTAACGACTCGGGCCCCCAAACTTTTTTCTGTTTGATCCCCCGTCTTCCCTGTGTATATATCAAAATTCCAACAATACCCTGTTTCATCCGCTAAAACCCACACTTTGTATCCCCTTTTTATGGGTTTTTTTGGTAAGTATTGTTTTAGCGAAGATCGCCCCTTAAATTTTATCATTGACTCATAGACGGCGATATTTTCATGGGGCTGTAAGCATGATTGAAAATTAGTTTTAAGGTGATTGAGAAGGGGCCGTACTTTATAAAGTTTATCATAATTGGCTGAGCCACGTGGTGGCATTATGCTGTTGTCATTTAGGTGAAGGTTCGAAAGAATCCAACCAAATCTATGAACTCTCATAAGCTTACTTATGTAGGGATCGTGAAAGTCTGGTGAAGAACTCCAATGATCACGGTAACTTGGGTATTTTTTAATGCCCATAAGAATATTTATACCAAAAAATGTCTTGAGTTCGTCAACATGTGTTTGAGTATATGCTTTACCCTTGGTTTGAAATGTTTGCTGTGCATAGAGATTAGTTTGAAACACAATATCAGTCAAAAGTTCGTCGGTAAAAAAAAGATTAAACGCCTCATAAGGATTTAGGCTAGCACGATCTCGAATTGAATTCGACAGACCGACATCCGAAGTGAATGGATCAGGAGTCTTCATAGTAGAAACGCATTTATTCCAAGTAGTGACCAAACTTTTTTCCATCGTTTTGCTAGAGTAAATAGCGGTACTAAATCCTCTGCATCCCATTCATCTGAAGAGGAAGGCTCGTCTTCTTCATACTCAGACACCACAATTTCGGCAACCTCGGGGTGATCAAACATAGCAGCTGAAGAACAACCTTCACTTTCTGACTCGTCACCATCAGCCTCCGAGTGACAATCGGAAGGGATTGAGGCACAATAATTTTCGATTGCATCTATTTCATCATAGAGTTCATTTTCTGTCATGCCTATCAAATTGAAAGTGAGTGGATCCTGCCGTCGGTTCATGTTTCCAACTGTACGGTGGTACAGTTTTTAAACACTAAAAGAAACCAACAAAACTCGGAGTTCAAATATCACAAACATCTAACATGTATATTAACTCACCTTTATAGTTGGTTTTTACATAGAAATCATAAATAAAGCCACTTTTGAATAAAAAACAACACTTTTCTCATAAAAACAATAACCTCAAATCACTACGGAGCACGTGAAACGTAAATAACCACACAAAATCGTGAACGCAACCGCCAACGTTTCAGGAATTTGCGTCAGGCGATGGATCATAAGCCAGTCAAATGCGGGACGGTTATTAAACCGACATACACAACAAAAATAACTTTGATTTAAGTGGTACGTTTCATCAACCACCATGCTGGAAAGGTCAGCAAAAAGGTGGTTCAAATTGTCGACCAAGGTACTTCAAAGAGTTAAACACTCATGAATCGTGGTGATAACCTGATCCCTTAGCATTTCTGATTTCATCCCTATCTGTAGAATTTAAAACTTTTTCGTGGATCTTACCCCAGAGATACAAATCTAGCGGGGTAAGATCTGGCGACCTCGGAGGCTATTTCCAGGGACCTTCTGGGCTAATTCAGCCTGTCTTCAAATATGTTCAATATCATCTCAGAAACATTATGTGTGCATTGGGCTAGTTTTCCATCTAATTGGCGAAAGCAATTTCGCAGAATTTTCAAAGGTAGATTGTCAAAAAAATCCGTAAGTATGTCACACCAGTTTCGACGTAGAGGCAGAAGGCAATTTTGTAATCTATTAGTAAACAGAATTTATTAATACTAAACTTATATTGAAATTTTCTTTCTCTGACGAAATGGGGATATTCGCTAGCCCAAAAATTAAGATTTCTTCTATTACTTATTCCCTGGTTGCTTTCATCTGTTTTCTTGTGAGCGAATGAAAAGCATTTTACAAAAATACAGCCTTAATAAATCACGAGATCTCCTAATAATATACATTTAATTATAAAGAAACATTGCATTTAAAACAAAAGCATTTAAAATATATATATGATTATTGGAACACTAATCTCCCACATATTTAGATATTTGTAAACCGACATACATAGATATTTGTAAACTGACTTACCAAACATTCCCAGTAATTTTAAAATATCTTTAATGTTGTCTAAAATGTTGGTAAAATATGTATATTATATAAAAATGTGAAAACAAGATTCTAGGATTGAAAAAGACCAAAACTATGGTCGAAAAGTCACATAAATTTTCAACCTGTGTATAAAAATATGTACTAGTTTTTATTAATGTAATGACCTTAAGCCAAGAAATATAAACGATAGTAGTTAATAATATCATATTTCAAATAATGTTAGTCCATGATTCTTACCACTTGTTCATATTTTTATTCATTTTTTAGTGTACAGAAAATCATCGAAAAAGGCTAAAAAACAGCCAAAACGTTTCAATTAAAAAAAAAAAACAAGGGTTTTCAAAAATATATATATAAAAAAAGGCTTCAAGAAACGTTATATATATATATATATATATATATATATATATATATATATATACATAGTGGCGGCTTGTCATAAGGGGCCAAAGGGCCGTGGCTCTACCACCAAATATGCCGACCACTGAAAATATAATTTTTTTTTAAATAGTTTTAATTTCAATAATTTTTGGATCAAATGACTAAACAATAATGCATAAATTATTTCTTATTATGTAGTTTAGTCACGACGAAAAAAACACGCGTCATACCTATTCATCTATTCTGTCATTTTTTACCGATCAGCCCAATGGCTATTGTCGCTTTTGCTTTGTCGTTTGATTTGTTTTTTTGTTTGTTGTGCTTGTTTGAGTTTAACTCTTGCTTGTTGGAAATGGTGTAGGGCTTAGACCCTTCTTAGCCAATCTCTTGGCAGTTTATAGTTACCTCGGATGGCATTTGTAGCATGAGAATTTTTTAAAATATCGTTCTTAGAAACGTCGGCTCTTTTGAAGTAGTTGGTTATTATTTTAACGAGAATTGCTTTGATGGTTTCGGTTTTTGTGTCTTTGTGTATGACAGCGTTAAGCGTATAACTTGATGTGTTTAGGATAGTTTTTAATATTTTATTTTGAACCATTATTTTTTGTTATTTTGATTTTTCATTAGTGGGGCTAGGACTTTAAATTAATCTTGCATGGTTTGAGTAAAGTTATTCATTAATTTTTGCAGGGTTTCGTGCATTTGTGCAAACGCTGTAAAGAGCTGAGATATATTTTGTTCATTATTGGGACTGTTATTATTATTAGTGTTTAGATTTTTATTGTTTTGCGACCCCCATTGGAAGCTTTTTAATTGAGGAATTGGTTTGTTTTTGGGATGGTTTGGACAGTTTAAGCTGTTTGCAGTGTGCGGACCCTCGCAATTGGCGCATTTTATTTGTTTTGAATCTTTAATTTCACATTGGTATGAGAAATGGTCACCTGAACATTTAAGACATTTAATTGGTGCAGTGCATTTGAATTGCGAGTGTCCGAACAGCTGGCATCGGTGGCATTGTGTTTCTGTGGGTTTTGTTCTTTGAGATTCGATTCTCACTTTCATATCGTTTAATGTGTTTAAGTTGAAAATATGCTTTTCAGATTTTGGCAAAATTATAAGAGCTAGAGGCATTGGTTTTTTATCTTTGTTGTACCATCTAATTACTCTTTCTGGGTTAAAACCTTCATTTTGGAGATACATTTTACAGAATCACGACATGAAGTTGCTTTTCGTCTGAAAATCTGAATGAGTGGTACGGAATTTTTTGTTTGTCTAAATTGTTAATGATAAGATTATATTCTCTAGGGGTAGCTGGGAAAATTTTTACGCCTTCGCGAATGTTCATCGCATTACCGTAGTTTATATTGTGTTGTTTGAGTAAATTAGAAAAATTTGTGAATTTTGATTTATCTCTAATAATTATGGGGGGAACTTTGAACTTTTTCTCTGGTTCGTTTGGTTCGGCACTGCCACTCTCAATAGATTTGGGAGCTTGGGTGTCTACTATTTTAGTATTTTTGTTTGAAGAACCAGAGAAAGATTTCAAAGTATTTTGTATGTTAGTTTTTGGAAGGTCAGGCCAATCCTGCGAGGCTAATTTTTTAATATTGCTTTGACTATTTAGATTATCTTTGGTTTTAGTTTTACGCTTACGCTTGCTGTTAGTTGTATTGTTGGATTTTATTGAGTTATCACTTTCGTAGTCGCCACTACTTAAGTCAGAGTGTTCAGAAATTTGCATGTCTGAGAAATGATTGTCATTAATAACCTGCTCTTCCAAAGAACCCGATTCGATATTCTCATGTTCAATTACATTCCTATTGAAACTACTCACGTACCTGTTTTTTTTTAAATCTTTTATTGCAGACTGGAGTTTTGTGATAGTTTCTTGTTGTTTTTGGATCGTATCCTGCTGTTTTTGTAGTATTTCTTGTTTTTCGTTCACTATTGTGTCATATCTGGTTTTAACTTCGCTCACTAATTGTTCAATTTTTTCTTGCCACATTTGGTCTTTGTTATTAACTATTTCGCGTAGTTGCGCTTGGGTGACGAATTGTTCAATGGAGGACTCGGCGGAGTCCCCCATTTTGACAGTTTGTTAATCACTAATCGAAGCGGAATTGTTTTTTTTTCGCACTGTTCACAATAATAGTTACTGCCTATTATTCCTAGAACAACATATAAACTCTACGTCTGGCGCCGTGGTCAGCTGTCCGACTGTCCGAGCACATCGCTAAACGGCCCTGCTGGAATATATCGGAAAAGATTATGTGAGGTCACGCTATGCATGCAGAAATCACTGTAAAAATTCGTATAAACGGGGCCTCCTGATTGAGCGGCTCGATAAGGATTTGCATATTTTATTTTAGTGAGATTTTCGCGTAATTTCATCACAGCGGGTCGGTACACATAATTTGAACATTATGCAAGTTTTTTAAAGTTTAATTAATTTAATTAAATACCTAGGAACCTATGGTTTTCAATTCGTTCGAGGCAAAATGAATAAAATATACAGTCTATAGTGAAACCTTTTTCTACGCGATCGCTCGAGGAAAAAATTCAAATCAAGCAGCTTGGAAGACCCCTCCCCGATTTAGATCTAACCAAAACGCAGAAGGCTTCCACCTCTAGTTTATCAAGCTTCAAAGGCCGTGAAAGGAAGTTTAATCGAAATATGTATTCGAAAAATAATTGGATTTGTGGATGCATTTTTTTTTCGTTTGTGTTTTGTTTGGTGGTGATTCTACGTGGACAAGGCATGGGGTTACTGATTTAGTGCATATTTATGAAAAAATTAAAACGCATGAAAACAGCATATAGGTACATATAAATAATATTTTTAGTTTTTCTTTGCTCGGAAAATCAAATATATTGACTCAATTAACCCATTAAAACCCAAGACATTATTTTAAGCGGAACCAATATTTTTCATTATTTTCTTAAAATATGCATTATTTAGAGCAAAAAACTAAATGTAACCCATATAAAATATATTTATTTTTGATTACATTTTAATACATAACAAAAAAAAAAGTTTTTTCAAATTTTATTGAAATTAATTAAAACCAATAATAAAAAAGTTTGCAAAATATTTTCAAAAATAAATTTAATTAATCAAAAACTAAAAATATTTTACTTTATTTTTGACACTAAACATAATTTTAATCAAATGATGACTTCGTGTGTTCTCCCCTAACATATGTTTTGATTTTTCGTGGCAGGCCAAATAATGCATCTCAAACAATAAGTTGGTTCTTCACTTACAATTTGTCTCCATGCGTTGACAAGGGTCATGTTTATCATATTCGTGAACAACACCCACCACCATTTTTTGCCACGAATTGAGATCCTGTAATTGCTTACAGCTTGATCATTAACTCACACCTCCCATGGATTTTGTAGTTCTGGAAAATGTTGGGCGAGGAACATGAACCTTTCCTTTTGCAGCTGACGACCAGCGTTTTACACGACCAATCCCACATGTTTTAACCATAGAGACTGTTTGATCTGGTGACAAACAAAAGGCTGAGTCACTATCATACATGTGCTCAAAATAGCCCCTTTCCTTTTTTTTATAATTTTTTACGTTGGTCAGAGGACACTTCCTTGTTTGGTTTTCCCGATGTTCCGGCGGCTTGCTGACCCCGCTCTTTTAGTAATTTTAGCAGTCCATAAAAATAATTATCAAAAAAAAATATATGGTCGTTGCGCAGAAAAGCTCAAGTACTACCCTAGATCCCAAAGGGAGATCAGCCATAACATTATCATATTTTTAGCACCACAATATGTATCAAATTTGTAGCAATAGCCTGTGGAACTACAAAGCATCCAATTCTTGTAACCAATGCACGGGCTTCCCTTTTATGTACTGTTTACTAGAATGTCCCCCAAAAAACTTAACCATGGCTCGTCAATTGAAAGATGTTCAGCAATATACCCCACTGCTGAAACTTTTGATTCAAAAGTGAAATCAGAGGACGTAGTTATGCCATTTTGTCTTTTTTATCTAAATTGTCATTATTGGCTAAATGAATGAATCTCTTGATTTCTGGAATCTATTTCTTGACATAGCATTTGGTACCACAGAAATACGCCAAATCTTCATCAAGGCTCCAATAATTTCTCGCATGGTAGCTTATGGTATCCTGTCAAAAGCAGTATTCCAACAAATAGTTTTAGGTCGGCTTTGGAAACAAAAAGAATCATGCCTATTCTTCTGTGAAGAATATAAATTAGTTGAAAACAATATGATTATAAACATCATCATCAAATAATTTTTCAAATATTTGAACTGATGTTTTGCAGCTCACTTTTTAACATTTCCAACCGATCTGCGCACCCTGCGGTTGGAATACTGATATTCTACAAAACTTTGAGCTTAGGTTCGGGCAGCTTTTGTTTCTTGGATAAGAGGTTTTGGAGTACGCAAAATATTCTGTCTTACAACTGACAAAGGTAAATTGAACTCATCATCGCTGTCTTCGCTTTCACTGTCTTCTTGCGATAGTGCCACTTCTTCAGCGACATCTTTGAGGCATAATAACTCTCTGGAATATTGATTTTCATCGAAATCTTCCTCATCAGTCTGTGTATCAACATCAGGTGAATTAGAATATCGACCCATTTTTTGCACTTCATGCAACTTCTTCCAAAGCAGGTTGCAAGTGTTGCCCTATCAAACATAAAAATTTCTTATAGAAATTTCGGGCATTTTAAATTTATTGAAAACTAAAAAAAAGATACAATAAGTTAGTGGAAAAAAAATAGGTTTGAAATAAAAAAGTAGCGCATCAGCACATTGTACTTAACTGAGTACAGTAAAAATTTTCTACTTACCATTTTTTTTAAATGGGGCTTATGATTTTGCATAAACAAACTTATCAAGCCAAAAACAAAGAATACACACAACTACAATACGGAAGATATTATTTTTAAAGGATTATTTGTTCCCGTGTCGCACATAAACAAGTTAACTCAAAAAACCGTGAAAAAAAGGTAACTGGCAAATTCTGCCCAAATATCTATAAGCCATTTATGACCATTGTGTTTTAAATATTTATTTGATCTGCTGTCGCTAGAAAATCAAATATATTGTGTACTCGAACGAGTACAATGGGAAATAATGGGTTAAGTTCGGCTTATAGACAAAAGATTATTACGGCAATCAAGTTGATAAAAACAGATATATTTTAAACATCATTATCAACTGTATTAGATTTTGTGGTGCATTAGAATTGGCATTGAGAGGTCATGATGAAACCGAAGAATCCGGAAATAAAGGAGTGTTCTGAGAATTGATAGATTTTAGTTCTCAACTCAATTCCAATAGCAAATTGCATTTTAAATGAAATTGATCCTTTAATTATTGACACACCCAATAAGTTAATAGCGCAAAGCTATGACGGAGCGTCAGTTATGAGCGGAGGTGTAAATGGGGTACAAAAAAATAATTAAAGATAAATATTCTTTAGCAAATTATGTGCATTGCTATGCTCATTCGATTAACCTTATAATGAGCAATGCAGCTTCAATTAATGCATCGGTTCGGATTTTTTTTGCTCATCTGACCGGAATTTGTGCTTTTTGTTCTACGTCACCTCAAACAACAAAAGTATTGGATGATATAGCTCATAGGCGATTACCACGATCATCACAAACGAGATGGAATTTTCATTCTCGTGGAATTAATACAGTTTATGAATACCGAAATGAGCTGATACACGTTATGGATATTTTAGAGAACGACAAAAATATTAAATTAAATTCAACCATTGAACAAGCTGGTGCATATAAACTTAGATTGCAGAACAAAGATTTTATATTTTAGTTGACAGTTTTTCATTAAATCATGCCACATGTCGAAATAATTTTTAAGCAACTGCAGATGATTAATACTGACCTTATCAAGGCTAAGCAAGATCTACAAAACTTCGAAAACGCAATGCAAAAAGTTCGTGATGAAATGGACACAATTATTGACCAATTA
Source organism: Kuschelorhynchus macadamiae (assembly GCA_030620095.1). NCBI lineage: Eukaryota > Metazoa > Arthropoda > Insecta > Coleoptera > Curculionidae > Kuschelorhynchus > Kuschelorhynchus macadamiae. The sequence continues at coordinate 93,763 of JAUTXW010001222.1, read as the reverse complement.
GGCTTGGAGATTTTAGAAAGCGAAGATGAAAATGTTCCTCAAAAAAGGCGACGTTACCCTCGTTCCGATCTATCTATTTCAACAAATAAAAAAAATTGAAGTCTTGGAAGTTTGCGATTCCACAATACAACAGATTAAGGCTCGGCTTACTTTTACAGGACATCTGACAGCTACCGCAATATTTATGAAAGAACATTTTATCGATTACCAAAAAAAAATTCCCGACAAATTGCTCTCTGATACAGTTAAGTTATATCCATTTCTAGAGAAAAATCGTGTAATTAAAAACAGAACTGCAAGTATTTTATGAAAAGAATTGCAAACCATTTCTGAAGCCGTTCCTCTTTTATCGTTGATTTCACATGAAGATATGAGTTGCACTTTTCAAGAAACTATTAAGTTATTGGAAGTTTTAGTGACAGCACCTATGTCAACCTCTGAAGCTGAAAGATGCTTCTCTATGTTAAAAAGACTAAAAACTTTTTTGCGCAACTCTATGAAAGAAGAAAGACTAGGTGCCTTGGGAATGTTATCAGCTGAAAAAGTGTTTGTTAATAATATTGAAGACTTTAATAAACGAGTCATTGACCTTTTCGCCAGTAAGGCAGAACGAAGACTAGATTTCAAATACCCCAGTTCAGTATTGCCACAGGAAATTTAAGAATTTCGGTAGAATTGCTCGGAGATTTTCGGTAGATTTCGTAAAATTTTCGGTAGATTCCTATTATTGAAATTATAAGGTCTTATTAAAAAAAAACACGCACACATTTTAAAGATTTTTATTACATTAAAAAAACAATAAAAAAAAATAAAGTTAAAACAAACTATATAATATATCAGTCAATAAGAGTATGATCCAGAAACACTTATATAGGTATAACAACATAAAAACAAAAAAATAGTGATTACAAACGTATCCCTATACTTAGTCATCAGATTCTGATCCAGAATCATTATTAAATTCACTTTTATAAAGGGCGGCTCTGTCATCCATCGTCATTAAGTGTTTTTTATTAATTTCAAAATTATGACAGTTATACTTTCGAAAATATCTTCTCGTGTGGAGAAGTCCGGAGATAGTGTCTGTCCCCAATTTATTTCGCTGCTTTGTTTTCGTTAACGTTATATCAGAAAAAATTCTTTCAACATTGGCCGATGAGTGGGGGAGACACAATAAAGTAAACACATAATCTGTCAAAACTTTAAACATTGGTGTGCCATCACCCGATTTCATATCTTTAACTTCTTGCCAGAAAGGCAGAAGTTCGTTTGAAAGTGATTGGATTGGAGTGTTGCGCAACAATCGCCATTCTGTATCCAATAATTGTAAATTTTGTTCCTGAAACATTTTCGTCATGACTGCTACATCAGTAATAGACTGGATTGCACCAGATTTGACGACTGTTGGGTCCAAAAAAATAAATTTAGACAGAGGATTGTTCTTTAAAGGAAATCTCTTAATTATTTGGGTACAAGATTCTACATAAAAATCTAAACATCGAACTCGAAATAAATTTAACTGGTCTGCGGGAATTTTATTTTCAGATATAGTTTTGAATACATTTGCACCCCAATACATGTCTTCAAGTGGAATAAAATTTGATGTATTTTTAAAGTCAACGTTTTCGAGAGGAGTGCTGGTTAATATATTTCGTTTTATAAAACAATCAAAAATTGTTCTTAAAATAGTTGTTATGTTTTTATAAACTATATGAATTTTTGGAGACTCCGATTGCATTTCTTTGTTTAAGTTCGTGAAAAATGGCAAAACGAATTCCAAAAACTGCAAAAATAATTTGGTAGTGGGATCGTTCAGTTTAACTAAAATGTTTTCAGCTGCAAGTAGATCATTATTAGATACAGCATCAGTGAAATATAATTGTAAGGCGCCATACTGTTCTAAAATCCTAACAACAACAGAATGTACCGATAACCAGCGTGTTTGTGCTGGATGTAATATTTTATGGATTTTGACGTCACAGAAAATCTGAAATTGTGAAAGTTCAGATGTTCGTTTTGGACTTGACCCAAAATAATTGTAAATATCTCGGGTCAAGTCCTCAACAAACCTCGGAAGTTTCTGGCAGGCATATGCCGCGCACAAATGGAATGAATGACATATACATTTAATTGTATATAAATTAGGGATATCTTTTTTTAACATAGATTTTAATGAATTATGTTCGCCCATCATTACATTTGCGCCGTCAGATGCAAACCCAATCAAATTAGTTTTATATTGTATATTGTGCTCATTAAAAAAATTAACAATACGGGTATAAATGGTATTAGCGTCAGCTGCTGAAAGTTCAATCAGTGCAAGAAAATCGTCTCTTATATTAAAATCTACCACACGCCTTACCACTAAACATAGATGCTTCTTATTGCTTATATCGGTAGATTCGTCAGCAATTAAGGAGAACTTATTTTCCTTGAGATGGACGCGAAGTTCCTGGAAACTGTTGTACCCCAGAACATTCTTGACGATTGCTGTCGACTTTGTTCTTCCACAAGCCAACCCTTTTGCAATTTCTGAGTCATCACAGACTTTGGCTACTACTTTTACTAAGTGGTCCATTACTGCGAATGGCAAATGATGTTCAGCAATGAATGCACTTAGTCGTATTTCTCCTAAAAAAATATAAATTTTCAGCAAAAAGCAAAAATTTTGTAAAAAAAAACAGTTACTATATACTCGATTTTCCAATTTATGTTTTACGCCTGTAAAAGATGTTATCTTTGGTTGTATATTTGGCTGAATAGAAACGCATTTTTTTAAATGCGCTTTTCCATTTCTGTGCTTCATTAGGGCATCTTTACCGCTTCCTATATTAATATCTTTATTGCATGCGATACATTTAGCGAAACTTTTGCCTTTGGAACTTTTTGTCAACCACCCTTTAAACTCTGCAATATTCTGCCATTCTTCTTTAAAATGTTGTTCATATTTCCTTTTTTTTCTAATATTTCTGCTTGTTCCTTCGCCTCCACTGTCACTGTCACTATCTGAATCACTCATTATTATATATAAAAAAACTCTAATCTCTATCTCTAATACTTATCTAATTTATCTTATAAAAAAACGAAATACATAAATCTATAGCCAAATATTTGTCGCTGTAAATCACCGAAATTAAAAACGCTCGTCGGGGAATTACCGCGGAGTTGGTGCACGGTTCCAATCCGACGTCGCATGTTGCCATCGCCACACCAAGACGCAGATATGCTTTCTTTATTTATCGCATCTTTAAAGAGCGAGAGAGAACGCGTATGATAGGTATAATATTGACGCGGCGTAGAAAATATTTATAATATAATTACATATTAACAAATACGGTATTTAGTAATTATTTTAAATATTTATGTATACAGTCTAAGTGGTTTGTAATTTTATACTTCGATCATTTCGGTATAAAACCACAAAATATCGCTTTGACAAATTTTCGGTAGATTTGTATTTAAATTCGGTATTTCGGTAGACGGCGTCCAAATTCGGTAGAACTACCGAAATTTCGGTAGCTGTGGCATCACTGCCCCAGTTCTTCATTTTACTGTATATAGTTTTGGAGTGTATTACTTATTCATTACGACTAATTATTCTGGTAAGTTTTTATCGAGGTTTTATTGTTGTTTATTACTTTGTAAAAATGGTATAAATGCACGCGTTATCGCATATGTAGAAATACCTAAAAAAATTCACCCCAACACAAGAATAGAAGAATCGATTTGATTTACAAACACATATGTAACTAGACATAAAAGGCAAATAAATTATCTCAAGATTGTTACTAAATTTTTTATAATGTTTAATTTTTTACTAATTTAGCAAGTAGTATAAATGGTATATAATGGACGTAACTAGCAATTTTTTCTATTAAAAAGAGAACAAAAAGGTAAAAAATTAGTCATTTAGTCGCATCCCAAAAAATTTTCGCCAGTGTCGCAATTTTTTGCCTGCGGCGCTATTTACGTTCTGGTACACCCCCAAACTCTAATACCACGAGCCGCCTATATATATATATATATATATATATATATATATATATATATATATATGTATATATACTGGGTGGTGCAACCAAGATGGGGTGGACGATTGTGGGCAAACGGAGAGGAATTTGAAAAAAACAAATTGGGATATGATTGATGGTCAAGAACGCTGTGTTTTAAAATTATACCCATTATACAGGGTGGTCTGAAAAGTTCGTGGTGAACCAAACTAGTGTTTTTTTAAATGGGATACCCGGTATATTATTATTTTAGTTGATTCTCCTATTCGTTGCGATCAATTTGATATGAGGTTAGGTTTTTGAAAACAATTGAAGCAGGTATGGAAAAACCAAATATTCTATAAAATGTATTGTATCTAGGACTACAATAATTGCTTGTAAGTCGTTCAAAATTATTCACTGTTATACAGGGTGGTCAAGTTTTGCAAATTTACCTTGGATTGAATTTTTTTTTAATGGAACACCCTGTATATTTTACTTTCATGTTAAAGATAACATTACTAGCTTTCAGAAAATACCATATTTGATACCTTTCTGACCAACAGTTTTTCAGTAAATTAGCTGTGAAATCAAAATTTCTTCATTTTAACACGAATTACTCTGAATTCACGTTGTTAAAATTGACAATTTAATATTAGGAGGCCATGATATCATCATAAATTGAACAAAAGATTGACAGTCCTGTCAAAACAGCAAAGTGTCAGAATATTGTCATCAGTAAATAAATAAATATTGTTCTTTGATGATGCGATGCCGAAATAAAAACAAGATAGAAGCTTTTGCAAGTTTATCATAGAGATTTCAAGAAACAGGAAATGTTGCTTTCAAAAAAACGTAAAGTAATTAATAAACCAGTTACCAATGAAGATAATGTTTTGACAGTATTAATAACAGATCTTTTTTTACAAAAAAAATAAATTTAATATAAATCAACAAAAACAATGTAATTAAAACTTATAAAAGATGTTCAACTAAACCACCGTTTTGCTGAAGGCACATTTCGAGTCTATCCATAAATGAAAGTTTCACTTTTCTCAAAGTCAGGTCTGAAATGTTGCGAAAACTGCTTATTATTCTCAACTTCATATCTTCCACTGTGGTTGGAACCTCTTTATAAACTTCTTCTTTAACATGCCCCATAAAAAGAAATCTAGTGGCGTTAAATCGGGTGACCTCGCAGGCCACTTAACTGGTCCACCTCGCCCAATCCAATGCTCTCTTTTCCAATTATTGAGAAAATGTCTTACATGCCTATGGTAATGCGGGGGTGCTCCATCATGTTGGAACCATAAGGAATTTCTTAACATTAAAGGTAAGTCTTCGAGCAATACGGGCAACTCATTTCTCAAAAAATTTAAATAGACTTCTCCCGTTAAATGCTCTTCAAAGAAATATGGTCCTATAACATGAGAGCCAATTATACCTCCCCAAACATTAATTGACCATTTATTTTGATGGTCCACCTGACGAATCCAATGTGGATTTTCGGTTGAATAATAGTGCATATTATGTTTGTTAACCAAGCCGTTGCTTTTAAAAGTTGCTTCATCTGAAAACAGCACCCTATCTACAAAACCTGGATTATCCCAAATTGTACTTAAAAACCAATTTAAAAATTCTTGTCGTTGGACGTAATCGCGATCATACAGTTCTTGGTGTAATTCAATGTGGTAGGCATGATATTTATGTTGTTTCAGAATCCGTTTAATACTAGTGCGCTCAATATCAGTAGCTCTCTCAATTTCCCTGGTACTTGTGTGTGGATTTTCTTGCACTGTTAATAACACTGTCAAAGCATTATCTTCATTGGTAACTGGTTTATTAATTACTTTACGTTTCTCAAAAGCAACATTGCCTGTTTCTTGAAACCTCTCTAATAAACTTGCAAAAGCTTCAGGTCTTGGTTTTTTTTCGGCATCGCGATATCGTACCGCATAAACCCTGCTTGCTAGTAAAGGGTTTTTTTGACACTCGCCTAACATAAAAGTCATGTTTATCAACTCTGGAGTACTCAAACTCATTGTTACTTAACAATTTCTCGGCTTATCGTCAAAAAGCAATGGTAATTGATGCCAATTCTCTGACACTTTGCGGTTTTGACAAGAATGTCAATCTTTCTTTTCATTTATGATTATATCATGGCCTCCTTATATTATAGGTAGTCAATTTAAGCAACGTAAATAATACCGTTTCTGTTAGAATGAGTAAATTTTGGTTTCACGGTTAATTTACTAAAAAACTGTTGGTTAGAAAGATATCAAATAAGGTATTTTCTGAAAGCTGCCGATGTTATCTTTAATATGACAGTAAAATATATGGGGTGTTCCATTTAAAAAAATTCAATCCAAGGTAAATTTGCAAAACTTGACAACCCTGTATAACAGTGAATAATTTTGAACGACTTACAAGCGATTATTGTAATCCTAGATACAATACATTTTATAGAATATTTGGTTTTTCCATACCTGCTTCAATTGTTTTCAAAAAATGGCCGGAGTATAACCCTTTTTTCCACTTTAACCTCGTCCCATTCCCTTGGTATAAATTTTAGACCCAACAAACCTCATATCAAAATGATCGTAACGAATAGGAGAATCAACTAAAATAATAATATACCGGGAGTCCCATTTAAAAAAACACAAGTTTGGTTCACCACGGACTTGTCAGACCACCCTGTATAATGGGTATAATTTTAAAACACAGCGTTCTTGACTATCAATCATATCCCAAAAATGTTTTTTCAAATTCCTCTCCGTTTGCCAATCGTCCACCCCATCTTGGTTGCACCACCCTGTATATATATATATATATATATATATATATATATATATATAAATGAGAACGAATATAAGAAATTTTTTTAAGATCACGACCAAGGCTTCAAGAGGACTGAACTAAGTCTTGCCTTGGTCTTAGACTAGGCAAGTCTTGTCTTGGTCTTCGTCTTGCGAAGCCCTATTAAAATAAATCGAACTCAACATGTTACATAATTACATCTTATTACTGTTATCTTCTTGAGAAGGGTTACTATAACATTAAATACTACATATTTCAATTTTACAATAATAATGTTCTATGTCACTTAGTCCGATCTTATTTTGATTGTTATAAAATTTCCTTTTGTTATCTGTTCTATTTTTATGTTTGACTAATCAGACTTTTAGGCATTGAGGTGAAGTAAATAAATAAAGAAATATTTTATCTTTAATATCTTGTATGTCACTAAGTAGTAACATCTGCTATTATGTGCTTGAAAAAGTATAAGTAAACATACGAGATGTCGCACAGAAATTGATCAGTGTGTTTTCTCTTAACCCATGAATTAAAAACACTCGACATTATCCGAATTTACACGCTTTTTTACATATTTCGTTACGTACTGTTAAAAAATGCGATAAAAAATATTTACTGGAATGGCAAGTTTATTTGGAAGGGTACTTTACTGAACAGCTGGACATACAAAGTGAAATTTTTGACAAAAATTCAATTGTTTACATTTTTAAAACGAACTAAATTATTAAGTTGCGATTTTCGGCCTTGTCTAGCACTAAGTATGGAGTTTATGGCCCAGTAGTGGACCTCAAAAAAATCTGTTCTGATCTTAAGTAAACGTACCCTGTTACCTTGTGCTCAAAAAAATATGGCCCAATTACGTCGTTACCTAAAATATCACCCCAAACATTAAATGACCATCTAATTTGGTAAGTATATCTTACCGAATGTGGATTTTCTGTTGTTGTGATTGTCTGTTAACACCCGGATTCTTATGAAACGTAGCCTCGTCTTCAAAGAGCACCAAATGAGGAAAAGTTATATCTCGTATTTTGTTTTGAGCCCACAGACAAAAGTTCAGTCTTCTCTGACAGTCTTCGGGAAACAGTTCTTGGAGTAATTGATTACGGTATGGGTGAATTTTAGTAGCATTAAGTCTTTGCTGAACCATTCTTCGTCCGACATCAACCTTCAAAGAACTGGTTCGTTGTCCAAACATGCGGATTTTCGGTTATTGCTAAAAGTACATTTGCAATTGATTTTCTTCAGTTTGAGAACGTTTTTCTCAATTATTTTTATTATATGCCACTCTACCAGATCTGTGGATCGCCAGAAGCTTTATTATATAATGTTTACAACAGTAATTTTTGACACCGACAGTGTAACAACCTTTTCATGTTGTAACAACGTATTTGTAAATTTCAATATTTTAACTTAAATAGAAATCAATTTATCTACATATTCCTTAGTTCACTTGAAGCTTAACTACGGCTATGCTTATTTCAATTTTCATAGTAATTAAATTTATTGACTACTATACTGGTTCGAGTAGATTTGAACAGGTATTTTGTTGAGATTTGTGCCTTCGACACCGGAAAGTGCAGTTAAAAGAGTGAGAGAGTTGATGGGTCACTTCATTTTTTGTTAATCTAGAAGGTTATTTATTTCGCCGGTTGGAAATGTTCACTCTCTTTCCTTGAAACTTCGCAGAAGGGCAAATTTGGCTGCCATGTTTAATTAGATAGTTTTTGTGAATTGTGCCATTTGGTTTCACGCTAAATGTCGGATAAGTTTTCACAAAATTAAAATCTAATTTTATCTTCGTTATGTCGAAGCAAAAGCAGTAGACTAGCAGAAAGAAAAGCCAGTTCAACAGGTAAAAATTCTTCACTCGACGCCATTACTAAATCCTTTTTTATTCACTACATCTTTTAATCTTATCTATATTAAATTTACTTGTTTTTACTTTTTTAACATGTTTTAAAAATTGGAGCGAGTATATAATTTTCGAAACAATAAGAAAATTTTAACCTATAATTGGAAAAGACTGACGAGTCTACGGATTTTTCTTTGGTTGGCTGAAAACTCCGGTGAAGATTTTTGATGTTTAGGAGAAGCTGGAATAGTTTTCCTTTTGCCGTGTGGTGTATGCTGTTCACCTAGACGTTTTGTGTTGGGACACTTCCACTGGCTTGGCGCCGCTGCTGTTTGATGCAAGTCCAGACGCCTTTGATTTCTCCAGGAAATGGCAGCATAAAAGATGATTATTTTGATGTAGTGCACAGTGGGCTCTGGAATAACAATTTTGGTCAAAAAGATAAAAAATATTGTTTGTTCAAAATAAACTTTAGAATGTGATAAAATGCACTAGTATAAGACACAAACGCTATTTGGTGTGAAAAGAAACACCATCAAAACATTATACAGGGTGGAGGAAAAGACTGGAAGGCTTATTTCTAATTTGCATGTATGAGTATTTTAGGAATGAGCGTTAAAACATGTGTGTGGCCTAAGAATTTGCAAAAAAGGGTAGGACCATAGAAAATTAACTAAATGACACCCCCCCCCCCGATTGTAACGCCAAAATATTCTTTTGTTTGATTTAAATTTTTTACAGTAAAAAATAGGCCACAAAAATTAGTTAAGCTCTATTAAGCAAGTAAAATGATGATTAACAAAAAAAATTTAGTTGAACTTATTAAGTAAGTAAGATAATTATTAACAATACTATTCCTCTTCGGAATCGCATGATTCACTATGTGCCAATGATGAACTATCGTCCTTAAGCAGATGCAAAGCTTCAGAAAAAAAAATATGTTTATTTTTCTTGGGAAACTTCTTAATCCAGATATAAATGGATCAGAAGAGATAAGGAATCTGTTTAAGAGATCTTGGTTGGTATCAATTCTGGACGTTTTTCTGGAAAAATGCTCTCTGTAGTGCTTAAGATCTTTGTTACGTGATTCCTGCGCTTCTTTATTTACCAGCAAATTAGCAGTTTCTTCTGCATATTCCTGAAATTTACTTTCGTTTATCGCAAAACCTGATGACATGACTTGTAATATACAAGAGCAACGTCTGATGCATTCTTCGTCTAGTTCTAATATCTTGGAGGTAACTAATGGATCAGCAAAAAATCTTCTACTGGTATTGCCATCATTACTTGTTCCACTTCCACCTGCTTTTACTTTATCGATAATCAAACCCATTTCGGTTCTAAATTTAAGCTGAGTATTTTTCTTTCTTTCTTTTACACTGTTCTTTTCCTCTTGCGATCTAGCCTGCCATTTTTTGATATCTAGTCTGTAAGCCAGATGTAAAAAATATTCCATGAAGCGTATCCACGCATGGAGAGTCGATAATCCATAATCAAAGGCCTCGTTGTTAATTGGTCTAGTTTTTACATTTTGTATATTGTTCATTATTTTAGGTGTTGCTTCACAGATGTTACAGGCTTGGCTTGAAGATGTCTCTGTCATAACACTACAGATCTTCCCGTCAATCATCGTCATTTTCATTTGGTGTTTGATAGATAAAAATTGACCGTTATGATTCATCTCTGTAGGTTATAGTTCATCAATTTCTTTTTTTACAGAGGCTGCTGCTTGTAATGTGAAAGCAGTAGTTTCTTTCTGAAAATAAAAGTGAAGTGGCCTACAATACCTCGTTGACGATGGTCTAGGGTTCTGCCAATAAATTATTTTTTGAGTCTGATCGATTTTTGAGTAAGAAAATAATTGCAAAGGTACAAGTGAAGTTAAAAAAATATTTGAATCTGAAGCATTTTTAGTTTCAATAAACTGCTTGTATTCACTGTGACCTGTGCTACCGTCACAGCCCCATTTTGTGATTAAAATTAAGTTAAGAGGTCCAGATGTATTTTCGAAAACTTCTGATTGAGATAAAATAATTCGGGAAACAGTATGGTCCAAAAGCCCTTGTAACTTAATTTTTGCAGATAACTCTGTTACCAAAATGTTATCAGGAGATGGATAACAGCATAATTTTGCCTGCAAAATTTTTTTGTATGAAGGATAAACATCAAAGTTTCTTTCTTTTCCTTCTCTTTTGATGGTTAAATAGTCACTTTTTGATAACTTAGTCTCAATAATCAAGCTAACTGCTTCTTCACTTGTGTATGGTATAATTGGCTTTGATTTCTGTATATTCCAATTGCTTATTATTTTTGAGGCTCTAGTAGGAGAGGTTTCGACACTCTCTTTAAGCAGTTTGACTTCATCTCTTTTTCCGTTTTTTTTAAACTTAGCTTTGTTGCCCCAATTAACTGATTTTGCTTGCAACTTGTTGCTAATTCCTTAATTTTTCTTCTTCTAGTTCTTTCACTACTCGAGGAAAATGACTTTTCGGGTCTTCCCAGCAAGTTTGTTGGCGTTTGTATGTTATCCATTTGCGGGAATAGAAGAACAGTACTATTTATCCATTTAGCGTTTTGTTTTAAAAACCTACTCTTCGTACGATTACTTTTTTCCACCTTTTGGATAGCTGGTCGCAAATTTCATTAATTTTTCTTTTTGTAGATTATTCAAACTTGGGGCTTTTGATATTCATTATATTTAAGATCTCGCGGCATACTTGCAGATTTTTATCTTTACGATTACCGTTTTTATCAATCCAGAAATTAAACACATCTATTCTTTTAAGATTCATGTTTTCACTTGCTCTGGATTACTCTGTAATAGAAGAATTCAGTTAACAAATGAAAAATGTAAGATTTTTTTTTTATTTATTTTTCTCATTAAGGTATCTATTTCTAGTCTCATGAACAGTTTTAATCCAGATTTTATTCAAACAAGAGTTTTGCAGTTTTCAAAACATCTCTCTTTAATTTGCAAACATCCTGTATATCTAAAAATGCTTAACCCTAGGAAAACTTCACCTAATAGACTTTGGTTTGCCTTCTCAATAAAACAAGAAACTTTCGTTCCTAGTATAGGTATAAGTAAAAAATCCATAATGTTATTTTTATTATTTTTTTTTTAAATACAACATACATCAAAAAATTAAAAATTTTGCCTGGAGGCGAATTGGGGCAAAAGTTTTTAAAATATTTTTTTTCTACAGACACTACTGTATCTAAAACCGAATAAACTGGAAAAACGGAGAATGACAGAAAGCAATATTTCAATGTAAGAAAGTGTTTTTAAAAAAATAATAATACATCTTGCGCATGTAAGCAGTAAATAAGCTCTGCGGCCACATACCAAATTAAATTTTAACAAAAAAAAACGTTTTTAAATTTTACTTACCTTTCTCTAATTAATCCGTATAATTAACAAACTGTAGGCACTGTAACTACTTTCTACAAAACAATTCAAAATCAGATAAAAAAATCTTTTAAAAATACATTTTATTCAAGTTTCAAACACCTTGACATCAAACTTCTGACTGACAGCATACAGTGCAACTTTTGTTTATGCATTTATTTTTCTAGGCCTACTAGATTGTTTGCTTTAGAAAAATGCTTACTGGAAGGATATTATAAAATAGTTTATTTTAAATCAGTTATGACCAAAATTATGATGCGAGAATCCACAGTGTAGTGTAGTAAAATTATTATTTTGACTAATGAGGGTAAATGCGCCAGTAGTCGGCCTTTTTGGACCAACTTCGACTTACACAATGAATATCGTCAAAGAGTTTTAATTTAGAATATTTTTTATCCTAGTCATCGTGAAGCTTATTTAATTCTTAGTTGAATGAATATGACAGAGAAACCTTTAAGTTAAACATGTTTTCTCTTTTTATTTTTTTTTTGAAAAAGTAACATTTTTCTAGTAGTCGGCCGCCTATGTTCCCATAGTCGGCCATTGCTACACCAGTTGTCGGCCGTAGTAAATTGAGCAAATTTGTACCAGGCCCGTATCTAAGCATTGTTTTGATTGTAGATGTAAATAGTGTATTTAAAAACTATATTTAGGCAGCTGAAAATCATTACAGCAAAAAAAAAATTAAATAAATGATTTTTTTAACTGAAAATATCATAAAAGTAATATAAAAACGCAAGTAGTTAGCTATTTAAAATAGTATACCTAGCTCATAATCATTACAGCAAAAAACATGTTTTTTTTTTTAACTGAAAGTAAAATAAAAGTATACTTAAAAATATTAAAAAAAATATTTTCTTCAAAAAAATTTTGCTATATTATTTAGCAGAGAACCATTATAGCAAAAAAAATTAAACACATCTTTGTTTTACCTAAAAGTAAAATAAAAGTACTTAAAACATGCAATAGAAAATAAAAAAAAAATATTCTTTATCAACGTTTTTTTAAAACGGACTCTTGATATTAGGTACCTATTTAAGCAAATATAAACATGTTAAGCTAAAAAGTTCTAGTTCAAAATCATTACAGCAAAAAAAAATTAAATAGTTATGTTTTTTGAACTGCTGACAACGTTACTTACGAAAACATAAACAAGTAAATATAGCTACTTAAAATACTACATACATCTAGTTGAGAATCATCACAACAAATAAAACATTAAACTTAAAATACATAGGTACATATTTTTTTCAAATGACAACATTTGGCACGCATCAGGTACATAAATAAATATATTAGATATAAGTACTAAAAAATACTATAGTTCTGAATCATCATAGCAAATAAAGCAGTAAAAATCTTGCTCTTTTACATCGTCATATGCCTGACCTGATAACTGAGTACAGTTAAGGTGAAACCACCTTGGACATTGATCACACCCAATATTTTTCTCTCCCTCTTCTTCCGCATCACTGTCCAATTCGTCATCACAAAAACCGCACTTTTGCTTTTTTCTAACAAGTTCTGCAGACGATTCAGCTTTTTCTTTGGTTTTTTGTTTTTTCTTGTTTTTCAAAGTTTTTTCATTCTTCCGTTTTTCAGAAAGCTCTCTTCTTCTTTTCTTTGCAAGTTCTATTTTCTCCTTTTCATTCTCCTTCTCAATATAATAATTCCGCCATGCCTCTGCTGATATGGCACTTGTTGAAGGTCCTGATGTGGCCCTTTTAGACTTGGGCAGGGGTTTAGGGTATTTTAGATGTTCCTTAAAATAATCAATCTTAACGGGTAAGATCTTGTCTGTCAATTGTCCATTCTTTGAATTAGCATCTTTCATGTCTTTGTCTAGTTCTGTAATAACGTCGTTTGTATCCTGCTTAAGCACTTCAAATTCTGTTTTATTTTGAATTCCTAGATTGCCTTTAGAGTATTGTCTGTGCTGGAATGAAAACTATCTTCTAGGTTGTTTTGAATATTTTCTGTGCTGGAATGTATAGTGTCACCTAGGTTGCCTTTAATATTTTCTGTGCTGGACTGTTTAGTGTCACCTAGGTTGTCTTGAATATTTTCTGTGCTGGAATGTATAGTGTCACTTAGGTTGTCTTCAATATTTTCTCTGCTGGAAAGTCTAGGGTCATCTTCCGTTGTATTTTTTTTGCTGGGATGTATAGTATCAATTTTAACCTTGATCTCATCTACATCTGGATTTTCTTCCATTATAGGTTTACTTTCCTTTATGTTTATTAAAGAGAGCGATCCATCAGTGTCGACTTTATATTCACAAATGGTAGTAATTTCTGGTATGTCATTTAAGTCTTCGCCAACAACAGTTACTTCTTGGACACCAAACTTATTTTCCTCAAATGTTTGGAGCTCTTTTAAAATCCAATCCACTTCACCAACTTTTTCTACGAGATTTAACTTTAAGCTATTCAAAACTTTGCGAGTACTCTGAAAGTCCGAAAATGACAATTCTTCCTCCTGCTCTTTTGTCTGAACTTCCATTTGATTGTTTTCTTCCAGGGCATTTTGCACGCATTTAGAATAATCTACTGCCTGGGGGTCGTAGGGGAATAATCCACATCGTTTAAACCCTTTCGTTATATGTTCTGGAATTTTGGGATTAAATAGGGCCTCTTTGAAAACTGGCGCAAAGTTCACTTTTGTAAGAGTTTTTTCCTTCATTCTGCCAAGTTCTTACTGCTTGCTGCCAATATACTTTCAAAGGTTTGAAGACAGCTACATCAGCAGGCTGCATAAGGTGAGTCGCGTTGGGCGGTAATGCGTATAGGATTATACCATTGTCGTGGCAAAACTGACTTAGGTCAATTGACATGTGCGAACGGTGTCCATCAACAAAAAATAAGACAGGTTTTTCAATATTGTTGCTCAAAATCCACTTGTTTAGGCCATTCGCTACATACTCATAGAAAACATCCGACCTCATCCACCCGCTGTCTGACTTCCCTAATATCCAATTTAAAGGCATACTCTCAGCAATAGCTTTTGGCGGTCTGACGTAAGTGTACACAATGCACGGTGGGCACAACTTTCCATCCGCCGAAAATGTTATAAGAACAGTAATGTTCTCTTTTTCCACTCCCTTTTTAATTTCCAACAAGTTTTTGTATCCTCTGGGACCTATCACCTTTCCTGATTTAGGACACAGGCTAAAACCGCTTTCGTCGGCATTAAACATTCTTGATGGGCATTTAAGAATGTCACTAGCCCCAATGCTCTCTAAAAATGCCTCAAGTTCCCTAAACCAGGATTTAATGAATTCTTCTGTCAGTTTGGCTCGCGACTTATCTATTGATTCAGGTGTGCGTACTGAAAGCATAGGATGTCTACGCATAAAAGACGAATACCACTTTTGACCCGGTCTGCCATTTTTGAACGGAGTTTTAATATTTTCATCAAGTACAATCTTTTGCACTGTTGACAGTAATTCGTGTTTCTTGATTGGAAAACCACATTTGGCTAGCTGTATTAGCCAATCAACAATTCTTTTTTCATTGTTCAAACTTAAATAGGGATCCGGACCCATTTGTCTTGCTTTAATGGCAACTCGTCCCTGAAGCCGGTCCTGTAAGGTTGCACGAGGTATGCCGTAATTTCGGCATGCTTGCCTTATTTTAGTACCATTTTTGACTGCTTCAAGAGCGTTTTGCATATCATTTTCAGAGTATTGATGAAACTTTCGTTTTTTCTGGTTTGGCATTATCTGAATCAAAGAAATACAAATTTTTAGTCCAAAAACGGTGCTGAGAAACACGAAAAATCTTAAAGGCCGACCACTGGCCTTTAATGGTTCTTAAATCATGATCCAGTAGTCGGCCGGTAATTTTAATATATCATAACTTCTTTCTGATCGACTGTACATACGGCCGTCTACTGGCGCAAATAATCAGGTAATTTTGAACTATATGGTAATGACAAAGACACACATATACATTTTAATATGAATTTAATAAAGACAAAAAGAAAATTGAGAAAATGTCCCAGTAGTCGGCCGCAGTGGCCGACCACTGGATAGCACAACTTCCATATGCCAGTAACCGGCCATGATATTTTTAACCTAAAAATTTATAATTTAACGATTCTTCGAAAATTATATGATATTTTAAAGTATTTTCAACTAACATTTAAAGCTAAAACGCACAAATCACTTATAAATAAATTTTAACTCACCTTCAAAGTTTGTGTTCTAGATGTTTCTAACAACTGAAAACCTAACACAAAGCAATCACTGTTTGACACGCCATTTTTACGCAGGAATTACTAAAGAAGATTTGACAATTGGGGAAAGAAGTATTGTTAATCACCTTTTAAAAATATGACAGATTGCCGCCAATACAGAAAGCTGTAAAAAATTTACGGGAAGTTCAAATTATAATGAAATTAAATAATTTGTGGCCGACTTTTGGTGGTGGCCGGCTTACTGGCGCACTCACCCGATATCCTTTTGATAAAATTGTTAAAAATATCTGAAACTTTTTGTAAAATTTTGCTATTTTTTTGGAATATTTTTGGAGTGTTGAGAATCATTCTTATGTTAATTAACACTATAATTAAGTGAAGAGGTAATTCAAGGAATTGAGCAACATTCGGCTCATTTAAACCGATTTTGAGAACCATTACATTTCTATTTTTTGTTTATAACTATGATCAATAGTGAGTTTTAATTCTTAATTGCTTAATGCTTAAATCACAGTGTTAAATTTAAATGTATATTTGGGTAAATTATTAACCCAGGATTGGTTATTTGCAAATTCAATTGGTTACTTTTATATTATAAGTAAATTGTTTTGGAAATTATAAATTGATTATTTGGTAAAATTAGCTAGGGTATAGCTAGAAAGCTTTTGTGACTCTGTTTTGTGCTTGTTGAACTTAGATATCAAAATAAATCTGAATTGTTGTTTTTAAATATAATTGTTTTCTTTATTAGTATAATTTCAGGTTAAATTATTGTGTTTTTGGTCAATATCTTCCTTTTCTTTCTTTATGTCCAACTCCTTAAGTTGGTGGCGCCCATAAAAGTCTGAAATAATCTCGAACCTACGAATCGCCTCCGACTAGCCTAACTGAGTAGCCGTGGTAACCAATGTAATAAATTAAATAACCAAATCTAACATCATATAATATAATAGAACAAATGTAACATCTCTAAAATAGATCACACCACCATCCCAATAAATTATTAATTATTTTTTTAATTTATTACAACAGATAAATTGAAATAAACCTCCAAAGAATATTACTTTGACTTTGACGTACAATTTCTTTTCTTTAATAAACATGGCTAACTAGATACAAATTACACCAATATGTTTTAATGCATTTTCAACGACACAATTAATAAAAATTAATAGAGATAGGTATAAGATCACCTTAATAAAAGTGAAAGAGGACTAATAAAAGATAGGATCGTTAGATACAGGGTGTGCCGTTCAAAAAACCAAAGAAAAATAATTTTCAATTTTGCCAAGTTGGCACATTTGCAGCAAACACCCTGTATACTATTATTAGATATGGGGTTGTCTAAACTCTTAGTTAGACATATATCTTCTTTGGGACAATTTTTCTTTATTGAAATCATTGTAGGTTAGACGTTATAGCAGGTTATGGAGTAGTGTTGCAGGTATATCTTGTTCTTGTCTTGCTATTTCTTGTTCTTGTCTTGGTCTTGCATGCAAGAACAAGACAAGAAATGGATTAGTAAGAAATTTGCAAGACAAGAAATGGATTAGCAAGAGTTATGCAAGACAAGAAAATTATGAGCAAGAACAAGATTTCTTGCTCAACAATTTTTTTTTTGGTAATAGTAATTATTCAATAAATATTAGCAAAAAAGTACGTACATAACTACTTATAGGTACCTGTGAAACAGTTATCGTAAATTTAGAGTAGGATTATGCATAAAATGAAAAAAAAAGTACAGGGTCATCCAACGAGGACTAAACAGGGCCGTATTTTTGAGCTTTCCCATATTTTTGGAAAACACAAAAATAGCAGGTCGAAGGTCAGCGTAATAACTTTTTCCGCTGAATTTAAAATTGGCATTTAGAAAACGATTGCGCATTTGCAAAAATAAAATAGAAAAAGTCTTAAGTCTTTTAAAACAAAAAACATTTAATATTCTATTAAAACAAAAAAATAAATATAAATGTAGTTCTCTCAAACTCTTATAAAATTAAAAAAAAAACATTTTTTATTATAAAAAATAAAAAACAAAA
Source organism: Kuschelorhynchus macadamiae (assembly GCA_030620095.1). Classification (NCBI taxonomy): domain Eukaryota; kingdom Metazoa; phylum Arthropoda; class Insecta; order Coleoptera; family Curculionidae; genus Kuschelorhynchus; species Kuschelorhynchus macadamiae. The sequence continues at coordinate 75,460 of JAUTXW010001222.1, read as the reverse complement.
CAAATAAAAAATATAACGTCTTAATAAAACAGAATTATTATAACTCTTTCCATGAATTAAGGCATATTAAACTTCCAACCGATTCTGAATTTAAACGGTTTCTATGCTTTCTTATTACTAAAGAAGCCTTAGAGAACAACCTCTCAGATGGTACTGACGTAGCTGTTGTCCCAAAAATATCCTTTGCCATATTTGATAAAATGGGATATAGATGTTCATTTTTTTACCACCAATCAAGGATGTCAGTGTTTTCTTCAGCACGCCTACTACTATAATATTCATCAATTTCCTTTCTCCATAAAGCTGTTGAGGACATTGAGGTCGATGAAGTATCTTCCTGTTTACGGCTATTAAAAATAGCACCAAAATCTAAATCATCTTCATGATAAGTGTCCATTTCTAAATCTCCAACATTTTCTGGCATAATAGTATCCATATCGGCATCGGCACTCTCTAAGTAGTATTCTTTTTTATAAATATCCTCAAATTTCTTAACAGCAGTATCTTTTAATTCCCGACCCCATTTTGTTAACAAAAAAGACTCTTTTTTATGACGAGGGTCCAGAATTAAAGCCACACAATAGATCCAGTTGGATTTTTTGTAGTGCTTTAAAATTTTATCCCTAGCTGCTGATAAAGCGTTAATAAGTGTTTCGTCGAGAGCATTTCGGTCGACTGTGTCATTTAACTCAAAGGACCAAGCCTCTAATTTGTCCAATAATAAATTTATTCCAATTATAACCATTGACAGCGTGCAGTATTTTTCCCCACTAAGTTTGATTGTCAATGTTTTAAAAGGTCTTAAATATTTTAAACTTTGCTCAATTGTCTTCCATGTTTCTTCATCGGCCTTAAACTTTCTTAAATCCCTATTTGTATCACATAAAATATTTAAGGGAATTTTATATTTCAGGGCCCAGTTGAGCATGTCGAATGTTGAATTCCATCTGGTCTTTACGTCAATTATGGGTTTTGAACTTTTTAGATTTACTGTATCGCAACACGCTCTAAATTTATTCTGTTGTTGTTCTGATCGTTTTATATGTTTTAGTAAAGTCCTAATTTTGTCAATGGCGTTTGTTTCGTTCTGTGGAAAATCTTCATCGATACTGGAGTCGGAGTCTTCTTCTGAGGAGTTTTCTTCATTCTCAATACCTTCGTTTTGGTCAGCATTAATTATTTTTAGAAGATCTTGAACAGCAAGATTTAAAACACGTGCAAAACAAATAAAGTGTCTATTCTCGTTGTCAAAATCGGCAACTTTTAATTTAAGGTGAAGCATAAATGTATAATTAACAACTGCGTTGTCCGTTGTAACACCTTGAATTTTTTCTATTATGTTATAGTCTTTAAGTATGTTGTAAAATAATGTTGCCATGTATTCACCAGAATGATTTCCTCCAGAAGGAATAAAATCCAAAACTAGTGTTTGCATTTCCCAAGCACGATTAACAAAATGACATGTGACGCCATAATACGACTGGTTTCTTATTGAAGTCCAACTATCTATAGTAAATGACAATTTTGAATCATTTTTCTGTAGGATGTTTTTTACTACTTGTTTTTTTGCTTTAAATTTTGTCAACAGTCTATTTCGCATGACTGTTCGTTTAGGTAAAACAACGTTTTTATTTAAATACTTAAAAACAGCATTGGCGCTATCATCTTCAAAAAAAGTCTTCTTGTTTATAAACGGGGTTTGCTTTTGCTAATGTCGCCTAAAAAGAAATGATTAGGATTAGATTTAAACTCAGAAATTAACTAATAAATAAAACTTTCTTTAAGCCACATTATTAACAGCAACAGCGGGTTTTACGTTCTACCAAAAAAGTCAGACGTAAATTTGCCAAAACAAAAAACGAAGTTTTTTTTATTAACTAAGCATAACATAAACGTGAGCCACTGTTGTATTAATTTTTTTATAAATAGATCGTAATCATAATACACAGGGTGGCTCAGTTTAAACTTATCAAACTTTCAAATTTTCAAATATTTTTATATGTTTAACATAATTAAAAAAATAAAAAGTTATTGAATTTAAATTTTGACATAGGTAGTAATTTCGATTATTGAATTGATTATTTTTTGGGTTATCGACCATTCAACCGCACCGACTTTTCTCATTGACAACTTTTTCTCTTTTAATAATATTGCTTTCTTAAAAAAAAACACAAATAACTGTACAAATTTAAATTTGACCTTGCTACTGATGGAGATCGGATCTACGCCCACGTAACTATAAAATTTAGTTTGATAAATTAAAACTAGTCCACTCTGTATAAAAAATAAATTACCTTGTTCCTAACGTTATCAAACATTTGAACTATAGTAGAACTAGTAGAAGAGATTGAACTGATTGAAGTCGATGGACCTGAACTTCGGTTGGTGCTATTCTGAGGCATTTCTAATGGGTATACTGCTATAAATGTTAAATAATGTTTTGCCTTTAAATGCCTTTTTAGACCAGTTGTATTTCTATTTTTCATTTTTAACTTAGCGTTGCATAAAATGCACAAAGCAGCCTTATTTTCTTTAATATTTGTGTCCTCGATAGTAAAATAATCCTTTAACTTTTTACCGCTTTTAACTTTTTTCCTAAAAGAAATACAAAAACTTACTTTAACAATCAGAAAAAAAAAGCGCCAAACCAGAAACCCATAACCCATAACTAAACGAACATTTTTAGGTGTCGCAATCGAAACTTGGTACTTAACTTAACTATGTTTTAGTAATTGAAAAACAACAAGAGTATGTTGAACCACTGATTTAATTATTATTTGTTTTACGTTTTACCATCCATTCGTGATTCTACCCATTTGTGTAATAATGTAGGTACTTACTTAGGAATCGTGTAAGCTATTTTTTCCCTTTTATTTTTTCCTCTGCCTTCTCCATCATTATCTGAAGGATCTGACTCTGTGATCTCAGAGCTAGAGTCAACTTTAGAGCTGCTTTTGTCGGGATGATATTCATCGCTGTCACTATTTTCAAAAGGATCAGGTGGTGTCGAATCACTTTCGATGATTTCTTTATTCATTTTACAATTTAATATTGCACATAACGATAATAAAAAAACGTATTCTCAATAACAGGTACTATGCGTCATGCGAACTCCAACCAAACTCGAACAATAATACTCTGTTCTAACTATTTAATTCTAAGGGAAGCAGCCAATGATTGCGTGCGTGCGTCGTTGGGTCGTCATAAAAATATTGTAAAAAACGAGTACGATTGCACTCGACTAGTAGACTGTAAAACGGGGAAAAAGTCGTTTCCTTCTTGAAAAAAAATTTTTGGTTTACAACCGATTGTTTTATATACCAATCGATAGAGGAGGTCTTTGGCTATGTTATAGTGTAAGGACAACTTTTTCTATCGCGGATTTTTTTTTAGAACGATTTTTGTCAAAAAAATGTAAAATTTTTGTTTTCGCGTTTTTTCATACATAATTTACGATATCTTCGGAATTATTAAAGATATTGGAACGATTTTTTTTTATTCGAAAGGTAAATTATAACTGAAAACAACTGTGTAATTGTTGTTTTTATAAAAAATATATTTTTTTTGAAAATAAATAAAAAACTGGAGTTCTGCCATTTTTTGCAGACCTATTTTGAGTAAGCGAGAAACTTTTTTATTTTTGAAAATTTTTGTATACTATCTGCGTATGAAACAACCACAAAACTCCAGGGAAGTTTTTAAAACCAAAATCATTGTTCTATGTTTTATAGTTTTTGAGTAATTGTTATTCAAAGTTCAAGGACGTTGCATTTTGTCTCCATATGTTCAAAACGACACCGTTTGGCTTCCGAAATGCAAGTTTTAGGAGGTAAGACGTAAAAGTTTAAACTTTAACTGGCTTAATCTCAAAAACTATAAAACTTAGAACAATGATTTTGATTTTAAAAACTTCCTTGAAGTTTTGTGGTTGTTTCATACGCAGATAGTATACAAAAATTTTCAAAAATAAAAAAGTTTCTCGCTTACTCAAAATAAGGCTGCAAAAAATGGCAAATTTAGAGTTTTTTATTTATTTTCAAAAAAAATATATTTTTTATAAAAACAACAATTACACAGTTGTTTTCAGTTATAATTTACCTTTCGAATAAAAAAAAAATCGTTCCAATATCTTTAATAATTCCGAAGATATCGTAAATTACGTATGAAAAAACGCGAAAACAAAAATTTTACATTTTTTTGACAAAAATCGTTCTAAAAAAAAAATCCGCGATAGAAAAAGTTGTCCTTACACTATAACATAGCCAAAGACCTCCTCTATCGATTGGTATATAAAACAATCGGTTGTAAACCAAAAAATTTTTTTCAAGAAGGAAGCGACTTTTTCCCCGTTTTACAGTCTACTAGACGGAATGTTTTCCAACTGGGGTTTTACAGGGGTGAAATAATTAATTTAGGCTAAATATCGCGTTCTCCGTCGGTTTTTTAATTTTCTTGGTTTACCACTACGGGCACCGACTTTCCGTCTGCATGTGTAACATAATAGGTATAGTAACATAATATGTAGGTAACATGCGTTTTAAAAAATTTTTGAAATCCCTGTTCATTATAGCAGTGACGGAAAAACTCCTTTTCATAAAACAAGAACAAGAAATAGCAAGAATCTTGCAGCAAGAACAAGAAATAGGCTTGCAAGAAATTTAAAAGAAAAATAAATTTCAATTTCTTGTTCTTGCTTAGCAAGACAAGACAAGAAATGGCCGAGCAAGACAAGATTTCTTGCAACCTGCAACACTATTATGGAGTACCATTATGTTTTTTTAATTTAGATATTTTTCCAATTTCATACGTCATACATCGCTTTATTCTGCGGACTTGGCGGGCGCGAGCAGCAGTCGAATCAACGATATATGATATTTAGAGAAAACCAACACTTTCTGGCAAACTGGAACTAAATAATAATAGTTATTCTTGTTATTTAGATTTATTTATTTATAAACGGGTTTTGAATTGAATGTACTACTAATAATAGCAAATTTATTGTTGGAAAGGAAACAGTTTGTTTTTGTTTGGAACATTAGGATGGGGGTAGGCTCTAGCCAGCCCGGCCCACCCCGTGGTCACGCCTATGGTTGTTATTCCCTTTTGGTGTCATCGCAATCGAGACTTGTCTATTAACACTATTGTTGAAACAATTGTAAATAAGGTTACTTAGCATGTAATTAAATGTAAATAGAATCGAACAAATCATTAAAAAATCGATTTGATTATTTTATCTAGTTAATTAAATATCAGGTAGGAGATATAAATTATGAAGAAGATAATGACCTGTTCAGACAACTAAGCCTACAATTAATTGAGGTAAATCGATATTAATTTTGATCTACAACTAAATCCTGTGTTTTGTAGATATAAAAGGACTCGAAGTTATATGATATATGATATATTAAACGGTATATCACCCAAAATAAAAATGATCCAGTTGCAGAGGTATTACTTTTTGTTTTTGTCGGGTTTACCTTTTGTATACAGCGATGTAGATTTTAAAGACTGTGGTAAGTTGATATAAAACTCTTTTTCACCATTTACAAACATTATTTTTATTTCAGGATCTAAAACAACAGTGGTTGACGAAATTGATATACCTGGATGTATAAATGCACCCTGTCTGTTTAATAGAGGCTACAATTACCCCATATATGTAGTACCAGATCATTTAGGTAAGTTCAAATTTCTAGCTTTTTTTTTTCAAATATTTTGCATAAAACCGGTTAAAAAATGTATTGTAAGTCATATTTTTGGAAAATATTTAATATTCACTTTCCTTGTAAAAGGTGAAAAAATCATCCTCCGAGATTTTTTTAGAGCTTTACGTTTCAGAGTCCTCAGATGTCGAAAAACATGTTTTCTCGATTCCGTCGGTCTGTTCGCGGTATAGCTGAAAAAAAACTCCTTACCCGATTCAGTTCAAATATTGGTCAAAAATTGAGAGTCTTAAGGGGATGACCTGGTACCATTTTGGTAAAAATCCGATGCTGCAAAACAAAATGGCGGCCCAGTCAAATATTAAAAAAATTATTACTAAAATCGTTTAAAGTGCAATTGTTCAGAGGTCGCGCGGTCGATATTCTAACTCGGTATTGTTTCGGACGTTTTTAGTCGATGAAAATTGATTTATATACTGTTTTTTGTAATATATATTTTTTTATTTTTATGATCCATGTGTGTGTTGGAAATATACAGGAAATAAAATGTTTGCAGTGACTAGTGCAAAAAAATAAACAACTAAAAAGTGCTTACGAACTTAATTTTGCAAAAATAATCAATTTCGAGGTGTTCTATGTTTGAGTTACGACTGTAGATGAAATAAAATATCGGTAGTGCAAATAATTAAACAACTAAAAACTGCTAACGAACTTAATTTTGAGAAAATAACCGAATTCAAGGTAGTATCGTAGTATCAACTTAGTATACGACAAACTAGTAAAGACAAAAATAAAGAGGTTCATCGAAACTTTCGCAAAAGTATGTACAGGGTGGCCATTTTATGGTGATACAGTACCTTATCTAGAAAACGGTAATAGTTACGACAAAAATATGAATACAAAAGTTATGTGGATTCAATTAAATTTTTATTTTATTTCACTTTTGTTTTTAAGGACACCATTTTCCAAATCACGCATAATTCGAAAAAATATAGTCCTGGAGGGAACTCGATTATTAGGATATTCCCTCGAATATTCTCTAAGGGCTAACCCTGAACTTTTATTATTTTTTATGAAACAGTTGTATAATTTCAAACGTTCATCTAAACTATATAAAGCCATTTTTTAACAAATTTCGCAGCAAAAATTTGACAAAAACGACAAACAGAGCAAATGTCAACTTAAGTCAACAATTGCGTTAGGTTATTTCCTAAGCCTATCTTGATTTTTTTAGTTTCTGATCTCATTTACTACCAAAATTCCGGGATAAATCAGAAAACGGCTAATAAAATCGAAACTGTTCATTTTAGGTATAGGACATATATAGGAGTTATGATAGGTAATGAACGCTGAATCAGATGAAATAAAAATATACAGGGTGTTCCATTTGAAAAACAGGAGATTTTTACATTTAAACTTCTGTTTGTTTTGATCTCCATTTTTAACACCCTGTCTATTAATTGGTAAGACCAGCATGTAAACTCGTTGAATTGAACCCTTTGTAATGTATGGTTAGGATATTAGTCAGTTCCATTAAAGTTTTATAGGTAAAAATTTTTTTTTTTAAATATGTTTTTTTAAAAAAAATTCTAAAAACTAAGAATTTAAATATAGATGTTATTATAAAAACTTTCGCAAATTAACAGTAAAATCGAAATATGTAATAATATATAGGGTATACCATTTAAATTAAGAAAGTTGACAAGTGTCGCGTCAAAACGAAACACCCTGTGTAAGCAAAAGTGAAATCAAATAGTAATTTAACTGAATCCAAACAACTTTTGTATTTAACTTTTTATCGTAACTATTACCGTTTTCTAGATAAGGTACTGTATCACCATAAAATGACCCTGTACGATTTAGCTAATTGGATATGTGCTTGTGAAGTCTCTAACTCATTTTACTGTTTTGTTTGTTTGTTGTTTTATAAGGACTCGTCGGACTCATTTTGGTGCAAAACTGGTATTAAAGAATTAAAACACTTAAAAGAAAAAATAAAAAAAACATGCGTTTTCTGCATACGGTCGGAAGTGTTGATATTCGCACTCAGCTAGACAGAGCTTATAGAAAATCCCTTAGAGATTTTAATGAAAATGTATCCAAAAATCGTTAAATTTTAAACAAAATTATAGATTGCGTAAAATTTTGTGGGGCATTCGAGCTGGCACTACGTGGCCATGATGAAACGGCTTTGTCTGAGGGCTTATAAATTTTGTTGAGGAGTTGGGCCAAGATAGACTATCCGCTTTAGCAATGCTAAGTATCGAGAAATCGTTTATAAAAGGAATGTGCGTGCAATTTTAACGAACGTGTCATTCAGCATTTTTCCAATTCTAAAGAACGAAGAGTAGACCTGAACTTTAAGAGAATTTAAAGCTCAATTTAAAGATAAGATATTTATTTTTATTTTAAGTATGCCTATTTTTAAATTTGTAATTGACCACCCAATATAATTCTCAACGAGCCGCCACTGCTAGGCCGCCATCTTGTTCCGGCATATTGAATTTTTATTAAAATTTGAAGTCAATCAGGTAAATAGTCTTTAAGCCAGGGGTGCTCAAACTTGAACTGCTGGCGATCTACCTCAATATTTTTAGACTACTTACGATCGACTCTGAGAGGCTGCAAGTATGTGTGATGCAGGGTTGTCGTACATACACGATACATACACCCTACCTTCCTACCTACCTACCTACCTACCTAGGTAGGGTGTACCGTAGCATATATAGATATTAGCTTTCCGCACAACATACATTATTTTAGTCAAGGTTTATGTTGGGTTTAGTTGGGTTCTTCTCTACAATATCAATTAAAAAACTCATAGTTATTCAAAGTTGCGAGTTTATTGGTTGTTACAAAACAAAAGAGTTATATAAGGTGTTAAACTTAACTAAGAAGTGACTTTGGATGTTGAAGCGTGGCACTGCATATCCTCAGCATACTTTTCATAAGATGGTACGTAACCACTGAGTGCTAATCGCAAGCATGATAACATATGATCGTCAGTTAGTCGATTGCGATATTTTGACTTAATTATCTTCATTTCAGAAAATGCAGACTCGCACAAGTAAGCTGACCTAAATATTGCTGTCAGTTGAAGGGCGATTTGCCTTAGATTCAAATATTTATCTTCAGATATAAAACACCAGAATTTTGTATCAGATGATGTAGCTTTGAGATGTATATCTGATATAATCTGCACCAACTCATTTTCAACAGAACATGAGTTCATATTAAACTGACTTGCTATTTAAGTAGCTAATTTCTCAATGTTTTTACATGAAAAAGGATAACTCATTTACTACAATCATAAAAACGCATTTCGAATTGCCCCAAAATATTTGATAATTCAGCCTCATACGTATCATAATTCAACTGAGGAATCCTTGCTTTCAAAGACGGAAAATGTTTCAGATCCTTTCTTTTCAGTTGATCTATCATAAATTGCAATTTACCTTTGAATGCGTTTACTGCGCTAATCATCTCAATAACAGTTTTTCCTTTATCTTGAAGCTCCAAGTTAATGGTGTTTAAATGCATTGTGATGTCAGTCTAAAATGCCAAATCAGTCAGCAACTTTTCGTTTTTCAACATCTGAGTGTCATCACCTCTTTCGTCTAGAAAAGCTGTTATTTCGGGCAATAATTCTTGAAACCTTTCTAGGAATTTTCCGCGACTCAACCACCTGACGTCCATGTGAAGAACTAAATCAGTGTGTTCAGCTGACTCCCTATCTTCCAACTGCAACTTAAAGAGCCGCCGTTGCAAGCTACGTGCACGGATGGAATTCACAATTTTTGTTGCAATGCCCATAATTTCGTCCGTGTTTAAAACTTTTGAACACAAAACTTGTTGATGTATAATGCAATGGATTGAAAAAAATGAAGGGAAATCTTCATTAGCTCGACACAATGCCACAAAACCGTTTTTGTTTCCAGTCATTGCTGGTGCTCCATCAGTTGCAATGCACACTAATTTATATATTGGTAGCTTGTAGCTTTTTAAAAAATTAAAGAAAACATCATATATCTTCGCCACGGGTCTTCCCCTTCAGAAGAATGATTGTCAAAAATTCTTCCTTAGCCAACATGTCATTGAATACCATCCGAATAAAAATACACAGCTGGGCAGTGTCTGTCATATCGGTGGATTCGTCGAACTGTAAAGAAAATTATGTACATTCCATGATATAATTTTTTAGTTTATCTGCCATGTCCTCACTCATGATTTCAATACTCCTTGTGACAGTCGGACAAAATAACTGACGTTCTCTATTAGCAGACATGATTTCTGTTTTATTTTTAAAATCTCCAAATAAAGTCTCACCCGCTTCAATAAATGCTTCCTTCACAACCGATCCATCTTCGAATGGTTTCTTGTGTTTCGCCAATATATGAAATATTTTAAATGACGCGATCGTAGCAGCTTTTGATTGTTTGGCTGGTCTTGTGAACATGGTTTGTTCTTTTTTCAAACAAGATATCAAATCACGTACTTTTCGTTTTCTTAATTCACTCTGTGGCGGAAAGCCTTTTCATAGTTTTTATGAACCGTTTTATGATGCCTTTCTAAGTTACCACGCTTAGGTATTGCAACTGGCGCACGACAAATAAGACAAATGCACTTATCCTTCACCATACAAAACAAAAATTCTTCCTCCCAATCGTTATTAAAATGATACGTTTTAGATTTCTTCGCTGCACTCATTTTGTACTATTTAATAATAAACTTTGTATCGACGTAGTATTGCCTTCAAGTTGCAATTCAGAATGACTCCAATTCCTGCAGGCGCAACATTTATATCGGCGTGAACGAAACTCTCGAATGTTCCCGTCAAACGCGCCACCCGAAATTTCTAGAAACGCGGCAAGAATAAAAAACGCGGCTTTTCTTTGACAAGTACCGCGCGTTCCTTTGATAAAGCCGCCTTTTGCCGCTAGCAGAGTGCTATTTTATTACGTAAGTTTAAGCACCCCTGCTTTAAGCTATGCCGCGAACTAACAGACAGACAAACCGACAGACGGATCGACGGATTTGCGAAAACATCTTTTAAGGCATCTAGGGACCCCGAAACGTGAAGATCTGAAAAAATCTTGGTGGGTGATTTTTTCACGATAACAATACTTCCCTTTTACGAGGGGAGTAAAATGGTCTATTTCCACGCAAAAAAATAAACCCGTGCGTGTCAGCCAACTAAAACTTCAGTTAACACTAGTGTCGCCATCTGGTAAACTTAAGTAACAAGATTACTGAAGACCTGCAATAATTGATTTTGACCTTTTCAGAGAAAGGTTTAATTCAAGCTTTGAAACTACAATCCAGTTTCATCTGGATTTTCCAAAACATAAATAGTAATTAGTGGAATACATTTTTGCATCGTAAGTAAACAGATAAAACATATTTTTATGATCTTTGAGTTGTTATGAAGCATCTTTGAGACAAGAACAAGGTTTCAAAATATTTTTTATTTTGGGTTTTCTATTAATTATCAGATAGAGAGTCAATTGTTTGTTCTATTCTCTGAAAAAAAAAACGCATTGTTTCATGTAGAGGATACATATAGATTTATCTTCAGATTGAGACATGACGCTTGTAGTACGTTAATACATTTTTCTAATGCATAGTTACCTCTTTGTCCTGTGGATGTAAACACACTTAAGCTTATTTTCTCAAGGTGGTATCTAAAAATAGGTATCTGACATCAATCGTTTGATAAATGATGTGTTAAGTCGTGTATTTTAACCTATTTTTAGTACTTGCAAAAATACCTGGCTATCAGAAATTTAGGATAATGTTTTTTTTAATTAGATAAACTTTTTAAAGGTCAATTTTGATCGAGTACGTTTCAGAAAGATAAGAAATTTAACAATGTACGTAAAATGTAACACCTTAAATTTGTTGACAATGTTTTTTTTTTATAAAAGAATAATTAATAATTTTATTTTTTATATAGGTCAAATAACGTCTAAAGAAATTGATATTTTTTAAAATAAATATTTAAATCTTAGTCACTTATATAATATCTACTCATTTTCTAATACATCCTGGCACTTTATAGTTTCAAGCTCATTATAGGGGAAAGTGTTGTAGGGGAGACTGTTGTATACTGGGACAATATTTTTTAAATGAACATAAAATTTATATTTTAGTTGTATTTTGGGATTTTTTGTGTTAATTACATTTGAAACACAATAGTACATCCAAAAATAAATTTTATTATGAATACAGTAAAATGCTGAACCAAAAAAGGCATTGTCCCACTACACGCCCGAGTCCCACTATACAACAACCCCTTGTTTTATAGTGGGACCTGAATGTGTACATACTGGGACAACCTGATAATAATAATGTTTAATTGAAATAAAATACGTATAACTCAGTAACAAGATACAAAGACATATTTTATTTATAACTCATCAAAAATATGAAAGCATTACTTTTTAAGTTTGTTGGTAACTAATATAATATATGTAAAACAAACAAAACTAATAGAAAAACAAATTTAAATGAACAAGAAAATTATTCTATGTTAAAAGAAGAAAAGTCATAATCAAAACACCATATCTTGGCTGCTCGTTCGGTCCCCCCTGATATAAAAGGAACAGGAAGTTTAATAACAATATCATCCTTTAAAATTAAATCGTCGTCTCTTTTTTCTGGGAAGAAAAATTTATAATTGGCAGTCTTTTTTAGGAAATTGACAAGATATTCGTTTGCTTCAATTTTTTCTACTTGACCAACGTAATATTTTATTCTCTTTTTCAAAGGATATTTTACAAGGACAAAATCAGTAGGCTTTACTTCCAAATCTGCTTCTCCTTCAAATTCATCCGAAATATCAGAACTGTCATCACACAAATCTTTTATGGATACGTCACTGTCACTAGAGTCTATAAATAAATTCTTTGTAACAGCCTTTACCTTTGCGCTCTTTTGTATTCTTTGTGTATCTTTCGCTATTTTGTCTTCTTCTTTTCACTTTTTTTCTTTAATTACTGGCGTGTCAGTTAGAATCATTGATGTGATTTTTTTTCTTTTCTGATTTAACTTTCTAGCTGCTGCTTTTAAATGTGGTCTTATAGATTCCGGAGTAACGATATTCTTTTTAGGCATTATTTCCTTTTCTGGGTTGGTTCTGGAACAGCCTGGCTGAGTGGTGTCTAAAACATTTGAAGCCAAATCACCTGCATCAGGATCATCCATAGAACTTTCAGCAAGAGATTGTGTACGGTTCGTGACCGACGAACACAAATAGTCTGATTCCTGAAATATCTCTGAATTTAAAGGGTAAATCCCTGTGTGTTGAAATCCTTTAATTATGTTGCTTGGTGTAAAAGCTAACCCAAAAGATTTTCCAACTATTTCTGCTATATTGTACAAAGTTACTGGAACACCAGGATGATTTATCAGCCATTCGTCCATAGCTTTATTATAGTATCCTTTAAATGGGCCGAAACAAGACACGTCAAGAGGCTGAAGTTTGTGACTACAATGTGGCGGTAATGTAACCAATACGATGCCGTTTATTTTACAATATTGTAGCACCCTAACATCTGTATGACTTTCATGATTATCTAATATTAATAATATCTTGTTGTTTGTATTACAATGTACTGCATCTGTTACGTGTTTCAAATATTCCAAAAAGTTGGTTCCAGTCATCCAACCACTTGGATGTGCTGCTCCTTTTGAGCCAGGTGGTGCACCATTAAGCATGTGCGGTTTAAAGTTTTTCTCGGAAAAACGAAAAACGGCGGTACATATGTACCATTAGCAGAGATAGTGGCACACATTGTTACTAAAACTCCTCTCTCGGCGCTCGTTACCTTACCTACTTGCTTTTGACCACACCGAGCTATTATTTTTGGAGGTCTGTGTACAGTTATTACAGCGGTTTCATCGCAGTTAAATATATGGTTAGAATTAAAACCATATTTTTCAAATACATTATGAAGGTTAGTAAAAAATAAACCAACATTATGTTTGTTGAAACTTGTTGCACGGCTTAAGCTTGTGGCTTCAGGGGTTCGTAAACTTATATTGTGTCTAGCTCGAAAAAGCTTCATCCATTCTTCTCCGGCACACTTATTTTTGTTCCAAGATTCAGGAATTAATTTTTCATTCGAGATAGCAAATCTATAGGCAAACAAACGGGTTTCTTTAGCTGATAATCCGTAACACATATTTGCGGCAGTAATCAAGTATTCACTAAGCAACTGTTCTTCGTCATCCGAAAATATTTGGGAAAATCCATGATGCCTCTAACTAAAAATGCTAAAACTTACTTTCTGCTCCTCATTGGTATTTCGATATTTTGCAATATATCTCTGTAAGGCAGATTTGGATACTTCAAATTGACCGGCGGCCTCCCTGATTTTAATATTTTGGTTAATAACAGCTAAAACAGCTCTCTTCATTTTGTCTGCATTTTCCGCATGAGCTTGTTTACTCTCTTTGTAAGATTTGTTGTTTTTTCGGGGTCTTTTTTTATCGCTCATTTTCTGTAATCAAAACAAAAACAGTTACCCACGTATTATGTATCAACTTTATGCCAATTTAAGTTTTAAAATGTTGTGGTAATTCTAACTAAAAATATATATTTTATTATCTTCTTCCATGCTTTCGAACAGTAACGTGAGATAATAAAAAGCAAATTCAGCATTTTTACTCTGGCAAACCATAAAAATATCCATTAATACACACTTATAAACCGTCGGGTGTATAGTGGGACAGACCCAGTATGCACCATATGCTTTTGTCCCACTATACAACACTAGACTTATTTTAGGTTATGCCTCAATTTTTTTAACAAAAATGTAATTACAAGCAATATATGTCCAAACTTGCCTTTAAAACACTTTGGGCACTATGTATACGAATATTCACAAACTAATTTTAATAAACAAGGGTAATATTCTACCCGATTTCAACAGGAAACTAAAAACTTTATGACTGCAAATTCACGTGTTCGCCGGTTTCAGACATACTGAACAATTTGCTGATAAATATTTATAGCTACCAATAGAGGGCAGTGCATGAATATACTCCTGTATTTAATTCCGAATTTTACTTCGTTTAGTTTGCGGGAAATTTAAATTGTCCCAGTATGGAACCTGTCCCAGTATACAACAGTCTCCCCTATCTTGCGACATTTCTCAGTTTCGAGTTTTTTCTTGAACAATTATAAAAATAAGTAATTTCTGTGAACATAATCATAATAAGTATCTCTATGAAGTTCTACTAGAATTGTTTTAAAGTGTTAAAGGTTGTCTTTTTATATTGATACTATACCTAGAAGGGATACGATACTGTCTTGTATCTTGGGACATTAAAACATAAAATTTCAAATAGGTGTAGTCATATTTATTTCCAACATGATATTACCAGGGTGTCCACAGAAATTTTGTCTTGATTTTCTCTGACCTTCCCTGACTTTCCCTGATCTATTTACGAAAAATTCCCTGACTCGCGAAATCTGTATGATCATTGATTACTATATTTTATGAGGAAAAAAAAGAAAACCCAGCCTCCACCTTCCCACCTTTCATAGCTGGCCAAAAGCTCTCTCCACTTTCTTTTTTCTTCCTTTTAATTTTTTTTATTACAATTTTTTAATGAATTACTAGTAGGTCTAAATTCATAAAAGTTGTCAAAATAATAGATAAACCAGTCAAACAGAATGAAAAGTACAAACACGTGTTCAACATTGATAAGTGTTGTCTCTTCATATTCTCTAGCTGTTTTTTTATTTTCCTAATTTCTATATCTTCCTTTTCTCATTTAATATCTGACTTTTGTCATTTTTGTTCCAACTTTTTCAACTGTAAGTCAATTTTTTTTTCTCTGTTGTCTTTTTTTCTTCTTCTGACCGTACTTATTTCTTTTCTATGTTTTATGCTATCGCAAATAATTTTTTGAGACACAAGAGATTCTTCTAAAAGATTTTCATTTATTAAATGTTTATTGACAGAAAAAGATTCAACGGATGCATTAAAATGGGACAAAATGAAACGCAGGTTCATTACAGACTAGAGATCTTCATATTTGCTATTCTTTTCCTAAAAGACTATTAAAATTCATCTAATCCAATGTCATCAGTTGATTTACAAATGAAATCATCAAATTATATGTTAATTTCTGCAATACTCTGAGCTTCTTCAGTTAGCAAAGAAAACTGTCGTTTGACGTTTTCAGTACTTTTTCTCTGAAATTCACATATGACTGTGCAGGTTTTTTAGAACAACATCAATCCTCTTTATTGCCAAACATTACAATTCATGTTAAAAAATGTTATCCCTTAAGTTATCAAAACGCCAATCAATTTTCGACATACAGTGTGTCCCAGATTCGCTTCTCTATACAGAGATCTCGGCTCCTATTATACCTACAGCAAAGGTTAAATAGGGAAAGTTTTAGAAGAAACTTATTACCTATTGCATTGAAAAACCGATAATGGCGGATTTTGTTTTTGGCCAGTATATCCAGAACGGTAAATTTGACAGCTGCCAAAATGTAACATAATTAGGACACATACACATACACAAGACAAATAAGATGACGTATACGACACGACTTCATTGTTTTTTGTTAACCCGCAACCCGCCTCAACTTTCATTTTTCTTATGGCCGCCATATTGGATTTCGATTCGATTTTTGGAAAGAGCCTAAAATTTCCAGTCTAATGATATTTCACATGTGCACTAAAGATTTTAGTATCATCGAAATATTACACTTCGTAAAGTTAGGTTTCAGTTTTTTCTAAGGAGGCTATGGTTTAAAGTAATGTTAGCTCTCAATGCTTTTCTAAGGAGGCCTAAAATCATAAATCTGACACATAAATTGTCAACCTATAGAAAATGGCCGGCACTCCGTATTCAAATGAAGAAAAGGTTGACATGTTAGCTCTGTACTTTCAGTCATACAGAAACGCCGACGTTACCTCAGCAAGTTATTTGGAGATGTACCCCTAACGACGGCAGCCTCATAAAACCCAATTCAGGAAAATCGTAGTTAATTTAATTAACCATGGTGCCTTCCAACAACCTAGAAGCGGATAAAATAATAACAATGAAAATCGAGACAGAAACATTTTACAAGCTATCAACGAAAACCCTAGTGCACAGTAAGAACTGCAGAACAAGAAACTAATGTGCCAAAATCAACAGTACAGAGAGTTTTAAAAAAGAATAAGTACCATCCATACAAATCCATAATAGTACGAGGACTTAAGGAAACTGATTTTCCAAGACGACTACAGTTCTGTGAGTGGTATACTTGGAGATGTAATGAAAATCCTGCTTTTGTAAATCATGTCTTGTGGTCCGATGAGAGCAGGTTCACGAATTGTGGAGTCTTTAATAGGCACCAAATGATGGTCAAATAATAATCTTTTTTTTTTGTTTAGTTCTTTAATGATACTAAAAGAGTATAATCTAATAAAAAAAAGTAAAACGTTCTACTCTAGTCAGTCAACTTACTTTTTTGATATTGTATTACATTTTTATTCAATCATTTTGTATTGTAGTT
Organism: Kuschelorhynchus macadamiae; assembly: GCA_030620095.1. NCBI lineage: Eukaryota > Metazoa > Arthropoda > Insecta > Coleoptera > Curculionidae > Kuschelorhynchus > Kuschelorhynchus macadamiae. The sequence goes on along the minus strand of JAUTXW010001222.1, from coordinate 58,271 downwards.
TCGAAGAACCTATAAGAATAGAATTGGCTTCTATAAATTTATTAATTTTCTGCATTTCTGATTTAGCTGATTCTCTAAAATTATTTTGATTGTCTGAATTTAATGATTTATTATTACCCGGGAAGCCTAGTTCTTGCGTTATGAAAAAAAATACCATATTAATCAAATGTCTAATTATTTTTCGATTTTCATTATGATTTATAGAAAGGCGTTCAGCTGTAAAGCGCAAGGGGTTTGTTCTTTTTATATTTTATGTTTTATTAAGGCACGGTGTACTTCTTTAGGATTATTATATCACTGAAATAAATTGATTTAGTATTTCCGAAATTAATATGCAATACCAACTAAATAATTTATTACGGCTATTACTTCCCGCTAACCAAATATGTTTTTCTTTTTCATAATAAAGCTGAATAGGTTTCAACGGTATATAAGCTCATTCATTACGGGATGTTTCGATAATTATTTTTGGAAGGAAAATATCTACTTTTTAATAAAGATTAAAGAAGTTTCTAGTATCACCCGGCCGACCCTGCCGCCCTTGACTGTTGGGCACCTATTTATAAATTATTAATCATTTCAGGAAATCGAATTATTGGACCATTTTTGTTTGACTACAATCTAAACGGGCAGAGGTACCTAGAGCTTTTGCGAAACCAGGTTGTACCAGCCTTACGAGCTATTCTAACGGAAGATGAATTAAGAAGAACTTGGTTTCAACAAGACAGATGTCCGGCTCACAATACCATTCAAGTCAGGAACTTCTTTAGAGAGCAGTTTGACGAAAGAATAATTTCTTTAAATGGTCCAATATCTTGGCCTCCTAGATCCCCTGACCTGTCGCCCTTGGATTTCTACCTCTGGGGTCACACGAAGAATGAAATCTATGAATTTGATCCTTCCGTGACCATAGAAATCCTGAGACAAAGAGTTCTGGACACATTTAGAAATATTAACCCAGATACACTTACCAGAGTTGTACGAAGAACGGTAACCAATTGTCAAAAATGTCTCGATGCAAATGGACGTCATTTTGCAGATTTGTAAATTAATGTTACCCACTTACAAAATAGTTAAAGCGCATTTAGTTTTTTTAAGTCGTTATTTACGTTCATGTTGTATTGAAAATTCAATGCGTTCAATACATTACTTACTTATTAATGTAATCTTGTGACAAATAAATCACGGCCTCCTTTAAAAACATTGAAACCTAATTTACGAAGTGTGATATTTTGATGACACTAGAATCTTTAATGCACTTGTGATATATCACTAGACCGGAAATTTTAGGCTCTTTCCAAATATCGAAAAATCCAATATGACGGTCATAAGAAAAATGAAAGTTGAGGCGGGTTGCGGGTTAACAAAAACAATGAAGACGTGTCGTATACGTCATCTTATTTGTCTAAAAAATGTGTCCCAATAATGTCACATTTTGACAGCTGTCAAATTTACCGTTCTGGATATACTGGTGAAAAACGAAATCCGCCATTTTCGGTTTTTCGCCGATATTTCCCAAACTTATTGATCGATCGTAAATCTGAAGCCAGATATCGATTGCAATAAGTTTCCTCTAAAACTTTCCCGATTAACCTTTGCTGTAGGTATAATAGGAGCCGAGATCCCTATATAGAGAAGCGAATCTGGGACATATTGTATAAACATGTCATTTTTTATATTCTTTGTCATTTATTCTAAAGTTGAAAAAAAAAACATCAGCACGAAGGGAATATTAATAAAACCTTGTTTCAGATCCACATGTGGATAGCATCGAGCTTGAAGCCTATGTTAGACTATGGGGAGCACTGTTTCCTGTCCCTGTGTACTGTGTCAATCCCTGTGGGGTCGCCTGCCCGCTCAATTACCGTTTGGATAGACCGCGGTTAGAATTCATCGTTGGATTTCCTCTAACGCTTAACAGGGTACAGTATTGCCATTTAATTAATTAAATGATATTCGATAATAGTTCAAATTGTAACAATTTTTATTTACATTTATTAGCAGGGAAATAAAAACAAAATATAAACAAACACATACTAAATGTCGAACCTACCTAAGCAATATTTTATTTTAGAAGACAGTGTGACAAAACTTTATCTTTTCTTAACAATAACAAGTAATATGTTAGGTGTCTAGTCCTACACACTTATTTTCGATCCTATTTTACTATTATCCTAACATTGACTGCTATTTTTGATATATATGCTATACACTCATCTGTAAAAATCTCATTTAAAAAATTTAGCTATTTAAAAGTTAGGAATACTAGACGTTTTTACGACATTAAAAGGTAAAGGAACTGTGACTTATCTAAAAATCTTAATCAGTTCAAAAGTTATGAGGATAATAATTTTTTTTTGACAATGAATCAATTTTTTTTTAATTACCTCAATAAAACGTACCAACCGTATTTGAAAATGAAATTACGGGGAATATTTTTTGACAAATGTCAAATTTTTTTAAATAAGTGACGCTCCTAAAAGTTACATGGAACTGTGAAAACCGTATATAAAAATTTTAAGTTGTTCAGAAGTTACAGGGAAAAAACAATTTTTTTTAGAGCTGTCAAAATATTTTTTCAAAATAAATTACTCTCCTAAAATTTACATCGAATTTTAAAACCCATATTTAAAAAATTTAAGTAGTTTAAAAGTTAAGGGAAAAACCAGTTTTTTGTGCAAACCTCATCTTGTAATTGCAACCCCTGTATAATTTCAGTTACTATTCGTAGTAAGCGGCAAAATGAAGTTAAAAAATTTAAAATATCAACTTTAAAAAATTGCAATAATTCAACCGTTAAAATTATAAAATCGAAATTTGGTCACGATTTACCTAAAATTATCTTGTTTCGTAAAAAAATACCCTACCTGAACATTTCATTTTGTCTAGCTTTTTAAGCACTTTTCGGTGCCGAAAATAATTCTCTGACCAGATGCCTAATTTTTTTATAAAAAAGAAAATTTACTAAAAAATTAATTTTTTATGATTTTTTCGAAAAATTTCAATTTTTCTTAAACATTTCTATTTTTTCGCTATTTTTCTGACAGAGATGCGTTTAGGTTTTCATTCTTCTAGATATTTCCTATGAAAAACATCTCTTGGAAAATTTCGATAAGACTCACCCACTATCACAAAATACCCTTTTTTCGAATGAAAAAAAATTGAAACCCAACCAAAAACAATGGGGTTGTGTAAGACCGGAAGAACCATCCAGACCAGGCCGCAAAGCGACCGTTTGTTAACAAAGCTTATGTCTATTACTAGATGCGTTTTAACTGTCCTGTCTCAGATTAATTTTTGGTAGCTTAAAATATATGTTTTAATAAGTTAAGTTTAAATTTGTAATGGTTAACATATTTTTTAGGTCTAAATTATTACAACCTTAAGTTATGTAGGATGCATCTTTACCTTACTTATTTTAATAATAATAAATAGTATTAATATGAATAATAAATAAACCTAAATTACATTTAAATTTATTTAAATTCGTCACAGATTTACGGTAAAACACTTCCATTTACTCAGGTGTGAATAATAAAATTATCCTAGAAACTGCCGTGGTTAGTTTACTGATATCATAGACGATATACTTTGAGAAGTAGTATACAAAATCTTATAAATAAATATTTAATAAAATATTTGATATTGTATTTTTATATTATTTAATTTAATAAGTCGCTACGCCACTGACCGGCATGCCACACCCACTCGTATACGCGAGCACGTGGCTATATTATCCTTAATTTTGTATTACTATACTAATTTTTGCAATTATTTTCAGAATTCTGCTGTGTTGTACATTCAAGCCTCACATATAGAGAGAAGAGTAAAGAAAAGTTCAATCTGCGTTTCTGTTAATATAATTTTGGTGTAACTTAAAAATATCCGAATGTTTTTGGCTTACTTACGTACTCTATAATCCAACGAGATTGTGTATTACCACCTGATATTAATACAGTAAATTATAGACCATGCTTTTAATTATTGCAAGTTTGTTGCATTTGCTTAAATGTTACTCGAATGTAGTGTTATGAACTGGTAACTAAATTTGATGACAGAGTTTTTCATCAAGTTATGTTTAAATGCAGTAATATTTTTGTGGATATATTTATTGTTATAAATAAATATTTTTTCACATGTATATTTTACACCTTTTTTGTTAATTTCTTAGATCAATCGGGAAAAATCCCAGACACCTCTATACAACGGACAGTTTCTGTGGCACGGTGTCCGTTGTTGATAGGTTTCACTGTAGTGCCACCCACACATGGAACCCAAAGCGGCCTTGTTGTACCCTAGCGGCGGTCTGATGAGGATTTATGTTTGACCAATATCGATTGTTAAGTCGATTAAAAATTCCTTCGCTAGATATAAAAGATTCGTCATGTAAGTTATGAACTTTCCTTATTTTATACGTTTTCCGAGTAGCGCTTAAAATATAGGTCTAAAGCTGCGTTTTTTTTATTACTCTTAATATAGCACTCAAACATGTTTAACTTTTCGTAGTTTTGAAAGACATTCATTTTGGACACCTTTTTTTTAATATAACTGAAAACGGAATTTGACAATCAATACTTAATTGTTATTTAATTTTATGACATGTAAACAAACGCCTAAAGAATTCAGTCCATGGCCAACTAAAAATAAATGTTTTTTAGTATTTTAGCTATTTAGGACAAAGCAAAATATTAAGTATTTTATATTGTTGCAATCGCAAGAAAAAATGCATTTTTTCTATATACTTAGATATAGGGTGTACCTACTAAAAGATAATAAGAAACGGGAGTATTATTGTATATTATATATTTTCTAAACCAATCCAGTTAGCCTAGATCTGACCACGCCATTAAACTAAGCACTAAAAAAGAAAACGGGACACGTAACTTAGTTTTTTTGTATCTCTTACCGTTCAGCCTATACCCTATATATATCAACGAAAAAAAACACGCTGTACAACTCTCCACTAATTTGAGTTTTAGCGGTAATCGTTTGACAAAACCTTCTTTAACTTATAATAAAAGAGTATCTGGAAGAATGAATAAAACGTTTGTTTTTACATTAAGTCTCTATTTTCTAACACTTTCTTAAATTAAACTACGCAAAATATCACATGTTTTTAAATTCACCTATAAAGTACATTCTTTTAAGTTTGGTAGCAAGAACACTGACCTTAAAAATTTAATGATACATTTAGTTCACCTTTATTATTATCAAGCACAGTTGATATTTATCAATAATATTGATTCAAGTATATCTGCTTATCTATAGTTATTTAAAATAGGTAGCAAGAACCCTGATCTTAAACATTTCACAGATTTTTTGTCGGCATATACAAAAGTAAATAATGTTACATTGATTCATTAATGTATTATCAACACTTAAGAACTATAAGTTACATATTATACACTATATTACCTTTATATTTTGAATAGACACTTCCAGCGAAATCTTCAAGTGGTACTTAATTATGAATAAGCCAAACGTTTCTCAAATTACCAAAACTAATTCGATAATAAAAGAGTTTAAACTTTTCGTATGACTCAAGTGGATCAATTTCAGCCACTGCTACCGTGCATTTATTTTGTATACTTGATACGTTTTAAGACTATGTCTAGTTCTCGCACTGCTTTGCTAAAGCATTTTTTTTATATAATCAAAATTCGATCGTTTTGGTGATTATCTACAGAAACAAATTCGCAAACGCAATTTTCTCAATTGCTTACTTCAAAAATTGTTCTTTGATCACCAAAAAAAATAGATAGTTTTACCTTTTTTATAGTGTTCTGACGTGAGCACACAGAATGCTATGCTCGTGGGCATACTAAGTATTGGTAGATCAATAAATACAGATTTTTTTCGTGACAAAAATAGTTTCCATACGCAACTATAATTTGTTGAATAAAACTGATTATTTCGTTTTAGCTTATAAAATCAAAACTTTAGGCTTTTTTCGAAAATTCATATCTGCGTTATTTCTCAAGTTGTAACCGAGACCCCTTGCAAGATGATGATTATTGATATGTACCTTATGCATACAACATTGTATTTGAAAACAATAGCTCTTTAAATTATTCTAATACTATTAACTGCTTGGGTCTTTGCATTGATAACACTCTTTCTTGGGAAAATCATTTGTTAACACGTTCGCTGCCGCCAGGGAATTCAAAATCATCTCTGAACCGTTGACATATTTTTATTTTATATGACAACATAAGTGTTATTTACTAATATATTGTTGTTTTTTTAGCCAAATCTGCTAAAATAATTGTTATTTTATCATGACGCATAATTGCGTCACTGGTCCCTGAGGGCTATTCTATCCTCCAAAGCCGAGTGACGCACATGTGTGTTGGGGCAGGATATTTTCTATTTAGTAGTAAAAGAGTCAATTTTTAAAAATTATAAAACTTTATTTCTTCCAATGATTGTCAGTAAGTTTACAAAGGTAATAACTAAAAAAAATACAAAAAAACAAATGGTAAACAAATCGTTTTTTCAAAATCGTTTTTGATAAAAAAACGTAAAATAGTAAAATAGTTACATATAATAAGAAAAACATGAATAAAACTACTAAATAAGTCATACATAATAATTTTGGAAGCTAACAACAAATAATAAAATACAAAAAAAAAATGGTAATCAAAAAGTTTTTTTTTAAATTATAAAGAAAACAGAAAGAAAGTCATATGCTTATTTCTTCTCATGATATGCTTTGAAACAACTATCAAGGCACAGTGCTGGTTCATCTGGACAAGCGGGGCAAAAATATGATGAATCCTTGCGAATTGTTGTAGAATAACAATGTTTGCATCTTTTTCTCAAGCGGCGATTTTTAGCATTGAGAGGAAACAGTTTTGGCATATGTGCTTTATCTGAAGCAGCAGCTTTGGCTATTACTTCAGGTATATCATTCACCAATAGAAGATTTTTTATTATATTATGGCGAAAATCGTAGTAACTTAGCTTTGGTTTGGACGGAAATTTATTGTATAAATTATAACTATTGAGAAGCATCATTGAGATTATATGTATTCCAATCCTTTTGCATTTAGCATAGCATTTGATCTTGGCGGTCAACTCCGGACATATTTTTATTGTAATTTGTTATAATGTTGGGTTTTTATTTTTCCTCTCCTTCTCTTCTCTCTTGCTTCGAATAATTTCCATTTCACTGTCAAATTCCGTTGATAAAAACAAAACTTCCCTCTTATCCCGCCACTTTCCAACTGCGATGTCTGAACTATATTTTATTATTTTCTCACCCTTCTTAAGTTTTTTAGACGTTACTTCCTTAGGATTTCCTTTTATGTTTTGGTGTAATGTTCCGGTTACATACGTATTTCTCAGTAGCAGTTCTTTGCAGAGAGAAATGCTATTGTAATAATTATCCATGTAAATAGCATGTCCTTTATCAAGGTAATTTTTTACCAAACAGTTCACAACACTCGCAGCATGACCCATTTCTCCTTTCATATCTCTCTCTTCTCCTGTGAATATTCTTAGTCGTAGTATAAAACTATTAGGCTCTGTCAGAACACAAAGTTTTATTCCAAACTTATTTTTTTGTTTTTTATGTATTGTCTAAATATCAACCTCCCTCTCCAAAGTACCATTGACTCATCAATTGTAAGCTCTTTGTTTGGATAATATATTTCTTCAATTTTGTTGTTGAAATAGTCTTGCAGCCACCTTATTCTACATAATCGGTCGTTAAATGCCCATTTTAGGGTTTTTTGCAAAGTGAAAGCATCTTAGAATTGAAAGAAAACGATTTCTGCCCATGTGTTTTCTAAAGCACTCTAAGTTATACAATTTGTCAATTTTCCAATAGTCCAATAGTTGTATGCGTTTCATTTCTATGTTTCCCATATGAAGCCACAACCCTAGAAAAACCTTTATTATTTGGATATCAACCGGCTTCCACTCAGTAATTCTTGATGTAACTTTTGTGCGTTTGCTCAAGAATAGTTCTTCGGCATACTCGTTGGTTGCAGAAATTATGTTTTCGTAGAAATCGTCCGTAAAAAATAAGTTGAAAAAGTCCATGGGCTCATCTGAATTCAACACTACTTTTAGTCCAGGGTTTCCCGTAAAATAAAAATTTTTGAGATTAGGGTTATCAGTCCAAACATCAGCACGTAACACGTTATTATCTGGTATATCCGCAGATAAATCGTCATCAATTTGGGGAGATTCGTCTGGCACATTCACATGTCCAAAAAAAAGTCACTGACACTACTTGAACTCGATGAAGGTTCGTACTCGCTCTACGCTACTACGGTTCACTATCAAACCTTTGTTTGTACTGTTTTTTAGGCCTAGATGGCCCTGGAATTTCACCATCCATATTTTACTTTTTCAAAATCCGTTTGCGCTGAAACACGTGGCAGTATACTCAAAATAAGCCGACGCAAAACGATCCACCCTCACTGAAAACCGAGAGAGAACTGAACAATACAAATCAAACGCGAGCTCGACGCACATTCGCGTCATCGGCCGGTGGGGATAAGCCAACATGACGCATAAGTGCGTCATCTGCAACCAACGTGTTAAATTTAAGAGAAAGACTACTCGCCACGATAAAATACGCTGTCCCAAAAGAATTACTTAGATCAGTGGATTATTCTTTAATACACTGTCACTTGCAATACATTACTTCTCTGTGGTATCCCATTCGTAAAAACTTGATTCAACCAATCGAGACCCTACAAAATAGAGCAATAAAAAAACTTGTATAACCTGCCAATTAGAAATAGTACTAAAAATGTCTATAAAAATTTTAATATAATGTCTATTGATTCTTTATATAAATACCAGGTATCTACTTATATACACCCAGTTATCATGAGAGGGCGCCTCACCAATATGAGTTTCACCTTTCGAGATGATATACACAATTATGAAACACGATATCGCCGGGACATAAATCTGGCAAGAGTTTCAACGAAAGGAATTGTATCTTATTTAGCGGTGTACAAATTTACAATAAGTTACCATTGGAAAACTAGACCTTTAAATGTCAAAGCATTTATGTTAAAGGCAAATGCCATCTCTCGATGAGTTTATCCATGCCTCCTCGAGGGATGGTAGTGTGTAGCGTGGTTTTCCGTATGGAATATCACTCTATTAATTATGAGTCTCGTATGTAAATCTTGACTTGTACTTGTTTTCTTCTTAATTTTTTTTTGCGTAAATATAATGCCTAGTTTTAAGAGGATTAGTCCGCATAGAATTGTAAATTTTCTGAATTTGTAACAATAAAAGTTTTTTCCTTTTTATCTTGTCTTTTTAAAACCAGGCGCTGTGGAATTATTAGTTTTTGCACAACTGTTATTTGAATTTTTTAATGCACTATTTTTCAGCGGACCTGGAAGCGCCCGCGCCGTGGATGATACGATTCTGCAAAATCATATCGAAAGTAGAAAAATCATACTACCAAACGTATATCATTTTGCGCTAAAATTTCTGTGAAATACGCGAAAAGGGCTTCCAAACATGATCAGAAACGGTCGAACGCGGGAAAGTTGCCGAGCAGCGGGGGAAAGCACGGCAGCCGGGGGACCGTAGTAATAGAGACGGTCAGCGCATAACGAATATATTATTGAAACTCAAATATCTTAGCAACTGCAGAAACTATTAGATTTTTTTTTTGATATCGGGGTAGCTCAACCCGAGGAAACCGATTCTTTACATTACGCAAAAAATTAACGGGGATGCTGAGAAAGTTTGATAAATAAATAAAGCATATAGTTATTATGTTTTATTAAACAGTTAAATTTATCATGAAATATACAATGGTAAAGAATATACAGGGTGTTTGTATTTAGACTTCTTCTACTGCCTTTATTATAAGAGATAGAAAAAATACAAAAGTTGTAAGGATTGTCTTAAATCGACAGAAAGTAATTTTTATTAAAACAAATGAACATCGCCAAGCTACTAAAAAACATAAACTTTGTAATTTATTGTAAAAAATGTATAATATGTTTATGTTTGGTGCAGTAGTTTTTGAAATATTTACGTTTAAGAATCGCGATATCAGATTTGGGTTTACGGAATCACAGTTGCCATGGACAAAAAACAAAACAAAGCGGAAGATCCAAACGTCTTTAATATTAATTAAAACTTATTTAACCGTCAAAAGGAAATAGTTTAATCTGTAAAATAGGTTATACACAAGAGGAAAAAAAAACAATAATTTCATTAAATATAAATATTTAATATTTGTATATATAAATTACAAGATAATTAAAAAATGACAATAAAATATAAGAAATCAACAATAAGACTAGTTATCGGTAATCACTACGATATTATTACTTTCACACGAATACAAAACCACCAATAGATATAGGAAAATTGCATTTTTGAATAATTATTGTGCGCATTTTACAACTGTTGCCATCATTTTCAACACATTTTTTATAATCATTACCAATTTTAAGCAAAACATCCCTAATAATTTGGAGATTCTCATTTAAGAAATTAATACTAGTTTCAATAATTTCCTTTAAATCCTCTAAATAATAACTTCTTCCTTTATAATCTTCTTTCTTTAAATAACCCCAGAAAAACTATCTAACGGCGTCAAATCTGGACTGTTCGGGGGCCAATTTATAGTTCCATGAGCTCCTATCCACTCGTCATACTGTACATTTAAGTATTCTCTTACATAAATAGGATAAAGAGGTGGCGCGCCATCCATACAATTTTGTTAAAAAAATCATATTCTTCATTTTTTCAGGCTAACATATAATTACAGTACTCCAGTCTGTTAATTTTATGGATATCTGTTGACTTTTGCACTGGCAACATTTATAAGGATGATATCCAAGTCTATGTAGGATTCTGTACATTTTGCTTCTAGTATCTAGTATAGATAAAGCTGGATTTTCTAAGAAAAAAGAAATGAACAGGCTTTCAATTACATAAGTAATTAACAATAACACATCCAACCTTGAAAAACAATAATATTTGCAACTCTTCATAGTGCATTTGTTCCTTTGAAAATGCTTGCGTTCTCTGATGAGTGTAATAGAATAGAAGGTTGATTTAGAAGGAACTTGCCTGTCGGGATAAATACGGCGATATTCTGGTTGGGCTCTACTAACAATTTTACTGTTTTTGTAAAATATGCCAACAAAGTCAAATTTTTCGTCTTCTGTATAACCCATTTTACAGCTTAAACTACAAAAAACAAATTTCGTTTTCATGTCTAAATACGTTTTATTTAATATTAAAGACGTTTGAATCTTCCGCTTTGTTTTGTTTTTTGTCTATGGGAACAGTAATTTCGTAAACCCAAATCTGATATTATCGGGATTTTTAAACATAAATTTTTCAAAAACTACTGATCCAAACAAAAACATATTATACAATTTTGAAATCAGAAAAATATTCTCTGTCGAAATATAATGTAATATACAGGGTGTCCTATTTAAAAAATACAATGTTTATAGTTTTTAGTAGCTTTGCGATGTTCATTTGTTTTAATAAAAATTACTTCCTGGCGGTTTAGGACAATACATACAACTAAAGGCAGTAGATAAAGTCTAAATATGGTGCAACAACCTCTTCATAAAGTTATTATTTTTAATGGACAGTTAAATCAATATCGAGAAACGTTAATTATTCTACAGGGTGACAATTTAAAACTTGAAGTAGCCATATCTTAGGAAGGAAAAACTTAATCAAAAAACGCTCAAAACACTTTCTATAAAATGAAGAGGGCACAAATAAAAGCGTATTATTCGACCCTTATCTGTAACCCCTTGGGCAGGGTGAGATACACCCCTAAAATCTTAAATAGAAAGGGGGTCGAGTGATACATCATCTTAAAGCTTTTGAAATATGCTTTTATTTATTTATTTATTGTAAGTTTATTAGTCTGAAGAAAAAATACATTTTCATAGATAGGTCAAAAAGGAATTCAATAAAATAAAATACGTTACATAGAAGAAATACTTAACATAATAATACATATTAGACTTAAAACATACAAGTATCAACTACAAAACATTGAATTAAAATACCATTAAATCTACACTAATAGTAAGTTGATCTCCTTATTCTCTCTTATGGCACTTTGAAAATCAGTCACTGAATAAGGAGCAATGGCTGTTAAATATTTTTTTAATTGAGTTCTGAACCGTAATGAATTCAGTTGCCTGAAAGCAAGAGGCAATAGATTGTATAGATCTATGCCAACAGTGTTATTCCTATGAAGCCTGTTCTGTGGTTTTAAAATATTTCCCTTGTGTCGGGTATCATGGTCATGAATGTCTGAATGAGTGGTGTGTTGATGAATGTACTTTTTTAGGTAACATATATTCTCAAGAACTATCTGACCAAAGAGAGTCAGTATAGAGTGTCGAAGAAAAAGAGGTTTACCACTCTCTGTGGATTTCATGTTAAAAATTATTCTGATGGCTTGTTTTTGCTTCATAAATACTCTCAGCAGGTTAGTGTGCGCTGCATCACCCCAAGCCAGTATTCCATAGCTCATTCTTGCGTGGAATAAGCCATGGTAAGCTATCAAAGCAGCATGTTGACCAGCTGTAAAACGTACCCTACGCAGTGCATATAGGCAAGAAGAGAGTCTATTACAGAGAGTATTAATATGTTCATTCCAAGATAAAGCAGGATCCAGCTGCAAACCCAAAAACTTCAGAGACACATCAGCTCTACCACCGGTTAATCTGAACTTCATGTCTAATGTTTTAGACTCATTTAATAGGAGCTTATTTGTAGCAAACCACAATCTAGCCTCATCAAACATCCTCCGAGATACATCAGACAGAATATGATCTCTATTACATCTTATAATAAAACTGGCATCATCTGCGTAGAGCAAGGTCAAACACTGACTGTATGTTATTGAACCTGGGAGGTCATTAATGAAGATAAGAAAAAGTAGGGGTCCTAGTATAGACCCCTGAGGTACACCTCTCTTTATTTGTAAGGATGAGCTCAGCTTACCGTTGATGAAAACTTGCTGGTGTCGATTACTAAGGTAAGACTTAAATAGGTCCAGAGTTATCCCTCTAACACCATAGTGCTCCATTTTACTGAGTAGAATGCTGTGGTCGACACAGTCGAAGGCAGAGGTGAGGTCTGTCAACAAGCATTCACTATCAAGACCCGCTTCAAAAGATTCCCACACATACTCTGACAGCCTACACATTGCATCAGATGTAGACAGGCCCCCACGGAAACCATATTGACCATCTGAAAAAATGCTATGTTGATCAAAGAAAGAAAATACACACTCACACATAATGACTTCGAAAATTTTAGATAAAATGGGTAGAATTGATATTTGCCTATAGTTACTCATATCATTGTAATCCCCTTTTTTGTATATAGGAACGACCCTAGCCACCTTCAATGCATCTGGGAAACGCCCTTCAAGCAAGCAGGCATTTATTGTGTCAGCAAGGGGTTCAGTGATATACCGACTGCATGCCCTAACAACAAGGGAGTTAACTGAATAGATATCCGCGGTTTTTTTGTTCTTTAATTTTTGTATTATGATCTTAATATCATCTGGGGTTACTGGCCTTATAAAAACAGAGTGTTGTTGCTTATGATTTTTACTGTTCAATACCACAATGGGATCAGCAGGAGTCACTGTTAAGGATTGTAGAATGTTTTCAGCATTGTTAACAAAAAAAGAGTTAAACTGATCAGGGCTTACATTGTCAGGTAATATTTTTGATTTTGTATGACCAGTCTCATAGTTAATTATACCCCATATGCACTTACTTTTATTTTCAGATTGATGTATTTTACTACTGTAAAATGTTTCTTTAGCTTTCAGAAGTTGCTTACGATATATTTTACTATATTCTGTATATACATTTTTATTAATTTCGGTAGGATATTGGTTATAATATTCATAGAAAAATAACTTTAAGTCTTTGGATCTTTTAATTTCCGGAGTGACCCAGGCAGACACATCAGGGTTTTGATTTTTAACCTGCTTGGGGAAGAAGTGTAGATTATAATAATAGGTGAAGGTAGTCAAGAAACAATATAGTTTTTTTACAGCAGAGTCAGCAGTATAAACATCCCTCCACTGTTCACTACTAAGTGAAGCATTGAAGGCAACCACACTGCTTGCACTGTAAACCCTTCTATAAACAATATCACTGCATGCAGAGTCATCCGGATGATCAAAGTTAAGCTGCACAAGTTGAGCCAGATGGTCTGACATACCTAAGTCCAGGGTGAGTCCTGGACCTGAAATGACAAAGCTAACAAATATATTATCCAAACCACTGAACCGTTCACCCTGATGCCTAGTGTGGGAATATATGGTTTGGGTAAGACCAAAGGAGTTAAAAAGTTCAAGAAGCATATTCTTTTCCCTGTTATCCCCAAGAAGGTCCACATTAAAGTCACCCCCCACTAATATGTTATGTCTGTGCTTCAATCTACTGCCATGTTCGAGCACTGTTTGCAGAGTGGAGGAAAATATATCTAAATTTGAGTTTGGTGGTCTGTAAATTGCCACAGACAGAAGATTGATACTTTTTGAATAACAAGCAGCCACCTCACAAGTTCTTTCTACAGAGAATACCTTACAATTATACCTTAGAAAGCAACTTTTCGTGAAATTCTTCTGTATTTATTAAAGGAAACAATAAATAAAAACACAGTTTTGAACATTTTTATTTAAGCAAATGTTCAAAATGATTAATACCGATATCCTGGCAAGTCTCTTAAGAATTCTAAACATTTTAAGCCTGGTATTTTATTTGTTTAATGAATATTCGCATTTTATTATCACAATATTTACTTTAAAAGTAACTTGTACTATTAGTATTGATATTTTAACAGTTGACTTTTGGTTCAGTTTAAACGAAAAGCAGCACTTATCTTAAATAATGGTGTACAACACAGCTGAACCTATAGAAATGATTTTCATTTATGGTTTTCAGGATCAATGTTTCTTAAGGACAGCCCAAAGATTTAATGAAAGGCATCCGGAGTATGTTCGCCAACTAGTAGCCAAATTTGAAGAACCTGGCTTTGTCGCGAATAAAAAGAGAAATCAACCGAGACTAGTTGACGAAGCAGCGCAAATTGGGTAGTTTGCAATTAATTCAACTTTATCAACTCGTCAAGCATCTATAGCAACTGCCTTATCTCGTGAAACAATAAGAAAGATACTTAAATTTCATAAGTTTCATGCGTATAAACTGCGCATACTGCAAGAACTTGGTGACGACGACCCGGATAGAAGAATCCAGTTTTGAAATATTTGTTTCAGTGATGAAAGTACCTTTTGTTTGAATGGACATGTTAATAAGCAAAACTGTCGTTACTGGAATGACGAGAACCCACACGTATTTAGAGAAGGGCATACCTAGTATCTCCAGAAAATTAATGTTTGGGCTGGTATATTGGGAGACGTAATTATCGGCCCAATATTTATAGAAGGGAATTTAAATGGCGACATATATGCTGAAATGCTACAGAGATCTATTGAACCACTAATAGTGCAGGAATTAGAAAATTAGAAGGACATACAAGGAAATTCAGCATTAGAAGAACACTTACTACATTTTCAACAGGATGGGGCACCTCCTCATTATGTAGTTCATGTCAGGCAATGGTTGGATGATAATTATCCCAACCAGTGTATTGGAAAAAGAGGTCCTGTTGAATGGCTACCTAGATCCCCGGACCTAACACCTCTTGACTTCTTTTTGTGGGATCATCTTAAATCTGTGGTGTTTAAAACGCAACCTAAGTCAATAGAGCAACTCAACGACAGGATAGTTCAGGAATGCCGTGCTCTATCCAGAGAAACATTTGCAAATGTACGCGAAGAATTTGAACAAAGGCTTTATTATTGTCTTCAAAACAACGGGAACCATTTTGAACATTAATTAAACAATTATAAAAAAATTCACAATTGTGTTTTAATTTATTGTTTCCTTTAATAAACACAGAAGAAGTTCACGAAAAACAGCTTTCTATGGTACCATTGGAAAGCATTTTTCAAGAGCTTTAAGATGATGTATCACTCGACCCCCTTTCTGTTTAAGATTTTAGGGGTGTATCTCACCCTGCCCAAGGGGTTACAGATAAGGGTCGAATAATACGCTTTTATTTGTTCGCTCTTCATTTTATAGAAAGTGTTTTGAGCGTTTTTTGATTAAGTTTTTCCTTCCTAAGATATGGCCATTTCATGTTTTTAAATTGTCACCCTGTATAATGCTGGACTAAACACGTACATATTATATTAGACCTCTACAGACTGAGGTAGTGTATATCAACGATTAATACTTTGTATGCGAAGCGTCTCTATTACCCCTCGGCTGTCTTTTGTTGTTTTTCGCGTATTCCACATAATTTTAGCGAGAAGAGATTTTCTAGTTTTTTCTCCTGTTCTTGTTTTTTCTCCTGTTTGTAATTTTATTTTCTAAAATCCGTCTCTTTACACCATCAAGATTACTTCATTAGTTTCGATTCTGTAAGCCAGAAACCAAAGAAAACGCGATTTTTTGCATTCAATTGTTCATAACAAATAAACAAATGATAGTTGCGACTGAAAAACGTGTGACGGGGCACTTGGTTTCAAGTTACTATTTTTGACAACAAATCACTGGTTTTTCGCTCTACTGATTTTCCTTTGAGTAGGGCGTATGAGGTGTATGCGACTCAGTATGGTCACGTACATTTAAATCAATGTAGCTATTTTGAGCAAAGCTAGCGAACATGGCAGACATAGTGAACATAAAGCTTTGTGTGGTCGTGACATTAGGAAACATATTTTATTATAGTTAAATAATCCGCGCTGTTGCCGAATCTTACCTATCTTTAAATATCCCACACACCCTAAACACGCTGTATATTAAGGCAACAAATTTGAGCTATTTAAGACCAATTCAACAATATAATATAATAAGGGGTTCTCAGTCAGCCCTTTGGTGGTTATTCTAAGTAAACATCATGACAATCATTGTTAATAATAAAATTATAAATATGATTATTGTACGTTAACTTTGTGCGGCAGCTTGTAAATACTTCTCTTACAGAGTTGCTTTAAATCAATTAATTTCAAAATTATCTACATGGTGATCGATTAACTTTTTTAATTGTGAGTTTAGAAAAAAATGTTGAATACAAAACTTGTAGAATTTATTCTATATACTAAAAACTACATCTTCGCTTGGTAGGCCATGTATCGCCATGTTGTCATTAGAAGCTTCGTATTTTTTAATTATGACAGCTCGGTTTGTCTAAAGAGGTCAAGTATCTGGGAATCATCCTGGATAGCACTCTAAACTGGAATAAATACTTAAGTGAAAAATCAAAGAAGGTCACCAGAGCTTTCTGGCAGTGCAGAGGAGCTATCGGCAAAGTCTGAAGTCTGTCGTCTAAGATTGTCCTCTGTCGCCCAAGATTGTCCTCTGTCTCTATACGGTAGTTATTCGACCTCTGTTTGCTTACGGAGCCATTGTGTGGTAGACCAAAGCCAAGCAAGTTGTAGCACAGAATAAAATGCAATAGCTACAGAGATTAGCATGCCTGATGGTTACAGGTGCAATGAGATCCACACCTACGATGGCAATGCAGGTGGTGCTGTGCTTGCCGTCTCTTGATGTATTTCTGAAATGCGAGGCTGTGGGGTAGAAAAAACTGGAGTCCGGGACATGCCCGAGTGAGTGTTCCTAGAGGCTGTCATACGACAACCTTGAAATTGACATCAACAGCTCAAGAGAACCAGGAAAAGACGCAGATATACACATCTACACTGACGGCTGGCTGAACCAATCTGGGGTGGCTTGAGACTGTATGTACCAGAACTCGACCTGGAAATTAGGCAGGCAGAACTGCGTGGAATTCGGTGCCATACAAATAGAAAAAGAAACAATAACAGGTAAAAAGGTTATTATTCTCACAGACAGCAAACAAGTCTTGCAAATCCTAAAAAAGAATAAAATAACAGCCAAACTGATTCTTGAGTGTCACCAGATGCTGGAGACGGTTCCCCAGAGGAATACGGTCACGGTAATGGAGCAAAGGGCATGCGGCCCTGAACCCTACCGCGCCATTATCCTCTAAGCCGATCAATCTAAAGATAAACGAACAGTCAGCAAGGCTTCTAAAAGAGAGATGGGAAAGAAAGGGCTTTAGACACTCAGGTGCCACAATTCGGGCTCTCTCGAGGAAATCTTAGAAATCTGGTAGGAATGCTAACGGGACACTGTAAGCTAAACAAATACCTTCACACATTAGGCGTCCTCCCGGGTCCAAGTTGTAGGCGGTGCAACGAGGACGACGAGACTGATGAACATGGTTGTTATTGCCCAGCTCTTGTAACTTGAACTACATCAATGCTGTTGGCTGGCTCGACGTGTAAAATTCCGAAGGAGGTTGCAGTGGGCCCACCTGAGAGGCCTATGTAATAAATTGGCGCAAGTCTCCTCTCCATACTCTCTATCTAAAGTCAATAGAATTTTAGGACCTATATTCTAAGACGGCGCATTAACACGCCATAAATACTTTTTTTTAAGTGAAGATCTTACAGATAATATGCCATTGGGCCAAAGACACGAAATTATTTGGCAACAGTTTTGATGTGTTACACATTATCTAGACAACAATTATAAACATGGATAGGGACATACGGAACAAATTTATGGCCAGCCAACAGTCCAGACCTCGCGGTTCCAGATAATTTTTTATGGGGCCATTTAAAAAATAAAATTTTATTCACGTGGCACGGACATGTTGACGTAATTAAAGATGAAATTGGGGAGGCATAAACAATATAAACACCAATTATTCGAACTGGATATTGCAGGCTTTAGAGAAATTGAGGAAGGGTTATCGGCTATGTATTCAAATTAACGGTGGTCACTTTCAACATTTAGCCGAATTTAACAGTTAGATTTATTATCCTAATGATAGTTTAGTATATTTCTTCTGTAGATTTTGGTTTTGCTTATGGTTATTATTATTGTTGTCATGAGTATTTTTAAGTATTGTTATGGTGACATCATAAGTTTCATTATATTGTTTATGTTCAAAATATGTTACAAATGGATAAAACTCGATAATAGTCGATTTTCGATCGTCGATAATTCGTGTAAAATATACACGGTATTCGAATAAATTTTTATTTTTTTAAAGAATTTCATTTTGAGACATCATCTATAACTAAATTTTAAAAAAATAGTAGACAAAAATCCTACTACTTTTGTATTTAACATTTTCTCCTAAACTTACTATTAAAAAATTAGGGCGCCAGGAAATATTTATAATGGAAGCTTTCTGATAAAATGCAGAATATAATGAATTTTGTCCGCATATTTAATTTGAACAACTTTATTGTCAAATAAATATTCCTAGAGAATAACAAAAATAAGTACAAAATATAAGTGTTTAAGAAGGAGTATAACAAAAAATAACTGATAAGAACGTTTTCCGATATATAAACGACTTTCAGGTCGATTCTCTCGCCTACATCTACAATTTTCTCTTATTAGCGAAAACTTCCCATACATACATATATATATATATATATATATATATATATATATATATATATATATATATTTTTTTGATGCGTTTTCTTAAACCATGTCTAATATTTTTTTGTTAAAAATTCTTGGGTACTGGTTTATTTTCTTAAAAGAATTATTTATTTCCTTAACGTTTCGCGCTTCATTGAGAGTTTTTTCAAAAGGATATTATTGGCCTTGGGAATAAAACAAGTCACACTGCATTATAGTAGCAATGATGTTTCAGTATATATATATATATATATATATATATATATATATATATATATATATATATATATATATATATATATATATATATATATATATATATATATATATATATATATATATATATATATATATATATATACAGGGTGATTCAGAAATAAATACCGAAAATGTACAGGCATGTAAACCTTGACGAAATGAAAAAAAGTTTTATTTAATTTTTCTCTAAGCCTCACCGTTTAGAATATACAGGGCATTAAACATGTGTCATAAAAAAACTTTTTATTATATAATATCTGTTAGAAGCGGGATATCAATTTCAATTTTGAAACATCTTATTACTACATAAAGTCCCACTCACCCAACAAACGACAACCATATGGGTCACTTCAGAGCAGAATAGGGGTATATGTCCTACATTTATGGTCATATTTCTTTTACCACTCTGTATATTGCCTATTTTTATTAAAAATATTTATAGCTTGGCTTTTTTACTAAAAATTATTACTCTTGCAATAAAGCAAACATTTTTTGATTTTGTGACAAAAATACTACCTGAAAACCAACTGTGTTTATGCTGATGTGTTTTCTACTCGTAACTATCATTTATTAATTTGTTATAAAGAATTTAGTGTAAAAAATGGCGTTTATTTTTTTGTTTTTTGTTTTTAAAATAATAACGATTTAAGCAATCGCAATGCTATAAAGTTATATAAACAAGTCTTTAGGATGATTAGAGTCGAAGAAAAATCGGAAAATTCGCCATTTTTTCAAAAATTCATAAATCGGCCATTTTTTAAGTTGTAGCTTAGGAGTTTATGGATCAAAAGACAGGCGTCGTCGGATAATTAGTTTTTAAGTTACTGCAATTTGAATTTTTTACCGCGAACTTCCAGCAGATTGGCCCATTTCAATTTTACAAGAAAACTCACTTATCGTACTTCCAAACGAATATTCTTATTTTGCATTAAAATGTTGCAGAACTATCCAATCACTTTGTCAAATCATATACTCTTTTGCAATTTGCAAATCGCGATTGCTTAAAGCGTTTTCATTTTATAAGCAAAAGACGAAAAGAAATGCGCCATTTTTTACACTAAATTGTTTACAAGTTAATAAATGATAGTTACGAGTAGAAAACACCTTAGCATGAGCGAGAAGAATGTTTTTTAAGTGATCGCACAGTTGGTTTTCGGGTAGTATTTTTGTCGGAAATTCAAAAATTTTTTGCTCTACTGCTTGGCCTATAAAGGGTTTTAACGCATTAACTCGAATAAAACTCCGAAATGATAGCTCATATGAAAAAATTCTAAGAGTAATAATTTTTAGTAAAGAAGCCAAACTATAAATATTTTTAATAGAAATAGGCAATATACTGAGTGTAAAAAATTTGACCATAAATGCAGGGCATATACTCCTGTTCTACGTCTCTGAAGTGACCCATATGGTTGGGTTTATTGGGTTATATATATATATATATATATATATATATATATATATATATATATATATATATATATATATATATATATATATATATATATATATATATATATATATATATATATATATATATATATATATATATATATATATATATATATATATATATATATATATATATATATATATATATATATATATATATATATATATATATATATATATATATATATATATATATATATATATATATATATATATATATATATATATATATATATATATATATATATATATATATATATATATAATGTGTTATCATTCCGGGTGTACATCCGTTCACTACTGTCGTTCTGAAAAGAACAGTTTTGCTGACGTTTCGCCAAAATCACATTTGGCATTTTCGAAGCTTTCTTTCTCGCGTCCGAATAGAGACTGAAGAGTTCGTGACTGCGACGCTTCCTTTTATACCCCCACTCGGGGACGAAGGTTATATCTGCGCAGGCGTTGGTCGTTATTTATGTTTTCCGGATGGTGCTGTTCTTGTTGCCCTAATTGCGCTTGAGTTTTTGCGATTTTAGATTTGTCGATTATTGTCTTCCATACTGTTGGTAGTTTTAATGATTCGTCCCTTTTATTCAAATCACCTTGTTTTTCAATTTCTATGGCTTCTCGGATCATTCTGGTCTTATAATGTTCTATATTGGCAATCTCCCTACACCCATCGAAATTTATTTTATGGCCGGTTTCCTGATGATGTAGGAATAAAGCTGAGGTTGTTTGTTTATTTCTGACGCTGAGTTTATGCTCTTCCACTCTTGCTGATATTCGCCTGTTAGTTTGCCCTACGTACAACTTTTCACAGTCCTGGCACGGAATACACTCCGTGGTTTTCCAGTTTGATTTTATCTTTTGGGTTTCAGATTAGTTTACCCATAGTTGTTTGTGGCTTGTATATTGTTTGTATGTTGTGTTTCCTCAGAATTCTTCCGATTCTGTCTGTTGTGCCTTTTACATATGGTAAGACTACTCGTTGCATTCCCGGCTCATATTTTTTGTTGTCCGTTGTTCGGGAAACCTGTGCATTAATAGCTTTCTCTATGGTTCGATTTGTGTAGCCATTTTTCTTTAAAGCACTAGATACTACCTTAAGTTCGACTTGAGTCTCTATTCGGACGCGAGAAAGAAAGCTTCGAAAATGCCAAATGTGATTTTGCCGAAACGTCAGCAAAACTGTTCTTTTCAGAACGACAGTAGTGAACGGATATACACCCGGAATGAAAACACATTGTATTTTTCCATCCGTGAAGGAGTAAAAATCAACAACAAGTACTTTTAAAAGTGTATTTTTTTTTGTTATCTTCGGAGAGATTATGAAATAGTAAGATTGGAACATGGACTTTACTTGTTTCTATTAGGTATTGATTTGTCATGAAATTAAGACAAATTGGATATTTTACATTAAATATCTTGAAAACGGTTATATTGTTACATAAAATATGTTGCATAACATGTGCCTAGTTTTTAGATACGTAAAAATTAGTTATTCGTAGATAATAGCTTTTTTATTGGATATTTAATTATTTTCCCGCAAAATAAACTTAAATTCTTCATAAAAATTCCCGGTTTTTATCTTTATTAGTTTCTTTCTATGTCTATAACAAAGGCGGTGTAAATTATTTTGATTTTTCTTTGGATAACTGTACACAAATGCAAGTTAAAATCTTAATAATATTTTATTTAATATCTGATATGTTTAATATTGATATTTGGCAAACTGATATGAATGAAATTAACCGTCTTTAAGGGAAAAAGTTAAATACTACGTACAGACATGCCACCCCTGGCTTTGCTAAATTAAAAGCAAAAATAATTGGTATTTTGAAAGATAATGAAAATCTGACTCTGATCTAGGATGAATGATGAAAATCTATATTCAAACTTCCGTTTTTGTTTTCGTGGATGATGATTTATTTAGTAAAACCACATTATACACATTAGTGTGTATACTGTGGTAAAGCTAGAAACGGCAATAATTTTTAACGACTTATTATTTGTAGAAAATGTAATCACCTATTAACGCATACTCTAAGACTATATACGCAGATAATCAAAATTCGTTTTCTTGCTAGTTTCGGTACCAGCTAACATCGTTGCGAAGCTGAGAGGTATACAAAAGTTATTTGCTAAAACAAATATAAAATATATTGAAATATCACTTAAATTGTATTTCATGAAAATATTTGTAACTTTTTAGTGGCAATTCTATAATAACTATCAGTATTAAATAATGGATTTATATAGATAATTTTACGTTGTACGAAAGTTTTCACCGCTGGAGTCAATTAAGATATCAGGATTTTTCGATTTAGACCGCGCTAAACTGGAATTACTTTCCAACGTTTCGCCTGCGATTGCACGACGCTTTTTCAGGGATCTTCACTGCACAAGATCAAAACACTTAATGACCTCTGACGAGCAAAGTTCTTTGAAATTTTCAGGGTGCTTGAGAAGTTCAATTGATTATCTATTTTTTCGTTTATAATAACTGAGACTGATGCAAGAACCCTAGATATTGGGATCTTTGACATTAATCATGTTCCGTGTTGGTGTTCAAACGTCGGAAAGTAATTTCAAGTTGCCACGGTCTAAATCCAACAATCGTGATGTCTTAATTTAACGTTCTTTATTCTAAAATGATATACATAAATGATATGTTTTACTATATGTGCTTTTAAATAGTTCTTGCTACCCATACAATAGTTCTCGAAACATGCGTGTTGAACTTGCTGATAATAGTTTGCATCTCTATAATATATCTCAAGTGTTTGTTTTACAAACCATAACACTTTTGGACAATTAAAAATAACAGTAGCTTATAAAACACAGAAGTTGCTATAATTTGCTCCAATACCAAGAGTAAGAACGACACTTTCCTAGCTACAGTTCAATTTTTACAAATTGACGAAAATAGTGTTTACAATATATACACATTTTAATTAGTATTTATAAATTTATGTACACAGCTAAAGTATAAAAAGGTATTTACAATTCTGATAAATATTTAACAAGATCATATATAGCAACTGGAATATTTCGAATCCACTCAAATTGTTTGAAATCGTTTATTTTTAAAGCCATTTTTTTTAACACTGAAACCTGTGGTGGAAGATAGATCAAAATACAAGAGTTCTAACTAGACGTGATCACAACTTGTTACGTTCTGGACGCGCGATTCGTTAAACAAATTAGCAGATGATATTAACTAAAGTAACCTATCCTAACAGGTCTAGAAAAAGTATTTAAAAACGTAGGTTTTAGAGTAGCCCAGAAAACGGAGAACTGTTTGAAAAATCTCCTTGGAAAATCTAAAGACAAAGTCGACTTGAAGGAGAGAAGTGGCATCCGTGAAATTAGCTGTAATCACTGCGATCTAAAATATGTTGGGCAAACTAAACGCCCCATAAACATTTGTTTTAAAGAACACATGGCACATTTAAGATACGGAAGAACAGAAAAGTCAAGCGTTACTCAACAGGCTTTGAAAAATAATCACCAAATAGGAATAAATAATCTTAACTTAATTAAAAATGTGTCTATTAATAGATTATCGGATGCATTTGAGAGTATACAAAAAGTTAAATGTGGTAAGAAAGCACTAAATAAAGACATAGGGTCTATTCCCTATAGTCCTCTCTATTGCTTACTTGATAACGGTGCAGTCGGGTGCAACCAAGTGTGACCACATTTACTTACAAATATTATCGGTTAGGATATGTTACTTTAGTTTATATCATCTGTTAATGATGCTAACTTGGTTAGCGAAACGCGCGTCCAGAACGTAACAAGTTAGGGCGTAGTGTGGTTAGAATTCTTGTATTTTGATTCATTTTTTTAAATTTATTTATATAGATAGAAGAGCAGTGAAGTATCACATTAAAGGAAATGTGTCTGGATTTTAAATTTAGAAACAAATATAAGTACACTAACACACAAGTGGAACGTTCAAGGATATTGTAACTCTTTTTTGTTGCCTTGTATATTTTAAATTGCTAGACCAATATTGTTGGGTTTTGGTTCATTGTATAGCCCAAATATTTGGGAACGTTTTGACTTACAGATTGTATTGTCTTAACATTTCTAGATCATACACGGCTGTACAGAAAGTGTTGTTTTCTAGTAATTGTTCAAGACGACGCATGGGTTTTTTGAAGAGTATCTAATGTGACATAAAATGTATGGTCGCATAGTCCGGTCATTCATTGGCATTTTCTCTTACTTGTCTAGATATCTTGAATCATCTCAGATATATTGATCTTTTTCTAAATAATTACATTTTGTGATTATTTCTTTGAAAATTATAAGAAAGCTTTTTTGGGAATATGTGGAAGTTTTATGTTTACCTTTATATAATTGTATCTACAGGTGAAGTCACATTTAAAGTGGACTAAAACATAAACTTGTATATCGAGTTAGTCTCCATCTAGTTCTGATTACTGTCCTGCATCTTTTAGGCATACTTGGTTTAAGTCTTCGTCTCAATATGTCCCATACATGCTCAATCGGATTCAAATCTGGCGAATTAGCAGGCTAAATCATCCGTCTACTATTATTTTATTCAATAAAATTATTAACAACGCGGGCACGGTAAGTGGTTGGATTGTCGTCAACAAAAATAAAGCTGGGTCTTCGTTCTTTCGACATCTGTAGAAAACTGGTTGAAGAACTCGCTGAACGAAATTTTCGACATTTACATTTTTCCTTACAGGTCTGTTCTACCTCCCATGAATATAACAGCCCATAATGTAACCGAATCTTCGGAACCATAGAATTTGCCTGGTAGCATTAACTAGGTTTCCTCAAAAAAGTTTTGATGGATTCGGGCAAATGTCAGTCTGTTCCTTCTATGCAAAGCGTTTCCTTCTATGCAAAGGGGGATGTTTTGCACATCGAATAGATTTCAAGTTTACTTCATGGCGCCATCTGCAACAACATCTTCAGAAATGACAACGTTATGACCTGCACAGATTCTAACTGAATGAATCTGTCCATAGCGACAATTGTTTTGTTTTGTGTTTGGAATCGTCTCCATGCTCGCATGTTTTGTGCTGTGCCCAACCCACTTGGTTCATACCCTCGGCCTGGTTAAATTGTTTTTGAGATTATCGGGGCATTGTACAAAGAAATATTGAAAGAAAACCCCTTTTTTTTCGAATTGACGCAACACCACAGTAATTTATTTAGAAAAATATCCATATCTCTGAGATGATTTCATTTTAGGTCACATGGATACTCTTCGAAAAAGTCATGCCACATCTCGAAATATTACTAAAGAACAAGACTTTCTGTATAGCCCTGTATGACCTAAAATTTTTAGGACAACAATAAATTTAGTACGGCAATACATAGCTAAATATTTGGACTATACAGTAAATTAAAACCCAATGATATCGGCCAAGAGGTTCAAAAAATACGAGGCAACATCAAAGAGTCACAATATCCTTGGAAGGTTTCACCTGTCTGTCAGTGTATAAAAATTTATATTGCTCAGAAAAAAGTTTGCTCCCAGACGATTAAATTAAAAGTATACATTTGGTAATGAAAATGACAGAAGATTTAAGAATTTTAAAAAAATTACGTTAGGGTTGGTAATTCGTTAATTTTACCCCCTTGCTACTATGATTTTCCTCTAAAATATGATCGTATTTAAATTCAATTAAGAAATAATAAAGGGTTTATTTTTGAAAACAACGAAAACCAGTTTTGACGTCACGTATTTTACGTTTAATTGTGGATCACATATATTAAATGTGGTCAAGAATAACTTACCTCCCAAATAGACTATTAGGAGTATTGATGATTTTTTTAAGTAATACTATTAATAAGGTTTATTTGATGAGTCAATCTGAACTATAAAAGGTGCTATATGTGCGATATAAAGTTTTAAATTTATAATAATATGAACAAGAATACATATAAAATAATATTACTGTAGTAGATCTTATATTTTGTTAGCATGATGTTGTAATATGTTTTATGGATATGTTACAGTTATTTATGATATATAAATATTACACAATCTAACTACCAGAAAAGTCATTTTAATGAAAAATATAGTGCATTGTTGACATCTTTTATCAGTTGAAGAAATAAGTAAATGGTATATGACAGTGGTATTTCTTTAACAATTGGCTCATTTATATAAACATTTTTAAAGAAGCTTACTAAAGAGCAAGTGCCAGAGGAATATAACCATACTAGCTGCACTACATAGAATTCTATTTTTTTTTTCGAAAAATTAAGGATGCTGCTAATGTCTTAGTCTTAACTGTATTCCCATCAGGTCTAATATACTGTCTGGCAATAATGTCTGGGAACCTCAAATATATAGCGGAAAGAAACAATGTTAGAAAAAGTAAACAAAATGCACATCGACTTAAATTTCCCATATTTTACTAACAGTCATTTGTTTCTATGTTAACATCTGTTAATGTGAAGAAATGATTTTGAAAGTTATTTTCACCCTAATTCCGTACACCAAATTTGATGTCACTCCGGCAAGTTGTTTGAACAGGGCAGCTCATAATATTTAGACATTGTTATTTTATAATGTGTTTATTAACAAATTATAAAACCGTAAATCACTTTGACAACCATTTACTTCAAAAATTGCTAGAGTTGTTAGCCTTCCATTATTTGGCCGTATCCAAATCTATGTACGAATTCATGTGGCAAGTTCGTAACAAATACATCTGGAATTCGACGTATTTCTGCCCTTATTCGTTCCTTTAAAACTTTATTCGTATGTGTAAGTGGCCCCACAGGGGGACAAGTCAGATGACCTTGGAGGAATTTCAATCGCCCCAGTCAGATTTGTGTCAAAAAAAAAAAAAGATCAATAATAGTTTTCCGACATATGCCTTCCTATACGTTGACTTTTTCAGTATATTGAGTATGGGCAAACTTGAGTCCAACTGGGATTTTCTGTAAACCAATATCTGCAATTTTGACAGTTCACAGTGCCATTCAGGCAAAACTTTGCTTCATGGGAAAATAAAATATTGGAACTAAAAGGCGGGCCCAAGTTGCAACGTTCCCGCATGATTTCACAAAATTTGGATTCTACAGTCGTAGTCGTCTTCATTGAGGTTATGAATTAGTTTAATCTTGTAAGGATGATATTTTTCCTTCTGCGGAATATTTTAAATAGATGTGTGGCTAATAGTCGAATCTAATGCTACTTGCCGTTTTAAATTATCGTCAATTTTTGGCCTAACTACCCTAGGTAAATTTGTTACACATCCATATTCTCGGACTTTTTGAAAAGTTCATCCACTTCATCGAGATGCTGTGTACGATCCCCGCGTATGGCTATACGTTACAAGTATTCCAAATCTTTGCTTTTGTGGCAACATTTTGGGAGTGAAAAAAATTAGATACTTCAGAAGTGACACTACTGGCTGGTATCCCTGTGGATGTAACAATAGGAATTTTAGGCATACTAGAATATTTCCAAGTAGTCGAAAGCCAATATTTTAAGCAATTTTATACCTTTGAAGAAAAACATGAAACATGACCAAATTGTATCAACCTGCACTCATATTTATGACTATTTCCTCGTAGGAAAATTAAAAAATATGCAACATTTTAAATTAGAAAGTGCTGCCATCTTAAACGAGTTGACGCAAAGACTTTAAATTTGGTGTACGTACGGGTGAAAATACCTTTCAAAAGAGGTTTCAGATGACCATGTTGCCATTTGAAAAAAATATAGACATATGTCGTCACTTTGACAGATGTCAACATAGAACCAAATAAGCGTTATTAGAATATGGGAAATTTAAAAACTAGGTGACGTGCTTTTTGTTTTTTTAATATTATTTCTTTTATGTATATTTTGAGGTTATCACTACATTCGATGAGTATATCCAGTGATTATTACTAACCTGTGACGTAGGGGAGTGTAAGGCAAAATGACATATGTTTTGTTTCTGACATGATATATTGGTTTCATGGAAAGTTGAAACATTTTCTTTCGTACCGGAAATGTCTTTAGTCCCTTAGAATTTGTTATAGTTTATTGCTCAAAATTTACATTTATACTAAAAATTGACCATTGGAGCCATAAGCCTGAAAGTGTCATTTTGCCCACCGGAGTGTAGGCAAAACGACATACACGTGTAGGCAAAATGACATACACTCTAAAAATTACATTTATTGGTAAAAATAACAACACAATATATTTGTTACAAAGATGTATTGCATACATGTAAAGTTTAACAAACATTTAACTAACCAAAAAAGTTTATTTAGGTAAAAATAATAACAAACTACAAATAAACTCACAAAGAACAAAATGATTTTAGTAAAATTCTTTGGACAAAGTTATAAATAATTATTAGTTGGTTTAGTTTAAGATTTAATAATTTTAAAAAAAAATAGACAAAAAGAAAATAAACTCACAAAAAATAAAATAACGCTTGTTAGAAAACACAAGTGTGTTTAATAAGAGTAAGAAAATTTTGCTTACTCTAGTCATTGCATGCATCACAAATAAACTGCTTCACCTTTCTAGATACATCGGCACCATCAGTATGTGCCCACATTTTACAAGTTTGGCACTTTATCCATTGTTCCTTGGACCTGGATCTACTGTAAAGCTCGTTACAATAGAGGCACGCTGCATCATCGTCGTCGTCAGATCCACTTACGAAAGGTTCAGGTTCGTCATCTGCATAATCAAACACTTGCCTTGGTACTCGCGCTGTTACTTTTTCTAGCTTCTTTCTCCCTCTTTTTAATCTCAGCTTCCTTTAATTCGTTTACAAAAGGCGAAGTAGTTAAAACAGTTGTAGGGTTCTTCCTTGAATTTTTGGCAGCTTTCTTGGAAACAGGTTTGGGGTGTATTTCTTCTACAATATCATTTATCGATGTATTTCTTACTTCGGGATCATTGTCAATACCAGGTTTGCTGGGAGAGTCAGTATCCTTCGAGCACCCCGGTTGAGTATTTCTAATGTTGCCATCATACTCATCGCCGTTTATTTTTTCGACTGATGTAACCAAACTAGGTGCGAAGAGGTGGTCGGGAAAAATGTTTGGATTTAGCGGACAAATACCTGTAGCTCTAAATCCACTAACGGCATTCCCAACAGTGGCTGCTTTATTGTAAGCCTTTTCAAACAATGAAGAAATGTGGAACATTGAAACAGTTCTTCCCGGATTAGCCTTCAACCAACTGGTTACTTCTTGATCATAGTAGGTACCCAGTGGACCAAAAAATGACACATCTAACGGTTGTAGTCTGTGGGTGCAATGTGATGGCAAACAAAAAACCACAACACACTTAATTTTGCTACATTTTCTTTGTTGAATGCTCGGGCTCGCGCTGCTGACGTTGCCTCTGGTACTCGTAGGGATACAGTTGGGTTTCTTGATATAAAGGCGCGGAACCATCCTCTGCTGGCCATTTTTTTGTCTTTATTGAATTGGTGCGGCGTACCACTGCGTTCAGCAAGCTCGTATGCAACAGTGCGAAGTTAGATTTGCGTCAAACCAAAGAACTTTGACTCTAAGTCAAGGATGTGTTCTAATAAAGCTTTTTCCATTTCATCGCTCAAGGACCTCTTAAATCTTCCTAATTTCTTTTTGCCTTCTCGAGCGTGAATATTCTTATTCTGATAATGTCTTCTCAAGGTTGCTTGAGGAACATTGAATACCTTGGAGGCTCTTAACCACCCCATTCTGTTTTCTCTGATCGCCTCAATCGCTTTTTGCATATCGGCTGTGGACCACGATTGGCGATCGGTCTTTCTGTTGTATTTAGACACCATCCTAAAATAATAAATAAAAACATAAAAAAACTCTAGATGCATCAAAAGGCAAAATGACATAGTATGTTATTTTGCCTTTCGCAGGCCTGTGTCGTTTTGCCTTTGGGTACTATTTTTTGAATTTTTTTGTTTAAAAATATTTAAATTGAATAGTTTTGTAAATTCACTTTAGTATAATAAACACAACAGTATAGTGATTATAATACCACCTTTAAACGAAATGATTTAAAAATATATTTGACAAAAAAAATACACATAAGGAAACACATACCTTAATCTTTAAAGTCGATATCGACAGTTTCAGCAAACAAAAATTGATGACCGGCACTACTCATCCCCTCGAGAGTTGTAACATTACTGGTAGTGGCGGAGCAGGTGTAAGCTTTAGAAATAAGCACACAGCGTTGTCAAATTTATTCGGATTCGCCGTGAAATACGGTCGTATGTCATTTTGCCTTACACTCCCCTACGTGTTTACGTTATTTAGGTTATGATTAAATGTTCTGCCCCATCTGTAAGATGCAATGCAAATAAATATAACCTAATTCAAGACCGTATATTTTCAGTAGTAACTCGTGTAGCGAAGTGAGTAAAAAACGTATTATAAAAAAAAACAGGGATGCCGCTGATGTTACCTGTCGCATTCTATTGTGATCAGAATGCTTTACAGACTGTTTAGAAAAAAAAGTAATGCTTCGGATGTTGATTCAGTGGACGATCTGACTACAAAGTTTTCAATATTTCAATTCTGCATTCTGTTCACAAATGAATGATCCAATTAGAGGTAGCTTTCTTGTTGACATTATGTATTTTTAATCAGTTGACCGGATAAGTTATTACTTAAGATATGCGACCTCGGACTAGAGTAAATTTGTAATTCATCTTATGAAACGGGCCAATGCTATTGATGTTATTTTGAAATCTGTGGTGGCTGCAAAGCTTTTCATTGCAACAGATCGTTATTCATACTTAAAGAACTTCAAGGTTTATATAAGAATCAACTGGTAAAATGTTGGTACGAATCCAAACATGCCAAAACAAAATGGCGGCTTAATAAAATATTTAAAAAATTAATGGACTAATTTCAAATTGTTTGCTGTAACTAAGTGTGGTATAGAGATAAACAGGTTTTTAACGTCTCCTATATACCACAATAAATATTTTATCAATTCGGTATGTCGATTTGTTTGTCTGTCAGTTCGCTGCATAGCTTAAAAACTACATAAGTAGCATTTTGGAATGAATATAAGACAGCAAAACAAAAACTGCGGCCTAATAAAATATTAAGAAATCGGCCTGAAAAACTACTTATAAGATTAATCAAAATACAAGAGTTCTAACCACACTACACCACAACTTGTTACGTTCTGGACGCGCGTTTCGCTAACCAAGTTAGCATCATCAGCAGATAATATAAACTAAAGTAACTTATCCTAACCGAGACTATTTATAGGTAAATGTGGTCACAGTTGCTTGCACCCGACTGCACCGTTGTCAAGTAAACAATAGAGGGGACTATAGGGAATAGGCCCTCTGTCTTTATTTAGTGCTTTCTTATCACATTTAACTATTTCTATACTCTCAAATGCATCCAATAATCTATTATTAGATACATTTTTAATCAACTTAAGATTATTTATTCCTATTCGGTGATTGTTTTCCAAAGCATGTTGGGCAACGCTTGACTTTTCTGTTCTTCCGTATCTTAAATGTGTTCTTTAAAACGAATGTTTATGGAGCGTTTAGTTTGCCCAACATATTTTAGATCGCAGTCATTACAGCTAATTTCATAGATGCCACTCCTCTCCCTCAAGTCGACTTTGTCTTTGGGGTTTCCAAGGAGATTTTTCAAACTATTCTCCGTTTTGTAGGCTACTCTAAAACCTACGTTTTTAAATACTTTTTCTAGACCTCTCGTATATTTGGGATCATATGGGATTACTATGAATTTATTGGAAGCCTCAGGTATTTGAAGAGTAGTGGCATCTTTTAACATTTTCTTATGCTTATGTCTATTTACTAGTTTAACCTGTGAGTTAAGAAATGGAATGCGCCATTTTGTGTTGACGGCAATGAAATGAGTCGGATGTTATATATCTATCAGTATTAGTAAATTTCCTATAAATATCAAATTCTAATTTATCGTTATTTCTAATAACTAACGTGTCGAGAAAAGGTAATTGCCCATTGTTCTCCTTTTCGTACGTAAAATTAATGGAAGGATATTTATTGTTTAATGTTTCTAAGAAAGTGCCCAAATTTTCTGTTTTAACAACAACAAGTCAAAATATGTTTCTCGTAAAAACACTGAAGTTATCCAGGGACTGAAGAAAAAGGAATGTTTTTATTTAAAAGCTGACAAAGGAAATAAGGTTGTTATACTAGACAAAACAGATTATTTTGAAAGAGTAGACAATTTGATTCAAACTGGTCCTTATGATTTAATTGAGAAAAACCCGTTATCAAAAATGATAACAGAAGTAAAAAGTACTTTAAAACAGTGTAAAAACCTTGTGTCCGATAAACTAAAATTCAAACTAACACATAGTAACCCACAGTTATCTAAACTGTACTGCCTTCCCAAAATTCATAAACCTGGGAAGTCCATGAGACCTATTGTTTCAGCTGTTGGATCACCAACGTACAATATTTCAAAATGGTTAGTAGAAGAATTCGGCAAATTAAATATCTCGTATGATAACTTTGAGGTTACTAACTCGTTAGAATTCTTAGATAAAATTAAGAATGTTCACTTAAAAGAAGGTGAAATTTTAACATCTTTTGATGTAAGCTCATTGTTTCCTATTGAACCCATACCACTAGCTTTAGAGTACCTAAAGGAACTACTTGAAATCAATAATTTGAAGAAAGAAATTATTGATGACTATTTACTTCTCACAAAATTATGTATGAATCAAAACTTTTTTCAGTACAACAATAAATATTATAAACAACTAGAGGGAACTGCGATGGGCAGTTGCTTATCTCCGTTCCTTGCAAATTTGTTTATGGACAGATTAGAAACCCAATTCAAAAAAGAACTCAAGTATTTCCCAAGGGTGTGGTATAGATACGTAGACGATATATTTGCTATTTTTGATACTAAAACAGAAAATTTGGACACTTCTTAGAAACATTAAACAATAAATATCCTACCATTAATTTTACGTACGAAAAGAACAATGAGCAATTGCCGTTTCTCGACACGTTAGTTACTAGAAATAACGATAAATTAGAATTTGATATTTATAGGAAATTTACTAATACTGATAGATATATAACATCCGACTCATTTCATTGCCGTCAACACAAAATGGCAGCAT
Organism: Kuschelorhynchus macadamiae; assembly: GCA_030620095.1. NCBI lineage: Eukaryota > Metazoa > Arthropoda > Insecta > Coleoptera > Curculionidae > Kuschelorhynchus > Kuschelorhynchus macadamiae. The sequence continues at coordinate 23,921 of JAUTXW010001222.1, read as the reverse complement.
TCCATTTCTTAACTCACAGGTTAGTCAATTTTCTACTAAGTAAAGAACGTTTTAACAATGAAATGAATCGGATTAAAAATATAGCTAAAAGTAATGGATATAATGATAATTTTGTACATAAACTAGTAAATAGACATAAGCATAAGAAAATGTTAAAAGATGCCACTACTCTTCAAATACCTAAGGCTTCCAATAAATTCATAGAAATCCCATATGATCCCAGATATACGAGAGGTCTAGAAAAAGTATTTAAAAACGTAGGTTTTAGAGTAGCCTACAAAACGGAGAATAGTTTGAAAAATCTCCTTGGAAACCCCAAAGACAAAGTCGACTTGAGGGAGAGGAGTGGCATCTATGAAATTAGCTGTAATGACTGCGATCTAAAATATGTTGGGCAAACTAAACGCTCCATAAACATTCGTTTTAAAGAACATATGGCACATTTAAGATATGGAAGAACAGAAAAGTCAAGCGTTGCCCAACATGCTTTGGAAAACAATCACCGAATAGGAATAAATAATCTTAAGTTGATTAAAAATGTATCTAATAATAGATTATTGGATGCATTTGAGAGTATAGAAATAGTTAAATGTGGTAAGAAAGCACTAAATAAAGACACAGGGCCTATTCCCTATAGTCCCCTCTATTGTTTACTTGACAACGGTGCAGTCGGGTGCAACCAAGTGTGACCACATTTACCTATAAATAGTCTCGGTTAGGATAAGTTACTTTAGTTTATATTATCTGCTGATGATGCTAACTTGGTTAGCGAAACGCGCGTCCAGAACGTAACAAGTTGTGGTGTAGTGTGGTTAGAACTCTTGTATTTTGATCTATCTTCCACCACAGGTACCAGTGTTAGGACTTATAAGATTAATATCCGATTTTATGCAAGAACTAAATGTAATGTTGAGATAAACTATTAAACTTGTGCAAATTCAAGATGGCGCAACAAAATGGCGCCCAATAAAAATGTTTAAGGAGATAATATATGTCTTACTACATGACTATATACTAATCTGAGCCACCTATCACTATTCCTACCAATTTTTAATCATGTTATACTTGATTTTTTAAAATAAATTGAATAAATAATTTCTACATTGACACACAAGCCATTTTGTTCTTTCATGTTGAATTCGTATCAGTTTACCCCTATATCATATTTATTTTTTTTGCAAAATTTAAAGTTATTTGAATAACAAGACTTTTTTATGTTTTAAACACTTTATTTGCCTCCATTTTTACCGCTATCTTGGAATTTAAAATTTTTCTAATAAGTGGATTTTCAGGCTGATCTTTTGAACACTTTATTAGGCCACCATTTTATTTTGCTATCTTAGATTCATACCATATGTTTTTAGTTCGTTCTTATGTATAACATTTGATTTTTGTGCAAAATTTGAGGTAAATTGAATAAATAGACTAGATTTTTACCAAAATATTACCATGTCATGACCGTTATTGTTTGGCCGAAATTTGAAGTCAGTCAGTTAAGTAGATTTTAAACTATGGCCCAGACAGACAGACAAACAGACAGAAGGCAGACCGACGGAGTTCATAAAACATATATTTTTTGACACCTAGGGGCTCTAAAACAAATAAAAATATTTTATTTGTGAAATAATTTGAAATCAATCCATTAAGTAGTTTTTTCTATAGTTGTGGGTTTGACCGGTCAATTTTATTTTAGTCAATTGACTGGTCAATTGACCGGACAATTGACCAATTGATTGATAGACATACTTTTTAAAATACCATTTCACACAATCAAAGCCAAACTTAAAATAAAACTTTATTCTCAAATAACATCATATTTAACAATCGATGGAAACCTAAAAAAGATTAACACTTAAAAAAAGAAACTATGTTTTTCAGTTAAGTTATTTATGTAGCAATGTAGCTAATGGTAAATTCTCATCTTTGGACCCATTGGACGCTAGCTGCTCAGCCTCGGATGCTAGCTGCTTGGCCTCGGCTTCGGAAGATGAAGATACATCAGCTTCGGAAGATGAAGATATATTATGATCCATTACTTTTCCAGATTTATCCATTATATTTAAGTTATATTTAACATAAACTAATTTTCCGGATCTTGTAGTGGTAAGTCTATTTCTTAATTTGCTGTGGACAATTCCCCATGTCAACCAATTTCTTTCACAAGAAGCTGATGAAGCCGGCATACTCAATAACTTAATAGCTACATCGTAGAGTATCGACTTTTTCTGCCAACTCCCCCACCATACCTTTCACCGCTGTCCATATTATTCGATTATTAAATTCATTTGATGCTGTTCTGAAATTGAATATTTCTCCAATAATCTCAACATCAGTTTTGTTCACACTAAGTTGTATTATTAAAGAAGTAGCAGATTCCAGCTCGTCAAGGGTTAAGTTTTCTCCTTTATATCTAGGATCAAGTAGATACGCTGCATTATGTGTATTGGTACAGGCCATAGCAATTTTTTTTATTACTGAAGTGGTTGTCATTTTTTCTTCTTCTCGAAGAAATGGACTTTGGGAGACAAAAGTATTGAAGTGTTCTTTTAATGAGTACAACTTGTGCCGGACATCTGACAAAGTAGCAGTAGTATTTTCCATAAAGGTTATTAAACGAAAAACAGGACTCAGTAACTCAATGAACTTAACGGAATAGCGGATTTTCGGGGTGTTGTGACTGTACTACCCCATTTCGTTACGATGGGTAATCTGAGGGATTTAACAGTATTCCCCTGCTTCTCGGATAAAATGGCGTTGGGAATTTGTTTCAATTTGAAAAATTTGACAATTTCCTTACAAACATTAACATGATCAGAGAGGGTCTTCAGCGTTTCAATGTCTTTATATTCATATATATATTTAAAATGTGGGAAAATAATCTCCGTTACTTGTGAACCGTGTAGTTTATTAACCCTTCATTACGGATATTATCACTCATTAGTTATATTGTCTTCAATATTAAGTATTTCTTTGACGTTATTTTTTATTTTGTTATAGCATCTATCAAAGTGGGAGGTAGACTAGTTTTCCGATATTTTTTCCAAAAAAATGTTTCCATTTATCATTGATCGCAATTGGATGTAAACAGCTTCAGAGAGGTCGCTTACCGTGTCAAAAAATAATGATAATTATTACTCGTTTACCAGCTGAAGCAATGTTCTTCATCATGCGACAGTAGCTGTTTTTTCTTTTTCTAGGTTTTGAAATATGGATACATCTTCATCATCGGATGATTCAATATATTTGTCCAACTGTGTAAAAATGTTGTAGTTTGGATTCAGAATATCGCCTGCGAATACATCGTGTTTTCCCCTAATGAAAATGTTTCTTCACTAATAATTTCAACATCATTCTACATGTGTCATCTAACAAATTCTGTATAATAGGTATTTGTATTTTGATCATACTTAATTTTACTTTAAGAAAAACCTAACTAAGAATAGTAAAAAGTATTTCATGCTTTTGAACTTAATTTTTTGACTAATATATAATTCCTACTTTATTTAGGTCATCATCTAAACTGAAAATTAAATTGTATTTACATGGTAAGTACTACATATTCATTGCGAACTCCTTCGGGACCTGATTTGCACTTATCAGTTATATGTTTTTTCATTCTGCAAGCATGCGTAATATAAATGACTCCACAGTAGTTACATTTTCCTTTAACTTTGTTATTTTCTCGTATTTCTGTAAAACAATTTCAAATCTTTTCTTGGATTTACTAGCGTTATTTTGAAATGAATAAAACACAATAGTCTTCGAATAAACCTATTTTTCCCATTTGTCGATCCCTTTTTTCTTCAAATTCGAAGAAATACTTAAAAGATGCCGATCGACGACGCACCGATAACAGTTCCCTGAATTCAAAGCCGTGAGTTTCACAGTTTATAAATACTAAGCTTGTACTGTTGTTTTTATAAAAAAATCTTGTATGTAAATTCTATGGCGTTGGCGATGGCGTAATAGATCGTAACTAAAAAAATAATATTTACCAACAATAAAAAAACTGAAACAGAATGTTCAAACCAAGTTAGGTATTTGACCAAATTTAACCGGTCAAATCAAACCGCGGTCAATTGACTAATCCCAACTCTAGTTTTTTCAGGCTGAATTTTTCAATATTTTATCAAGCCGCCGCACATTGGATCGAAACATAGGAAAATAGGGACATTGACTTATTTCGAAATTAATGTTTGTATTTTGTTGGTTTTTAGGTATGATTTTAATAAATTCATCAAACATTAAAATTAATATGGTCTATTGTACCAGGTAGTTTACAAAATATACAGTATGTCTTACGAAAAAAGGTAATTTATAAACAAAACGAACAAAAAAAAATTATAACAAAAGAGAAACCGCTTTCTCTGTTAAATCGCTATGAATCTTATCAAAGCTACGCATATGTGATACATATGGATCGGAAGACAATAAAAGATTATGCAAAATATCTTCATTTCCAAAAGTTCTATTACACCTTCTTGAATGGCATTCCCTGTATTTCCGAAAATATTTATTTCTAGATTCAGCGGCCTCTTCAGACAGATGCCCTATGGGAAACAAAAAGTTTTCGATGATTTGTGCACCGTGTATCAAAATTTTGTGTAGAGAAGATGGCATGTAATACCATCCGTACAAGTAAACATATAACTCTGCAGTCTCTTTTGCAAATTTATCAAACTTCTCCACATTTATTTTTTTCCCTGAAGCCAAAACTTGGAGTAGTGTATATAGACTTTCCAGCAACCGTTCATCGATTCCTGTAATTTGTGATGATTTTTCAAAGTTTCGGAAAAATCGTCTCGCAGTGTTTCCATCGTTACTTGTGCCAAATCCCTGTTTAACGACGTCAACTATCAAACCCATTTCCTCCCTAAATCTAAAATAAAATTGCAAATTAGGCGAAAAACGGCTCGACAAATTGCCGAATTCCAAAACATTAAACCTGACAATAAATTAGTTTTGCTCTCTCCAGAATACCTTTTTTGTATTTCCAGTTTCCTATTCTCTTTTAATGCCTTTTCTTCGGTGCTTCTCGCTGACCACTTTTTAAAGTCCCTATTATATGCAATGTGGAGCATGCATTCAAATGTCCGTATCCAGGAATGTAGACTGGAGATCCCCAAATCGTATTGTTTTTTATCAGGTTTTCTTTTTCGAATTACCTAATAAATCGAATATTGAAAGCTCTGTTCTCTTTTTCTTCTTTAAACTCAAGATAAAAAACACCTTATCTTTGAAACCAATTAACGATTTTTGCCAAACTAGCCAGTTAGATTAACTCTTTAAACGAGCTCTCAATGAAAAAAAACTACTCTCAATAAACTCTGTTCATTGAAGAGCTACACGTGCATAAACAGATACAGACAAAACTTACCTCCAAATTGTTCATGTTAGTAGGCTTAGCACCACAAATATAACATACTGAACTGGAACTAGCTCCTGCTAAAATTGTGCAAATTTTTCCATCTATCATTGTGAGGTACAACTCGTGTCTCACATTTACTCCATTTGGAAAAGTCGTTTTTTCAAGCAGATTTTTTTCATCTTTGAGCGACTCCCAGCACTCCAAAATAACGTTTTTTGTTTCCTTGATAAATTGAAAGTTTAAAGGTCTACAGTAATGTGCAGAAGAGGGCACTGGATTTTCCCAAATTATTTTGGTTGGATCGTCAGATTGTACTAATTTTAATGGCACATAAGCCGTCATAAAAATGCTGGAATCGAAATTGTCATGGTCCGAGATGGTATCAAATTTCTGCTTGTACATGCTTTGACCAGAAGCACCATCAAATCCGCATTTTCCAAACAATGTCAATTCTTTATCGGGCTCTGATGATTTTATTTGCAGAATTCTTGACACCGTATGGTCAAGTAAAGATTGCAGTGATATCTTTGCACAACGATCAGTAATCATGATTGAACTTTTGGGTGGATAACATTCTAATTTTGCCTGTTGCACTTTATAGTATGAAGGATAAAGATTACACCCTTCATTTTTTGCTGCCTTTCTTATGTTAAGGTATTGCTGTTTGGAAAAGTCAGATGAAATAAATAGAGCTAATGCCTTTTCTTTTGAAATTTCATGGTAGTGATATTGCTCCATGTTTTGACAATAATGCAGAATATTTTCTACTTTATTGGGGTTACTTTCTAAAAATTTTTGTATTTTTCCAATGTATTGATTACCTACAAAAAAAAAATTATATGCTTTTAATTATAAGCCAACCTTAAAAAGTTTAAACAAAAATTGACAAAAACGACGAACAAAACTTTTAAAATTAAAAAACAAGCATTATTAAATATTAAAGTCTAGCTTACCTTCTTTTATTTTTGTTGATAAGGAAAAAGAAAGAACAGCAACACTTTCTTTTCGCATTCCTTCCGTCCTTCTTCTTTTTTGTTTATTTGAGAGCTCTTCAAATGTTTTTATCGGCTTAGGTAGGGATGGTTTTACTTTATTTACCGATTTTGGCCACACAAATTCCTTCTTTAACCAATTTTCATTTGATTTTAAAAACCTTGCTTCTGTCCGTTTGGATTGTTTCCATTTTTTCGCGAGATGAAAGCACAAAATTCTTAGCGATTCCCGCAAGCCTTGGGTTTCATTTTCCGAGAAATCCTTCTATGACATGATCTATGACACTTTCAAACAAAGCATTATGATCGGTAAATTTAATTTGTCGAGATTTTAATAAGGAATAAAAATCTACATTAAATTTTAAACGCGTTTCCGCCATGTTTGTATCACATTTGACAGCAACAAATAAGTGAAAACCAGCTTGTTTTTTATTCCATGGCAAACTTGTTATCTGAGAGACGAAACTGTTAAGCTAAGCACTCAGTACTTTACACGTATATAAATACATAATGTCATTTCTGTATTGATTAAAAGGCAATAACTAAATTTCGATTACATTTTTGGTATCTTTTGTTTATGTTAACCATATAAAAATTAATGGTATTAACGTAAACATTTCTGAACCTCATGACCTATCATATGGCTTATGCAATATAATTTAGCCCGGTTCATTCTTGACAAAATATATTTACCTTTATTGGCTAATTACGAGTTATTTGATTGTGCGCTGTACGTGGACCGCAAAAATTTTAGAATTCTTGCATACTTATGCATTTTTTCTTTGCAGTGGCACTTCGGGGCAGCCAATTTCTTTATAATGTGGGTTAGTAAAGCTTGCTTTTACATCGCATGTAATATCTCCACTTACATCCGCTTACATTTTTTTGTAAGTCAAAAAAATCTTATATTTTAAGATGTTATGACACAAGTAAAAACAAATCAATACTTGACGTCTGTTGTGACTTTTTTTTTAAATTTAACTATCCAGTAGTATAGCCCAAAAACGCCTATATAAGTCGTTATATACAACAAGTGAATAGTTTTTACATCCGTCCTAAAATAGCCATCAAATATAAGACGCCATATATATAATTTGAATGATTTTTCAGTTTGCTTTAAATGATGCTCGCGTGCTCAATAGGTAAATAACAAAGGTATACTGCATATTATGTTTCATGAAACACCAATGTGTCTTTAACACAAATATGGAAAAAAAAGTTTAAATTTGGCACTTTTCAAAAACAGCCAGTGTCCCTATTTTCTTATGCTTCGATCCATTGTGCGCCGTTTTCTTTTTCGCTATCTTGGATTCGTTCCAAAGTCTTACCAGTTGATTTCTTCATAATAATTGATTTTGCTGCAATATTTAAGATCAAAACTTTAATTTTTGACGAAGTCTCAAATTATAGTATTTTGGTTATGCCGTGAAGAGTCAGACAGACCGACGGAATTGAGAAAACATGTTTTCTCAATTCGTAACTCAACGTAAAGATCTGAAAAAATCTCAGAAGGTGATTTTTTTCACGATTACAATTATACTTTCCTTTAGAAGGGAAGTGAAAATCTTTTTTTTGCTACTTCTGTCCGCAATGCCACTTATTGTGTTAAAACGACTTTTCTGATATAATCAGACAATTATATCGGATATTCCTAGTCACATTGATGAGAAAAAAGACTGGACACAAAAATAAATTTTGTTAGTGATGGACCGTCCCGAATATGTTAGCCTAAGTTACTAAATTTGGCTTTTATAATAAGACGTTTATTAGTTCTGAATTTCCAATTTCCAGTAGAGAATCTCCATCTTTCTTCCCTACTGAAGCAATTTTAGAAAATGCATTTTTTATACATTGCTAAAATTTTACTTGGTCTAAACACTGAATTATTTTCCGCAAATTTTACAAAAAGTTAAAAAAGCTGCAATAAGAAGCCAAGTCGAAATTTAATTTAAGATATTAAGGGGATATCGGAGTTAAATAAATTCTCGATTTTATTGCTGAACATAAATCACATGATATCTGTAGTGTGACACGCCGCTGAAACCTCAGTAGCTTGGCGAACGAGCCAAAATATGACTATTTAGAAAAAAATTGAATATAACATTTATCAGAATATCGGAAAGTCTAGACCTTCTCAGTAAGCAAAAAGGGAAACAGTTTCAAATACAGTCCAATAAATAGTGATTTTTTTCGTGACCAAAATAGGAATATTTGTAATATAGTAATATTCCATTATGTTTCCACTCGCACCTATCATTCGTTTATATTTATTATAAACGTTTCGTTTTTGGCTTATAAAAAAATTAGGCTTTCTTTTAGAAAATTCATATCTTCGTTATTTTTCAAGTTGTAGTGAGAGCCCTTTGAAAAATAATAGTTATTAATATGTGCTTTATGCATGCCAAAACCAGGCGCTGTGGGATTATCAGTTTTTGCACAATTGCGATTTGAATTTTTGAATGCACTATTTTCGGCGTCGTGAATCATCCGATTTAAATTCTGTAAAATCATATCGAAAGTAGACGTATATGTTACAACACATATTCTCATTTCGCGTTAAAATTCAGTGAAATACGCGAAAAATGTTTCCAAACATGACCTGAACCGGAACCGGGAAAGTAGCCGATGGCAACCGTAGTTATAGAATTGAAAAAGTCTATCTTAACATTTATTTGTCTAGTGGGACATTCCATGAAAATGCGGACATGATCAAAAAATTATCAAGTTATTGTAAATGGCTTAGTAGGCTGTGTATCTTGTTGCTAAGGAACGACTTTACTTTATTCATTTGTTTTTACAAATAAAATTTAAGAACTGTCACTTTGACGGGAGTTAAAATTTAAACTAAAAAATAAGATCCTAAATCATATTAAATTCTCGTGGTGTGGTAAAATGTTTTTGTGGAACCAGCAAGCAAACCGTGAGTATTTTTGATTTTAAGTATTAATTTAGCATTTGACTACTTATCTTGCGATTTTGCTGACCGAGTTTTAACAGTATTAAGTAATAAAGTAAATAATAGATTGTATTGGAAATAATTGTAGCGCGAGTTACCTAAAAGTATAATTAAAAGGAATATACCGTTTTAATACTTTTTTATCGTGTTTTAAGATTTTATATTTCTGTTGCCTAGATTCATTTCAAAGCATGGTTCAGTAACATTGAAGATAAATTTTCCGCAAATGATATATTTTTTTGGGTTTTCATTGAAACGCGAGTTACTGATTTGAACCTATAAATAAAAAAAGTGCCATATTCAGCGAATTTACCGCACACGTATATTAAAACTTGTTAAGCGTGATATAAGTAACGTTGGGCAAGTAAAAAAGTCGAACAATTTTCTTTTAGAAAGTATGGGCTTATCCGGTGCTGAAAAAATGAAAAGACGACGGGAAAAGTTAAAAAAGCTAGGAGTGTATGATGAATATAAAAAAAAGCATGCAGAAATATGCAGAAAAAGTAGGGCAAAAAAGAAAGTCGCCCTTTCCAATTTGCCGTCTTCAAAAAGAAAGCAGTTACAAAACGAAATAAGGAAAAAAGTTAACGAAAGAGTAAAAAAATGTCGGTCTATGAAAAAATCTAAACTTGAAAGTGATACAAGTAAAAAAGTTTCTCCTCCTTATACATCAGTTCAATCTTTGGGAAAAGCAGCAGCACGAGCCCGCAGATCGTTACCTACCTGTCCTAATAAACGCCAGATTGTTTTAAAGAAACTATTGTTAGAAGTTGAAGAAAAAGATGAAGCGTCCGATTCTTCAAACCTCATTAACCAACATCGCAGATCACTCAGTAACGAGGTCGTCACAGCCATAAAAGATTTTTATACAAGAGAGGACATAAGTTGCCAAGCCCCTGGACTAAAAGACTTTATTACAGTTCGCGAACAAGGCAAACCCAAAGAAAAAATCCAAATCAGACATCTATGTACTTCCATTTCTGAAACACATGCTTTGTTTGTTAAGGAATACGGGGAAGTTGTGGGTAAGAGCAAGTTTGCTGAATATAGACCAAAAAATGTTTTCCTAAGTAGCCAACTTCCTCATAACGTGTGCCTATGTAGATACCACGAAAACTTCATTTTAGCTTTAAATGGAATGTCCTCGCTATAACCAGGATTTTCTCAAGTCCGTCATGTGTGAAAACCCTACTAAAGAGTGTTGGAAATTTACTTGTGGTGCTTGTAAAGACACTTTAGATACAAACTTAGACCAGTATGTAGGTGCTTGCAATAATTCCGAAGTCACATGGTTGGTATGGCAAGACAGTGAAGGAAAATTGTGTAAAGTTTTACATTCAGGATCAGCTTCAGAATTGCGAAAACACATCATCGATATGTCTAAAACGTTTTTTGAACATTTTTATGTGAAAAGGCATCAAGCTGATTCATATCAGAATGACAGGAAGAATATAGCGGCTACTAACTTCGATCCATCAGCTGCTTTGGTGCAAGTGGATTTTTCTGAAAATTTCACATGTGTAGCACAAGACGAAATTCAAAGCTTTCATTGGGCTCAACCACAAGTAACTTTGTTTACGATATCGGCTTGGTATATGGCCACACAGCATCCAATGGTTATTGTATCTGATAATCGAAACCACAATAAAGAAACGGTAGCAGTTTACATGGATCGGGTAATAAGAGAATTGCCAGCATCCGTTACCAAAGTCTACATTTGGTCAGATGGACCTGCATCACAATTTAAGAACAGGTACATTGTGGAAACTATTAAAATCATTCAGCGACGAAATGAAAAGAACATATTTTGGAACTATTTTGCTACATCACATGGAAAAGGTCCCGTTGATGGTATAGGTGGCGCGTTGAAAAGATTGGTGCGAAACAAGGTTATGCGAAGAGAGGCAGTTGTGTTTAATGCAGAACAATTTGCCAAAGCTGCTGAGGGTTCCAAAGTGAAGGTTATTAATGTCACTCCAAAAGAAATAGAAGATGTTGCTAAAGAAATGAATCTCCATGCCATTTTTGATCAAGCTGCTTTAATTCCAGGCATATCTAAGGCTCATATAATTTATTATCAAAACGGTACTTTAAAAACAAGCAACATTACGTCAGACTTGAAGATCGGCATTAGAGTATTAGATGAAAATGTTGTTTATAGTGATGAGGATGATGATATTCTTCTGGCTGTTCTCAAGAGGAGAATACAAACAATTTAAAATTGATCCACACTATACTTTTTGTTCGAAATGTATTCATTATTTAATTGAAACACGAGTTACCAATTTAATGTAACGCGAGTTACCATTTTTTGCCGTTTGCTCTTGAAAGCAAAAAAAAATTACAAATTGTACTATAATTTTGTTTATATCTCATCTTACTAATGTTGTTTTCTAATAGAAGTTTAACTGTTACATTCGTAGAAAAATTGAAAAGATTATGAAAAGATAAACCTTATGTCCTTAAGATGTAACGTGAGTGACTGATGAGTTTTAATTAATAAAAATGAAGAATCTCAAAACATTTTCTTTATTGGAGTAATAAAGTAACTGTATGGCAACAATATAGGTTTTTAATTTAAAATGTTGGCGTTAATTGAACGGTTAGAGTAAAGAATTGTCATTTTATTGCCAAATAATAAATCTGATTGTATCTCGAGTTACCATGGAATGTCCCTAGTAGTAACGAAAAAACAATTGAAAGTGGGTTGTTCAGTCTACAACTCTGTCCGCTCCTGATAATTGTCAAAGTTAATGTGAAAATCACAATTTATTCAGTCCTTTTGAGATTATAGAGTGAAGTTTTCAACAGTACTGGCTGTATCGGGGCTGAAAATAGGCCCTATCTGTGGTAATCTGTCTAGGCAAAAGCAGTACTCCTGTTGATTATTTGTGAAATTTGAGTAAAGAATGGGATTTCTCGGGTTCAGTTATTCTAAAATAAAAAAAAACAAATAGCTTCTGTAGTTGCTGAGATAATTAAAATCCAAAGATTAATACCTTGCGTTACCCCTCGGTTACCTGGGTAGCTATCATACCACATTCGGCCGTTTTTGATCATGTTTGAAAGCATTTTTCGGGTATTTTACATACTTTTAGAGTGAAATGAGAATATAGGTTTTTTTTATATATGTTTTGAGATTATTTTTGTGTTTTCTTGGGATTGGTTCGATTGGTACATGGTAATGAAAACTATTTCATTTCAGTAAAACATCTGTTATAATTTATATTTCCAGACGTTTCGGCCGAATTTCTCTGGGAATGGAATAGTAACAAAACTAAAAGGATATACATATAAGGTATAGATGTTATTGTAATAATATTTAAAAATTATAATAAGGTGTGTTAAATCAGAAAAAAATTAAAAATCGCTAGAAAATTTGGTATTTAGGCGCATAGTAACTCCGTTAGAAAAAATAGTTACACTTACCATTTTTAAAAAAGTTCTGTTGATATAACGTTTTGCAAAAATGACACGGTATAACGCAACACCTTGTATAGGACAGTTGTGATGTAGCTCTGAAGCTGCCTATTTTTGAGAACATTGCTGCTTGCTTTCTTTCTCGCGTCCGAATAGAGTCTCTATTCGAACGCGAGAAAGAAAGCTTCGAAAATGCCAAATGTGATTTTGGCGAAACGTCAGCAAAACTGTTCTTTTCAGAACGACAGTAGTGAACGGATGTACACCCGGAATGAAAACACATTATATATATATATATATATATATATATATATATATATATATATATATACAGGGTTATTCACGCAACCCGTTCATTAAAAGTTTTTGATAATGCCATTTAGATAAAAATTTCAAAATTTGAGATTAAGGTGAGGTCAAGGGGTTCTTTTTTGAAATATTTTCAACTTCCTGTCACTTCCGGTTTAACCGGAAGTTGGTATCAACTTGCTTGTAAATGGAACACCCTGTATTTTATGATATTTTTGGATTCTACGGAGAATTTTAATGCTATTTTATGTAGCATGTCCTATACCTAGGTTCAAGCATTCTTAAGATATTTGACCTTGAACCGAAAATGAGCCTTCGGGGTACCAAATTTTAAAATCTCATAATTTTGTAAGTTTTGAAGATATAATCTTCATATTTTGCAGACGATCGGTAAATAATCCTAGGTTTCTATTTTTTTATTGAATTTGTCTATTAGTCTGTTCTAGGGTGTCCTAAATTCAGCGGCAAACATTCACATTTTCAAAGCCGCTAAAGTCCGTTTTTTTAAATGGGACACCCTATATCTTTATGCACTATCAAATGTAGAATTTCATTTTCTATCGAACTGTATTAAGGTTCCCTATACCTATTCGTAACCATTTTCGAAATAATTGGGTTTTATAAAAATATCGTATATATTTGCTTAAATGTTTACATGTTCCAATGGTGAGCCATGGAAAAACAATTGAGATCCAATATGACAGATGATTAGTATGCGTTATTTATCGAAAGCTGTCAGTGATAAACTAAATCTTCTAAATCGAAATGGAAGAATACTCAAACGCTGATATTCTCAATCTATTTTATGTTCATGGAGAATGTTATAAAATTTTGGAGAGAACGTGTCGTGTGTTTAATGAACGCCACCCTGATTTGCCGCCAATGAACAAGTCAAAATTCAAGAGGATTGAAACGAACTTTTTGCGTTTTGCAAAGTTTAAAGTTACAAAAAATGTTCCGAAACCAGTAACAAATGCCGAGGATAACATAATAAACACATTAGCTTATTTGCACGCAAACCCGCAAAGTTCAATACCGTCTGCAGAAAACGATTTGGGAATTTCTTCTTCATTTGTCCAAAGAATCTTGAGCGAACATCATATGCACCCTTATTCCTTCCAAAACGTGCAAGCCTTGAGACCTGGTGATGACGTCCGACGAGTAAAATCTTGCGAGTCATGTTTTTGAAAATTCAAGAGGACCCTCAATTTTTTTCAAAAATATTTTGGACCGATGAAACGAAATTTTCTAGAGGAACAATAACAAATAGAAGAAACGAACATTTCTGGGCAGCAGAAAATCCGCACGCTTTACGCGAAACTCGTTCTCAAGACAGGTTTAGCTTCAATGTTTTCGGTATAGTATTAAATGATCAGGTGCGGAACTGTATTTATGAAGTCAATTTAAACAGTGATAAGTATTTGGAATTTTTACGAGGGACGGTTTCTGAATTTATAGAAGAAATTCCTATTGGTGAGCTGCAAAATTATTGGTATCAATTAGATGGGGCACCAGCACATAATTCCGCTGCAGTTTATCTCCAATTATCTCGAATTTTTGAAAATCGCTGGATTGGTCCCAATGGCCCTTGGAGATGGCCCCCGCGATCGCCTGATTTAACACTCCTAGACTTTTATTTATGGGGATTTATCAAAGGTAAAATCTATGCTTCCCCAGTAAATAACCAACAAGATTTACTGGACAGGATACGAACAGCTTTTGCCGAATTAGAAAACGGACAAATTCAACGGTCCACAGCAACTGTACAAAGAAGAATTGAAATGTGTCTTCAAATGAACGGACAGCATATAGAACATTTGTTATAATTCAATTTTATTATTTTATTTATTTATTGTTGATTGTTAGATTGCTATAATTTTTACGTTTACTAAAACAAGTTTAGAACAGTCTCGAACTTAGTAGATATGGTTACAAATAATGTAAACAATTTATTACATTTTTTATAACTTTAATTTTTCCGAAACGAAAAAATTTCGTTTCAATCCTCTTCAATTTTCTCTTGTTCATTGGCGATAAATGAGGATGTTTTTCATTAAAAACATGACACGTTCTCTCCAATATTTTGTAACATTCTCCGCGAATATAAAATAAATTGAGAATATCAGCTTTTGAGTGTTATTTTATTCTAATTTAAAAGTTTCAAATCAGCTGTCATGTTGAATAGAAAAGCACAACAATTGTTTTTCCATGGCTTACTACGAGAAGGTGTAAGCATTTAGCAAATATATATGATAGTTTAATAAAAACCTGATTATTTCGAAAATGGTTATGAATAGGTATAGCGAACCTTAATACAGTTCGATAGAAAATTAACAAATTACATTTGATAGTGCATAAAGTTATAGGGTGTCCTATTAAAAAAACGGACTTTAGCGGCTTTGAAAATGTGAATGTTTACCGCTGAATTTAGGACATTGGATAACAGGTATAAAAATAGACTAATTCAATAAAAAAAATAGAAACCTAAGGTTATTTACCGATCGTCTGCAAAATATGAAGATTATATCTTCAAAACTTACAAAAATATAGGATTTTAAAATTTGGTACCCTGAAGGCTCATTTTTGGTTCAAGGTCAAGTATCTTAAGAACGCTTGAACCTAGGTATAGGACATGCTACATAAAATAGCATTAAAATTCTCCGTAGAATCCAAAAATATCATAAAATACACGGTGTTCCATTTAAAATAAGCAAGTTAATACCAACTTCCGGTTAAACCGGAAGTGACAGGAAGTTGAAAATATTTCAATAAAGAAGTACCCCTTCACCTTACCTTAATCCCAAAATTAGAAATTTTTATCTAATTGGCATCATCAAAAACTTTTAATGAACGGGTTGCGTGAATAACTCTGTATATAACCTAATTTTTTCGGTTTTTTTCTGCTGGTTTAATGATTCGACCAAGTCGTATAACCATATCATATTTTATTCTTTACAATTTATCTCTTTACACTATTAAGATTGCTTCATTAGTTTCGATTTTATAAGACACAAACGAAAGGAAACGCGACTTTTTGAACTTTAAAATGTTAATAGCAAATAAACAAATGATATTTGCGAGTGGAAAACATAATGGGATATTACTGTAGACTATCTTAAGTTTGGTGGTTTATGGATACTGTTTTTGGCAACAAACCACTGTTTTTTTTTTACTCCATTGGCCTAATATAACAATTATTGACCTTCTGATAATTTTAACGAAAAAAAAAACATACTTTTATTCGTGACATTTTTGCTTTATCAGGTAATAAGGCATTGAAAAATCGACGCGTTCCAGAATTACTCCGATATCCTCTTAAATAACATTTTTCATACTCTTTGAAACAAGTCTACAAAGACGTGATGGCACAAATTTTTTGACAGGGTATTGTTTGTAAAGGTAGTTCACTTCAAAGTTTTACATCGTGTGGACGGCACATATACAACCACCAATTTAATTAAACACAACTCTCTGGTAACCTGTTTGCCATCAACCGCTCTTTGATAGCCAGTCCATTTAATTCTAAATCCGAGGTTCGAGCCAACGTAGATGAATTCCCATTTCCTAGGCACAAGTCCTTTGGTCTAGAATCTCTTGGAAATGTTCCAACCATTGCTACAGGATTGCTATATTGATGATACTGAAACAAAAGAATATATTGGATAATACTATTAAATGTTATATTCACTGATAAATCATGCTCAAAGAACTTTCCAAGTAGCACTTTTAGTCATGAATGCGTCATTGTTACCACAAGTATTTCCAATGAAGTAACCGGAACTTGGGGTCACCACGTTTTGTTTAAGTTGAGAGTACAGGGTGGCCCACATAAGTTGACCCACTACCTTATCTCAGAATCTGTACGAGATAGGGAAAAAAGTTTTATACAAAAGTTTCTTAGGTTTATCTAGATTTTTTAAATATTATATTTTTATATATATAGGGTGTGTCATTTTGCGTTGACAGATGTCAACTTTGTTATTTTAAATGGAACACCCTGTATATTATTATGGATTTGAATAGCTCTCTTAGAGACGATTTCAACGATGTTTTATAAGATGGGTCTACGAGGCACCGTTTCGGAGATATTTACGATCATCTTCAATTTTTGACATACTTTCAACTTGTTGTATCTCTGGTATTTATCAACTTTTTTGTTTCATTTTTGTGCAGGAAAAAACATAATTTTATGCTTTATTGGGCGTGTAGGTAAAAATATTGAAATTGAAAAAAAATGTTACAGTGTTGTCACGTTTTGCGTACCATCAGTTTTCTCAAGATTTTTAAATGCAACCCCCTATATTTTATAACGGATTTAAATAGAGCATCGAAAGACGATTTCAACGATATATTATAACATAGGTTTACAAGTCACGGTTCCCGAGTTTTGGGGATTTTCTTCAGGAATCAATTTTAATATTAAACAATTTTTACTAAAACATAATATAAACTATTAAACGTGACATGACATGAACGAAGACAACAAAATTAATATTATATGCTAAAGAATATCTAAATTAGATTTTCTAATTGCTTTGAATAATTATTACCACGCCGTTTTCCAGATCAAACGTAAAACCCTCTAAAAATCAGTTAAATACATAATGTGTATTTTTGTTAAAATAGTGTGAATCTATTTAAAAATAGTTCTTTACGTTTCCTTCCCATATACTAAATAAGCCTTATCAATGTTATGATTACCGATTACCGAAACAGACGGCCAAGGCGACTGTGTCGATAATGGTGCCGCAAAATGTCTTTGCTTACTAATCATTTTTGTTGTTTCGTTTTTATATAGAGCGTCTGAAAGTCAGTCGAGTAATAAACGTCATCAAGCTCTCTATATTGGCTTCGTGTTTTTTCTCTCACAATTATTTACCAACTTTTCCACAACCCTATCAACAATTTTAAGTAGGCTGTGCTTCAAAACCATGGAAATAAACGAAATATTATTTGCATGAAATTTGACAGCTTGGTTGCATTTCTTGATTAAATTAGTAAATTTAAGAAATAATTATGTCGAACTACACTATTCAACAACGTTTAAATTTATATGAGTGCTTCATTAGAAACAATAAGAGTCCCGCACTAGCGTTAAGGGAGTATAGAAGACTGTATCCAAATAGCAGAATTCCAAGTAAGAAAATCTTCGTAAGAATTACACGAGATCTGGAAAATGGCGTTGTGATAAACAATAAAAGAAACCGGCCTAGGACAGTTCTTACAGAAGAAAATCAACTTGATGTTCTTTTATATTTTGAGGAAAGCAATGAAAATTCCCAAAGGGATGCCGCACGGGACATACCGCATATTAGCCGAGCAAGTATTCAGAGAACACTTAATATCAACGATTACCATCCTTTCAAATTCACTCCGGTACAAGAGCTATCCATAGCTGATTTTGACAACAGAGCTACTTTTTGCATGGATATGATGGACCGCCACTTTGATCAACTGGTTTTTGACAAAATTCTTTTCACTGACGAAGCAATTTTCAACACCGCGGGAATATTTAACCGAAAGAACTGCCACTACTGGTCAAGGCAAAATCAACATAAAATCAAAGCCATCAGAAAGCAGGGACATCAAAGTGTATATGTTTGGTGCGGAATAATAAAGGACCGAGTGATTGGGCCGGTTTTTTATGATAGGACTCTTAACGGACAGAGATACCACAGTTTGTTGCAAAATGAAATACAACCTCTTATTAATGAATTACCGGATGAAATTAAAGATGGTCTTGTATTTCAACAAGACAGTGCGCCGTACCTTACCGTAAGACCTGTAATTGAATGGTTAAATGAAAGATTTCCAATGTGGATTGGCAGATTTGGGTCAATACCCTGGCCAGCTCGGAGTCCCGATTTAACTCCACTAGATTTTTTTTTATGGGGAAATATTAAAGACAAAGTGTATAAGAATAAAGTTAATAACGTAGACGATTTAAGGGGGAGAATAATGGAAGAGATCCATTTGATCAATGAGAGTGGAGCAGTTCGTAGGGCAATAAAAAAATTAGACATTATTTATACAACATGTCTAGCACAGGAAGGTGGTTATATAGAAAATTTAATTTAAGTAATGTTTATTTTTTTGTCTTTGTTCTTGTTATGTCATGTTTAATAGTTTATGTTATGTTTAGTAAAAATTGTTTAATATTAAAATTGATTCCTGAAGAAAATCCCCAAAACTCGGGAACCGTGACTTGTAAACTTTGCATTTAAAAATCTTGAGAAAACTGATGGTACGCAAAACGTGACAATACTGTAACATTTTTTTTTCAATTTCAATATTTTTACCTACACGTCCAATAAAGCATAAAATTATGTTTTTTCCTGCACAAAAATGAAACAAAAAAGTTGATAAATACCAGAGATACAACAAGTTGAAAGTATGTTAAAAATTGAAGATGATCGTAAATATCTCCGAAATCTTAAATACATCGTTGAAATCGTCTCTAAGAGAGCTATTCAAATCCATAATAATATACAGGGTGTTCCATTTAAAATAACAAAGTTGACATCTGTCAGCGCAAAATGACATACCCTGTATATATAAAAATACAATATTTAAAAAATGTAGATAAACTCAAGAAACTTTTGTATAAAACTTTTTTCCCTATCTCGTACAGATTATGAGATAAGGTAGTGGGTCATGTTATGTGGGCCACCCCTATGCTAACGACCTAAAATTAAAACGCAGGCAATTTTTCTACTGAATATACTAATGATAGTCGTAAAAAAATGACGCGCCTTTAAAATTCTTTAATTTTCAATACATTTTGGTCAAGTATATCGGCCAATTTAAATCTCAAATTTTAATTTTGCACTTTGGTTTAAATAGTAATTATCATAAAATATCTTGTTATTAAGAGTGATTCTTTTTTAACGTCATGTCTAATTTGTATGCATTTTTAATCTTTATACTCATAAAAATAAACATCATAGCTAAATATTTATAGGGGAGATTGAAATAAACAATAGCGTTCTCTTGAAGTTTTACTTTTAAGTTAGCTGCATTTATTTACCGGGAAATTTACTTAACATCAAGTGTCTACGACTGCCCCTATACGCTTTTTTAGTTTTGGATTCTTTAAATACGCAGCTGTTACTTATACCCAAATACTTTGAGGTCTTGAACACTAATGTGGTACGAATAAAGTTATCTACAAAGTTCCCATTATTCGCATACTGTATATTATTACTAAACGGTTACGATATGCGAACATTCCGCCGGTTCTTCAAAATTTAATGCGTTGTGCGCGTAGCATCGTAACATGATGAGAGTTGCGCTACTTGAGTCACTACTATAGTTCTGCCATCTGTCATAACCATAACCCTTTGTTTCGTTTTTATTTTTTGTTTTCTTAAAATACCACTTTATGTTGTTTTGGTCAGGTATGACATAACCAAGTTGTGATATTTTTAATTTTCCATAAAATGTGGATGAATGACAAAAGCTACTTTTTATTTTCTTATGGGACGTGACTCCGTTGCCATTTTAACTTGTTACTCGTAGACGATAACACAACACATACACCACTAATGGAGACTGACAAATTCGGACCGAATATAATGGAGGTTAATGGCCGTAGATCAAAATACAGTGACTTTATAAGGACAGTGGCGACAATAGGGTAACCAATTTTTGATTGGGGCCATAGTGCTGCTAAAATCGTTTTGTTCACTTTTTACGTGGGTTTCTTGTTTTAGTGTATTATTTTATTAGTTTTTGTGATTATTAAAATGAATATTGATTCAAACAATAAGTTGTAAGCCATTGGCCATATGAAGAAATGTGTTTAAGCTTGGTTGACCTGCGTTTTGTTTGTAATTATAAAGTATTTGTGATGAATTTGTAAATGTCTATGACCGTAAATATCTTAAGTTTAAGTTTACTCCAAGAAAAGTTATTAAATATTGCATATTATTATATTTTGGTTTTATTTTGCTGTATATGACGATATTATTTCATGTCTATGTCTAGTGTATGATTTACTTTATTCATCACCCCATTTGAAGTACAATCTATCAAAGATTAGAATAAAAGAAACTTTCTTTTGTAGGCCTTCTTCAGTGCATACTACATTACTCACTTGGGAGACAACTGTCATTAATCACTTGCACAATCATTGTTATTTGTTAAAAATCTAAATAAAAAAGTAAGTTTGCACTAGATAAGTATAGTAAAGTATTAACATATCCCTACATTTACAACCAACCTTGACAGAGGTTGTCAGTGTAATTTTCTGTGGCATATTTCTCTTTGTAGGCTGAAATTAATAATAATTTCATTAATTAACCTTTTAGCTGATGCAGTTTTCTTATGTGTTAAAGTAGATTAATTTAGTCATATTTTGCTATAAACTAACGATAATATGTATGCGCCCATTTAAACCTTTAGAAATGTTGCATCAATATGGGCTTCTATTGTCGCCACTGTCCTTATAAAGCCAAGATCGATTCTCGTACCAGCGTCCCCTATCTCCGGAACCTCAAGTACAAAAGGTAATAGTTTACTTGTAGTAAATAATTACTGTAATTCTTACTTCTAAATTGTAACCCAAGAATAAAGGCTGGTGATAACCAGTTTAAAGTAACATTAGGCGATAACTTATTCTACTCTGCAACGACTCGTTTTACTTTATAGTAACACGTTATAGGAGTACATTTGGACGTAATGGAGTAGTCGCTGTAAGGTTCAGGAAGGTACTGATACTTAAAAGTTGTAATTTAGTAAACAGATTGGAAACAGTAACTTTGAATAATTAATATTATGTAACGGAAAAGAAATTACGACCTTGGAGTTGTAGTTGCTTGGTAGTAGTTATTATATAATTACTTTACATCGAAAATTACTATAAAGTATTATTCGCAGTAACAAATACATATATAATACTTAAAAACGTGTATCCCAAAGTGTTTATTGATGTATAGTAGGATTATTAGAGCCGAACATCAATCCTGTTGAAACCAGGTTCTTCTAAAGTCATCTTCGGTTAGAGTAGCTCGTAAAGCCGGTACAATCCGGTTTCGCAAAAGCTCTAGGTATCTCTGTCCGTTTAGGTATTAGTCAAACAAAAATGGCTCTATAAGTCGATTTCCTGAAATTATTAATAATTTATAAATAGATGCCCAATTAAAAAAGGTGAGTTAGATTAAATTACCCCACACCAAACGTTACTTCCAAATCGGGTCTGTAGACGTCTGCAACTTATTAAAAACTGTTGCGCAACAAACTCAACAATTCGTAAACCTATTCTCATCGGACCACAAGACATGATTTATAAAATAGGGATTTTCATTATACTTCATAGTATACCACTCACAGAAGCGTAGTCGTCTTGGATAATCAGTTTCCGTAAGTCCTTAAACTATTGTGGGTTTGTATGGATGGTATTTATATCATATATAAAAAAATTCACAGACTCCTTTCTTATTCTCGACTATATCTCTAACTATAGGAGGATCTACACTACTCTTATTAAGTCAGCAAAAAAATTACACTACCGAAAACGTCTAACAAACTCAAATAACGTTTCAAAAGAAACCTGGTCCATCATCAATAACCTCAGAAACAAATCAAACCCTGTGACTCAGATCTTGCCAGGGGCTAATGATCTAAATGATTATTTTATTAATGTAAGCAAAAATGTTACCTCTAGTATCTCGCCAAGTTTGGACGCTCTTTCGTTTCTCCCTCCTTCAAAAAATTTAGCTGATAGCTTTTTCCCCGTTAGCAACACTGAACTACTGAAGGTAATAAATAATATCAAAAGTAAATCTTCGTGTAGCACTGATGGCCTATCAATTAGAATATTCCTGAACTTGCCACTCCCAGTCATAGAGGCCCTTACAACATTAATAAATGAGTCCTTTATAAAATGTGTATTCCCTGATTGCCTTAAAACAGCTATAATTATTCCACTTCATAAAGGAGGCGAAAAAACTAACTCTTGCAATTATCGCCCAATTGCACTACTACCAGTGCTATCAAAAATCATCGAAAGGCTACTGAAGAATCGTCTTATGCCATTTCTCCTGAAACATCAGATAATATCCCCGGAGCAGTTCGGATTTCTACCCAACAAGTGCACCAGCGACGCCATGTTCACGTTGCTTAGAGGCGTCTACTTATCTCTCAATAACAACCACCCAACTGCCTCAGTTTTTTGTGACTCTGCGAAAGCCTTTGATTGTGTTAGTCATGAAATTCTGATAAACAAACTAAATTTTTATGGAATTCATGGTACTTCTGTAATTGGTTCAAATCTTATCTTGGGAAAAGGCAACAACTTGTAAGGGCTAATGGTTCCGATTCTGATTGTAAGTTGATTACAAGTGGAGTCCCTCAAGGTTCAGCCTTGGGACCTATTCTTTTTTGTTATACATTAATGATATCACGAACCTTAAAATTAATGGAAGAATCTCCCTTTTTGCTGATGACACAAGCATAACATGGAGTGATTTTGATACAACGTCTTTACACTCTAGTATCTCCAAAGACTTGGTTATAATTAAGGCTTGGTCCGATTCCAATATGCTTTGTTTTAACGTCGATAAAACGGTGGCGTTATCTTATAAGGGAACTTTACAACCACTTCAGGTACATAACAGCAATATTGAATACGTAGAGTCGGTTAAATTCCTGGGTTTAAATATAAATAGCAACCTAAAATGGTCTAATCATATTGACACCTTAACTAAAAAACTTTCTACCGCCTGCTTCGCCATTCGATCAGTTTCAAAAGAACTAGACGTTCCTTCTGCCAGACTTACTTATTTCTCTTTGTGCAATCCCCGCTACCTCCCTATTGGCCTTCCACCGAGCAATTTCGTTATGCTTCAAAGAGAGCCATTCGTTATTTGTTTGGTAT
>JAUTXW010001221.1:0-30873 GCA_030620095.1 Kuschelorhynchus macadamiae | reverse complement strand
TATCAAAACACTGAATAAGTTCCGATGAGCAGAGTTCAGCTATTGATACTGAATATTTGTTCATCGACGCGACTCGTTGTGATGATTGGTTTCACACCCGAGTAAAATGTAGTCAACGTCTCTATTGAAAATTTTTATTATAACCCGAGTCTGATGCAAGAACCTTGGTATCTTTTACATTAATCACGTGTCCCATGGTGTTCTGGTACTCAGCGACAGCGGATTGAACATTTTGTTTCTTACTTATAACATCTCCATGTTCCTTAAGTCTAGTAGAGACATACTACCTACATATATTTCCGAAATGAGTATAAATTCGTTATTAGGTTGTGAATAATATTTTCTGTTTAAGCGGAGTAGGTTGTGTTTTGATTGATTTTATATTGATTATATAGAAATAACATAGTTATGAATTGTAGTAGTAAACTCCAGTTTTTCTCACATTAACGTTACTCTTTGTTGTCAACATTTGAAAATTTTTCTTAAATATATTGCGGACGAGCAATATGATGTGGTGGGTCTGTCGGAAACCTGGTTATGTTCCGATTTTCCTGAAGATTTTATTTCTATTCCTGATTATCATGACAGTGACACCCGAGGAGGAGGGGTAGCTATTTATGCAAAAAGTTTTCTAAAACCTAAACTTGTAAATTTCCCTCCATCTCGAAATGGGTTGGAACAAATTTGGTTAAGCCTGAAAATAGGCGGAAAAAAAAATTGTGCCTGCGATCATTATATAGACCGTCCTCGCTAAATTTAAATAATTGCATGGATGATCTGGAAAACGTATTGGTTGACTTGTTGCCGCAGTTTGATTTTTTGGTCTTTGGCGTGGATTCAATGTTGATTTCGTTGACCAAACCGGCAACGGCTACAAACTTTTTTCTAAATTTCTTAATACATTTTGTCTTACACAGGTTATAACTGAAATTACGCGTTTAACTAATACCTCCCGGACTTTAATAGATCTTATTATCACATCTGCACCGAGTTCAGTTGGTGATTGCTATGTTGTTAACATGGACAATATTTCTGACCATTGCCTCGTATCTTGTAACATAGAAATCGTAAAAAAACGAAATGAAGTTAAGATTCGCACATATTGTGATTATAGTTCATTTAATTATGAGCTCTTTGCTCTTGATCTAGACAGTATAACATGGGATTTGATTTATCAGTATAGTGACGTTGATGATATGGTTAGTTTTAAATGCTAAAATTAATACATTATGTGATACACATATTCCCCTTAAGACATCCAGGTTTACTAAGGCACCTGCCCCTTGGTTGACACCCAATCTGAAATTGCTTATTAGACTGAGGAGAAGGGCTCTTAGTAGATATAAAAGAACCAAAACGGAGGCTGCAAAAGATTACTATAAAAAACTTATTATTACATCACCACTGCAGTGCGAAATGAAAAGAGGGCTTTTTCAAACCATAAATTTCAGACTAACCCTAAGCGATTTTGGCAAACGCTTTCGTATTTGAATATTAATTCTAAATTGAGCTAATCAGCTCATAATATAGGAAATGCTGAGGTCTTCAATAATTTCTTTATAGATAGTGTCCCAGATACCACGGTTGTTGATGGTCTTATTGCAGTAATTTCAAGAAGGGTTGCTTGTAGGCGTGCTTAATAGATTTTCTTTCACCGAAGTAACTGAACGACAAGTTGAGCAGATTATTTTTCGAATCAAGAGCAATGCCAAGGGGGTGGATGGCTTTGACATAAAGATGCTGAGTCTTTTTATTCCCTGCCTTATACCTCACATTATTTTCATAATGAATCAATGTATTCTGACAAAAAAGTTTGCAACTATCTGGAAGCATGCCAGTGTAATACCTGTTTAAAAAATCAGCAAACCGAATTGTACTTCTGATTTCCGACCAATAAGTGTACTTTGTTGTTTGTCAAAAGTTCTGGAAAAGATTATTAACAATGAACTAAAAACACATTTATTTAGCTTCTACGTAATACCTATCACGCAGTCTAGATATCGCTCCGACCACAGTACCGTTACTGCCCTGTTAAATGGGTCGGACGACTTGCTAAGAGCTCAAGATAGTTCGAAAAATAGTTGTTTAATTCTCTTGGATTATAGCAAGGCATTCGATACGCTGGATCATGGCTTATTACTAAAGAAAGTGCGATATTTTGGCTTGGGTCCCGAGGCAATTCAATTTATGAATAGTTATTTAAACGGAAGAAGTGAGAGGGTGGTTTTGGGTGCTGAAGTAGTAGGGTGTACTACTGTTTGCAAAAACCTTGGGCTTTTAGTGGATGTTAGTCTGCGATTTGATGACCACGTCGCCTCTTTGATTCAAAAATCATTTGCTAAGTTGAAACTTCTTTATATTTACAGGGACATTCTTTCGACCAATGTAAGATTAAGATTGTGTGACAGCCTTATTCTGTCACATTTGGATTATGCCGATGTAGTCTATTGGTCTTTTCTCACGCAAAGAAATAAAACCATCCTTCAAAGCATTCAAAACTCCTGAATTACATTTTCATACGGACTTCGTAAGTTTGACCACATATCAGATCATTTTGAGAGATCCAAATGGCAAAATCTTTCCGAAAGGTATGAACTACATCTCGCATGTTTAGTGTTTAAAATTGAGTTGTCCCAAGAGCCCACGTATCTTCTTTATAGGTTGTCAAAGGGTTTAAATGTCCATAATATCATTACACGCCATCAAGGGTTGTATCAGATTCCCAGGCACAGCACCGCTGCTTCCCAGCATTCATTCACGTATAATGCGATCAAGGTAGATAATGCGATACCCCATAGCATCAAGGCAAGCCTGTCCGTAGATTGGTTTAAGTCAAAACTTAAAAAATATTTAATCTCTTAAAGATAACAGAGTTCTCAGTTGCTACATATTCTTAGGCGTGTCAAGCTACATTATAGTATATCACTATATAGTTTTTTTTATTTTTATTGTTACTATTACGTTGGCATATAAATTACAAGGTTTTCATTTAAGTCTATTTTCAAGGTGGTTAGATATGAACAGCCATGCTGAATCTCGCCACCATTTCAATCGTTAATTGTATCTTATTTGTTGTAACCAATAAAAAGACATTTTGATTTGATATATAAACCAAAATTTAGGTTGTAAAGAAGCTTAAAACAATTTCGTCGAAAGTTTCCATGAAGATGTTTGCTACCACAGGAGGTAGTGGAGATCCAATGGCGGCACCCGAGGTTTGCTAATAAAGGGTTTCGGTCCCTTGAAAAATGAAATATGTAGACGTTAAGCATTCTCTTACCAAATCCATTAAGACTGGATTAAGGGTTTTATGTTGAAATATGTCCGAAATTATAGAAACTAAATCGTTAATAGAGTCATTTGTATACAGAGATTCAACATCAAAACTGACTAAAATATCACAGAAATTTAAAATAAAATCTTTAATCATTTCTACTGAATGTTGAGGGTTTTTGATATTCGAATTAAATCGTTCTGTGAACGGGTTAAGATACTGGCTATAATTTACCTATTTCGTAAGACAGCGAACCTATTGCACTCACAATGGGACGTAATAGTACCTAGCTTTATGAAATTTTGGAAGTTCGTAAAATCGCTTGGCCTTTCATTTTTTCATCTCTAAATCAAGCAAATCCAAGGTATTAATTAATAAGGCTGCAAATGTTCCTTTCAATTTTCTTAGTTGGGTCCTTTCATATTATCCTATAGCTGCCATCTTGAAATAATGTGTCTATTTTCTCTACGTAGTTGTCCTTGTCTATGAGCACCGCAGGTAGAATTATAACATCTTTGTCATTAAGGCTCTTTATGGCTGTTCTTTCTGCGGCTGACAAGTTGGATTTCGGAGGTTTAGAGCGAAGTATTTTGACTGTTTCATATCGAATTGAATCTGCCTGTTTTTGTGATAGTGGTGTCCTCTACTGGAATTGTTCTTGGAGTAAATGTGAAATTATGTTGCTTTTGTTAGTAAAATAGATAATACATTGATTACTGTATTCTGTAGTGGCTGTACTGGCTGGTGTTTGCTGTTGTAAATGAATTGATATAAAGCGTCCAAGCTAATTTTAGGTTAAACTTAATAGACCTAAATAAAAAATTCTTAGCAAATATTAATATAGCTAAAGGTATGTGCATTAGCAACAAATAAAAAAGACGTATAATAATAAATAATAATAATAATAAAACATTGAACTTTGAGTTGATGACTTGAAATTCTTGAGCCTTCACATTCAAAGTTAGATTCAATGGGATATCCACACTATCTTACTTAGCAAAGAGCTGTCTGCAGTAAATTCGATTCATTATTACATGTGCTGAATTATTACTATTTAAACCTACTATTCCCTTTTCAGAAGCCATTTATGACATGCAATCATGTTGTGGAGCTTTTCTATATCTAAAAATGTGGATAATATTCATAACATTCTCATCTTAAATGGAATACGAGACTAAAAATCCCATTGCAGATGCCTGTTTTAAAAGTCGAATATCATGACAATTATAACACGACATATAAAAGGAGTTTGGAAGACACAAGCCCTATGTTGCCGGATTCTGTGACGCGAAAACAGTATTAAAATATTGGCTGATTCAAAAAATATTTTCACGTTAGTGCGCCATCTAATTTCATTTTATAAATTAAAAAATGGTTGAAAATCGGATTCTAAAACACGTAAACTCCATTTATTCCCTTCTTTTCAGGCAAATCTATTTAAAGTTTCTATTCTATGTTATTTCCTAGAAGAGCCTTTTAGTATTTATTTCCGTAAAACCTGTCACATTAAAACGTTCAAAAAATCACATTCGGGTAGTTTCAAATAACAGTTCCGGAATGTTATTTTATGAAAATTATCTTTTTTCTTCTTTCTGGTCAGAAACAAAATTTAACCCCAATTTAGTTTGTGTTATTTGAAATAAACCATGAAATATTTTTCTGGTATATTCAAGAAATTTATTTCAAAATACTATTGCCCGTATTCACTAAAAGTTTGAAGAGGTAGACCAAATATAATTGCTATGTCAGTGTCATTTTGTAATTTGACATTTACGACGAATTATTTGTTCAATTGTTGTTTTTTTTTATTTTAAAAATATAACTGTCAAAGTAGTCTTTATGAGAGAATAATTGTGGAACTGTGTCTATATAACACTCTATACTTATAGAATTTTAGCAGGGGCGTGCAGTCCATCGAAACAAGGGAAGCAGTGCTACCCCAAAAAAAAATTACAAAACATCTTCTAAAATGGAATTTTTGAAGTAGGAAACCATTAATTTAGTTTATATTAAAAATGCTAAAATACTATCCTAATTATCAAGCCCATAATAAATGCGGCCTTGACTCCGACCCAGCCACAATAGAATATCGAATAGAACCTATGCGGGCCCCTAGCTTCTCTGCAGCCAAGTCCTGTATGCTTGATTTCCTGTGAATCGAGCCAGAGGCTATTGAACTTTCCACCGGCTGTCTGCAATTTTTGCATTTCAGTCGCGTGCTTTAAGTAGTGGTGGAAGCTATCGTTAAAGTAGGTTCTTTGTTTGAACGGCTATCCCTGTGTTGTGTAATACGTAAGTCGCGTCGTGCATGGTGCGATATGGAAGACAATAATACGGACGTGGATATGCAAATACCGTCAACTTCGGATTGAATGTTGGAGAATTTAGTAAGAAGAGTGTGTGTGAATGTGTGGTGTGTGTCTTAATAATAAAGGGATTTTTAACATTAAACTTCGCTTATAAGCATCAAATAATTTCCAAAGGAAGGGGAAAACCACCTATGAAAAATTTAACCACAAAAATGTAAAACTGTATTAGACATTTTTATCCGGAAAAACAATACGAAAAATTTAAATGGCTAACATGGTATGCAAATATAAGTAAATTATTTTGTTGGCCATGTTTACTTTTTGAAAATGAAAAAGGTCTCTGGAATAAAACTGGTTTCTCCGATTTAAACAATTTCCATAAAGCTGTAAAAAGGCTCATTATGTCCAAAGCGCATTTGCAGGCCGTCATAAAAGAAAAAGTCTTCGGCAAAAGCAGAATTGAACACGCCCTTAATAAACAGTTGGAAATTAGTCACCGCCAACAGAATGAACTAGTCGATAAAAATAGGCAAATATTAAGAAGACTTATAGATGTTGTTTGTTTTCTCGGACAGCACGAATTGGGATTTAGAGGTCATAACGAAACAGGGGTTTCTTCAAATAGAGGAAATTTTCAAGATTTACTTAGTTTAATGGCTAAATATGATGATTTCTTAAAAAATCATTTAGAGCAGTCTAGCGTTTTTCGCGAAACGTCGAATCGAATCCAGAATGATTTAATTTCCGCTGTTGCAACCATTATTTTAAAAAGAATTAAATAGGAGACTCCATTGTCCACAAACGATTGCCCAAAGTAGCTCATATTAGTTGGAACTATAATGGAATCGTCAGTCACTGATTGAACTATTTGAGAGTATAATAGAAAATAATGAAAAGTAGGGCTCAGAAGCAATAAATAGTTCGACGGGGTTTTTGAACTGTTTGAAACGAGATTTTCATTTTAATTATTTGTTGAACATATTTTCAGAAATATTTCCATTCTCGGACAATGTTTTTAATATATTACAAACTAAAACAAATGATATTGCTTTTTGCCTAAAAAAAGTGGATGATTTTAAGTCCATGTTAAGCCAAAAAAGAGATGACTTTGACCTATTTTGGGAGAAACCGATGATGTTAAATGTAGAGCCACAAGCCAAGCATCTTCGAACAGACAGGGTGGGAGATGTTCAAACATCATACAGACGCCTCTTTTATAAAATATCAAATTCAGCAACAAATAAACTATAGATTTAACGGTTTAAATGATTTTAAATTCCTCGAGCTCTGCAATTTTGATTCATTTAAAGGAAAACCTTTCCAGAAGATGCTTTAAATCTCTTCTTCTTCATTATGGCTAGTTCTTATACCGAGTGTTACTGCGATCTGAACTAAAAGTGATTTACGAAACTGATGACATTAGCGAAAAAAATAACGCTAAGAAACTAATACAATTTTTTAAGACAAGGAGCTGAAAGATGCCTACACCGAGGTGTCAAAATTGTGTGAATTAGTATTGACAATATTTGCCACAAGTTCATCAGTAGTACGCAATTTTTCAATACTTAAACGTATACAAAATTTCGTGAGGAATTCAACGGGGCAGGAGAGACTTTCGCATACATCGCTGTTGTCCACTTAAAATAAACTTCTCCAAAATATGTCGGAGCATCGACGTTTTTATGATGACGTCATTGACGAATTTGCAAAAAATGATCGAAGAATAGAATTACATTACAAATAGGTAAGTTTCTAAAAATTACTTCCCTTCCTTAAAATTTCACCGTACGTCCTTGAATTTTAGTAAACCTTTATTGAAAATAATGACAGCAAAAATAAGCTGAATAATTAACCGACTTTTTCCCTCTGGCAATGTTTTATAGTTCAAAAGCGTCATTTTAAGCACTTCAAAAAACAAAAATAACTTAAAGTGTTAAATAATCGACATTTTATCATTATTAACCTAACCCGTGCGCCGAATTATCAAAATTGTTCGGAATTGAAACTCGAGTTCGAACAGCGGGAGTTATTTTCGACTCGCCGTAATTCTTTTACGCCATAAATAAGATTATCAAAGCATAAGAACAGTGCTTAAGGTGTTTCCAGATGCCGTTCCATTAAATTTTATGAGTTTTATACAGTTGAATTGATTTTTGGCATTATGATTTATTGCTACGCCATTGAGAAGGAGTAGGAGTGCCCAAGTTACGTTGTTAAGTGGTGAAAAGTTCGTCTAGAACTAATTGAATTTTCCTGCTAATTAAAAATCGCTGATGAAAAATACAATTTAAAAATCGTGATAATTAAAACCCTTCCTTTTCTAAGTCGACAATAGAATTGTATGTCTGGAGGTTGTAGGAAATGGCACATACTGAATAAAATTTAATCCTGAGTTCTGGAACAGTTAGGAAGCTTGTGAACTAAAACCCAGCCCGATAATACAAATGACCGATATAACCGAATCTATCGAGTACTTTGTGAGTATGGTCAATCTTATATTGGGGGAGCAAAGAGACTCCCTCACTTAGGAATTAAAAAACATCGAAAGAATACAGAGGACGTGCAGGTCCTAATTTGTGTATTGTAGGCCCTAGGCCTTCAGACAACCCAGAGTCTCCTAAACATTTTTTTTTACCTACATCAGTTTTATTGTATTTTATTAAGTACTCTAAAAAACACCGTTGAATTTATAAAAATTAAAAAATATAAAAGAAGATCAGCGCACATACCGAGCAATCTAAAAATAGTTTTGAGGAAACAAAAACAAGATTAATTTCTCTGGCCGACAAAAAAAATTTTTTTTGTTGTAACACAAATCAGAATAGCATAACCTAATAGAAGAGGCCTATCCAAATACGAAAATGACAAATAGAAAGTTGTAGCACGTAAGGCTTTCTTGTTAGAGTTTTAGAACCATATCGAATGTTACGATACTTAATATCTAGAAAAAATGATTTCAGAAAATTCTTAACCCTGTTTATTGACTATGTTCACAGTTTTCGGCTATTTAACATACCATACATCTAAGAGAAAAGCAAACGAGAAAAATATTAACTTAAAACACTAATTAAACTTTATTTTTTCCGTTTATGAGATGTCCTATCTTCTCTCTTTAAAAACCCAGTAGTCACCCATCACGGCTGGATCCCATCGTCCTTGGTACCGAATTTCCACTCTACTGATATCTTGGTGAAACCTTTTACCCTGCTTGTCATTAACAGCTCCCAAATTTTTGCTGTGCTCATTTATTGCACGGCTGTCCCATAAACAAAGAAAACAGCAATATTTTGTAAATCTCCCCTGAAGTCCCACTAAAATCGCTATAACTTTTAAGTCCCCACATATCTGCCATTTATACCTATTGTAGTTTATTTTATCCAAAATCTCTCTTTTTCTGAAATTCGTAATTTTTGTTTCTTTGGCCAATAGGTTCCATTCCTTAAGACGAGAACCCAGAAGTTCTGACTGTTGCTTGAATAACCCCAAATCACGTACTAAATCATTTAATTCACTTTGAACAAACAAATGTGGCTCGTCGGAACAGGGACCTGTGGTAAAAATGGGATCAGTGCACTGTTCTTCTGAGTTGCCTGATGATGCGTTATCTCCATTATCTCCCAAATCAATAGCTTGCCAATTTAAAGGCGCAATCGGCACTGGCAAATTTGCATTATGAGGAATAGGTCGTATAGCAGATTGTAAATTTGGATATTCTATATTGTGCTTTCCCTTTTTGGAATAACCTTCTGTTTTTTTCAGTCAAAAATAACAATCGTCAGAATGATTGGTGGGGTCTCGCCATACCATTGGAACTGCAAAATGCATACTTTTTCTCTTTCCTTTCATCCACTGCACCAATGATACACTACAACTAACACAGCAAACATGGGGAGCCCACCCTAATTAACACACCAAAATATTTAAAGTAGGCTTTTTTTACATTTTCGGAAAATGGCCTGGCTAGTGATTTCACCAGAAATTCTCCACAAATATAACAGAATTTGTCAGGAGAAATTTTGCAACTTCGGCGCGTTTGACTCGACATTCTCGTCTTCACAAACACTTGCTTACCGATACACAGAAAACCACTCAATTCGAAACTCAACAGAAGAGTGATGTTTAACGTTTATTTTATGTCTAATGTTGTAAACAACCCAGTCTAGGTAATTTTTCCGTTGCAAAATGGACTCATTTTAGCCGCCTCACAATAAAATTGTTTACCTGCCAATATAAAAGGTTCTAATTATGCTATTAAAAAATGGTAGGTATTAGGGCTCTCCGAATATTTTTTTTTTAATTTTTGGGAGGGTATTTTCATTGTGAAAATAATGAGCTGGCCTGTGTTAGAAAAATCTTGTCGGCCAAGCTGGCAAGATTAAAAAATATTGTTTCACATTTACACTTGCAAATGAAAAATGGGCATGATCAGGCCGAGCGTGGGCCTGTCTGACTATAAGGTCCTTGACACAGGCTTATCTGGCCTATTGGGAAAATAGCCCTCGAGAAAACATCGAGATCATTTACCGCCTCCTGGAATGATCACCATAGGATTCAATGCTCAGAAGCTAAAATCATTCACTGGGGACAACATCGGAGTAAAATGATATTTAATGAAGTAATATCCATTGAACATAACAAAGAAATCTTTATCATACCTAGTATCGATATTAGACGCCCCTACTCTAGCGTACGAAGATTTTAACCTTTGGCGTTTAACTTTCACGCATCATTGCACAAGATTATATTATATAAGCTCGTAGTTTTAGAGTTAGCTCTTAGTTGAGTCTTAACAACTGATCAAAAGTAAAGAAAACGCAAATCCGAAAAGGGAATTTTATTCAATAACATTGTAGAACTAGTGGAAAACTCAACATATCCATATATTTAAATAGAAAGATCTTAACTGTCTAAAAAAAGAAGAGGGCATTTTTTTTGCTAGTAAACAATGGCAATATCAAGGCTAGTGGGTTGGGGAGATGGAAATTACTAAAGTGCCCTTTCCTTTTCTTGTAAATGTTACTTCTTGACGGGCCCTGCAAAAGGCCAAAAAGTGCCAAAAACGGTTTTTGGGCAATGTCTTCCAAATATGTAAGATAGAGTAAAATTGATTGAAAAGTGTAAGGCAGATCCTTACTTACAATAAATATCTTAAATATCTTTTTTTATGTAATATGTAACCATGATATGTTAGGTTTAAATGTGTTTATAATGAAAACAAAAGTGGACCCAGAACATGGTTCTTTCGCCAAGAACCATGTTCCAAAAAACGTAAAATAAAAGAAAGTGCCTTAATATTATTAAATAAAGATAATTGTGTAGCATCTTGTTCCGTTAGTTTTAATAACACATGGTTAAATTTGCTGAATACTGAAGTAAAAAAAGGACACCTCAAAATACAATAAATTAAAATGAATATAACTCTAGGCACACATATTTCCCACCTTATTCAAACAATTAAAAACAACACCTTTAAATTGACATTCATTGACATTTTGTCAGAGATTAGCCATTCTGGTTATATTTCTGATACTAAACATAAGAAATATTCTGCTTTTAGTTTTTTATTTGTGGGTTTTCTGAAGACGGGAGTACACTTTCCCCCGAAACGTCCAGAAAACAAACATTTTTCAGTGTCGTTCCTCGGGTACCTTCATAGTGGACCCAGAACTTAAGACTCTCTATAGCTCTAAGACTACTTGTGGATTTTCGAAATCCCAAATTCTACAGTTCTGTTTATTAACGTAATCTCCAAGAAGTAAGTAAGCCTCGTCTGAATAGATGATTTTCCGGCAAAAATGTACGTCATTTTCCAACGCATTTATAGCCCACGTAGAGATCTGGTAACGAAGCGGATGGTCATTTTGCTTTAGCTCTTGAGTGAGTTGCACCTTGTAAGATAATAATCCAAGATCTTTATTCAATATTCCCCTTAAAGGCGTGGACTGATGTTTAGTTGTTGAGCTCTGTGGCGAGTTGAGGTTCGCGCACACTTTCGGTAACAGCCGCAATTCTTTCGCCTGTACGTACTGAACGATCAGGCGTATAGCTTTTATTGTCCACTTTCACGAACTTTTTTTATGAATTTCCTTACATCAGACGCTGAGGGGGCTTCATCTCGACCAAAAATTGTTCTCCAATTCCGCACAGTTCCTGCTACACAGCACTTATTATGGAAATAGTTTTTGAATATTTCCCAGCGTTGTTCAAGCGTAAAACGATCCATGTTTTTAATCATTCAAGCGAAGGTTTGACACTAAATATCTGTGACTTTGACAAGCGCGACAATCAAGTCAGCCTTGAAATGACATGCACTTCAAAAAGAAATGGCCCACCCTTTAGCATCGCTCAACACCTTTTAGGGTAGATGCAAAAACCGTTCAAAAATTTCCGCAGACGGAATAATGTGAAATGAAATTAATTTCATCGCAACATTGTCACGAAATTTTTACAGCCAGTCGTAAATCTCCAAACTCGTTCGTTCTATTTATTTTTGTATAAAAGTATAATGTGATATCTCGCTTTCGCAAAACCGTATAACACACATAAGACCTGCAATTTATGTTTCAGTGAGGGCGATCTGTAATATTTCAGGTACGCAGTAAGTAGCAGTTTTTATGACGAATAAATGATTTTGAATTTTATGCCCTGCTCCAGCAGTTGCCTTCATCAAATACAGTGCTGGACATTTAAATCATAAAAAAGGAAACTTTTGGTCTAATTCTAAAGTTGTATTTTATATTTAACATTTATTTTAACTGCGAAATTTAAACCAATATTGGGTGCGGCAAATTAAAGAATTATAGACTGGGTGGTCCAATAATACAGGGCGTCGGCTGTAGCTCGGGAACCGTTAATGACAGAACTTATGGTAACAAATATTTATAGATAAATCAGCCAAAAGAAATTACTGTAAATTAATTTCAAGTTCGAAAGTTGGCCGCTAGGGGCCGTAACAACATCATAACCTTAGAGTAAGAATTAAAGTAGAGATCACGACTCATTCATAAATCACGTTAGGGGTATGCGGCAACATGGTTCCCCTATTTTTCACATTCTATCGACCAATATTTACGATAAAACAAGAAGTGGGGATGGCCAATGCCCAAGCCGCGGCCATTTGTTGACGAATGCCAGTGACGGCGTGAGTTTTCACTTCCCACATAAGGAAATATCATTAATCGTAGAAAAATTATCGTTCCGGGTTTTTACAGATCCTCATGTTTTTTATTATTGTCGGTCGGTCGGTCTGTTCCGGTATAGCTAAAAAATCCACTTACTCGATTAACTTTAATTTTATTTAATTTTCCACAAAAATTACGTCTGATATAAAAAAAACTGGTAAAATATTGGTATGAATTCAATATGGCGAAGCAAAATGACGACCTGTTAAAATATTTGATTTACGAAAATGAAGAAATGGGCCATGCTTCATAATCGTTGACAAAAAGAAGGATTCATACCTATTCCTTAATGAGGCAAATATGTATTTTTATAAACTTCAAAGAAATAATCGTTCTCTACTTCACTATCTAAAATCAAACCATTAAGTTAGGTAAGTTTAAAGGAAATTAGTTATTTATATATTATTAAACTTTAGTTTTTAGATATGTTTGCCTTATGTCATTATCATTTTGTAATTGTGACATTTAGAAAAATTATTTGTTCAGTTGTTGAAAATGTCATCTTAAACTTGTAACTGTCAAGTTAGACCTTGTCTAAAGTTAAACTTCTTTAATAAATACGGGTATTAAAGTTAAAATAAAATAAAATCAATGCTTTTAACGCGCTTTTATTGGCTTTCTATTCGTCTGATTGTATGTTTGTATGTCTGGTTCAAATCTTGTAATGGATTTTTCAGCACTTCCATTACCAATTATTTTCAAATATGACATGCATACGGATATAAAAAATCCGATTTTTTTTAGTCAAAGTTTAGAAATCCAAAATGGCGGCGGAAATACGGCCGACGAGTTTTGTTACTTATGTAGCCAAAACTGAAAAACAGTGCCTAGGAAAATTTAAAAGTGTCAGCATTTAAAAATTCAAAATAGCGGTGTCAAAATGACAATGCCAGCAGGGCGGACGGATGCTTTTAACATTTGTGGGGATTATTTAAGAATGCACAATAAAAATCAAAATGGTGGTTCGGCTGAAATATCAGTATCTAGAAATATTTAAGAATAAAAGTTATGAAATTTTAGTCAATATTTGAGAATTAAAAATGGCGGCACCACCATAGCAGGCTAATTTTAAAATTTTTGCAATTTGATTAAAATTTGGCATTTAGGGGTATTTAAGACTGCACGTCATGAATTTTTGTCAACATTTTAAAACTTCAAGATTGTAATACCAACATGGCGGCGGAATTTTAACATTTGTGTAGATTTGGCTGAAAGAAAGTAGAAATCTGGGGGTATTTGAAAATACATATCATACATTTTTAGTAAATATTTAAAAAATGATAGTAGGAATGCCTAAAATGCGAGCGAATTTTAATATTTATACAGACTTGATTAAAAATCGATATTAAGTGAGCAATTCATACATTTTTAGTAATAAATATTTAAAATGGGGATGTCATCAATCAATGAACCAATCCGATAAGTACTTTTTTCAGAATTTTTAAACATTTAGTTAGGCCACCGTTTTGTTCCCCATCTTGAATTTGTCTCAACATTTTTACCAGTTCATCCCTATATAATATTTGATTTTTGAGCAAAATTTGAACATAATCGATGTAGTAGTTTTCTGCAATGACACACAATATTTTATTAGGCCGCCATTTTAGATTTGTAGTAAGACTTATCAGTTGATGGTCATGTCAAACCTTATTTGTCTGCAAAATTTGGATAAAATGGATAAGCAGTTTTTTAGTAATATTTTTCTAAGATTTCAATAAACCGCCATTTTGTTCAGCCATACTGGATTTTTACCAAAATGTTACCACGTCATCATCATATGACCTTTAATTTTTAACCAAAACTTGAAGTAAATAGGACAAGCAGTTCTTGAGCTTTGTCGCGGGCAGACATACAGACTAACCGACGGAACTGAGAAAACATGTTTTTTTTGTAACTAGAATACTTTCCTCTTGCAAGGAAAGTAAAAAAATAGCGAGCGCTAGATACGAATAGAATAGCCAATTGTCATATTGTTTATCCATATTAATAGCTAAAATTTAAAAAATATTTTTTTTTAATTTTCAATATCCCAAATCTTAAATTCTAATCAGTTTAGAACATGTTTACGAACACATTTTTACTTTTAATACCCAAAGAATCACCATTTAAATTCGTTTACTTGACAACACTTATATAAAAAATTGGCCCAACTCAAGTGAAAATTAAAAAAAGGCGCGAAATCATCCGAAACTTTATTATTTCCCTAGATTTCATCCAAAATCTAGTGATTTTTGAAATCGCAGTACGTTTTTTTGAGCGTAAGACTCCCTTCGACTATTTTAATATAGTATAGGTATATTCTATAATTATTTTAATTCTCTGATAGCAAAAACTATTGTAATCGTCAAAAAAATCACCTCTGAGTCTTTCTTGTATCATTTTGCTTCTGAAGATTCTCACGTGACCCACGACGAACTAAACGTTCTATTATACTGAGCCGGATTGGTCAATACGTCATGTGACCCAAAATAAGTGAATAAGCTATCTTCCATTAGACATGTCTGCTGGAAAAGGAAATTTTGCTGTTTACTTAGTGATTAAACGAAAATTCCAAACTTAAACGGCCATTTTTTTACAAACTCATATCACCGTACCATAGTTAGGTCAACTAAAGCTCCTAGTTTCGCAATGTCCAAGATAAAGTAAATAAAACTTATTTATTAAATATTTAAAAAATTAATGTTATTTTAATGTCATCACACTTTAGAAGGCTGCTTCTTGAAGTAAGGCAACATATAATTAGAAGATTTGTGCTCTATCAACAAATACACAATAATACATTAAAACACAGTGACGCTAAGAAAAACTTAGTATCTAATAAAATATTTTTTAGCAAATTAATTTCTTTAATGTTAAAATTTATTGTAGTTCTGCGACCCTCTATTGGTTTTTAAGCCACGCCGGTCACGTGACTCTGTAACAATGTTTACTGTACACTATTATACTTTTTTTACTATAACTTATTATTACTTATCAATGAAAGTGGGATGGTCTAATACCACAGTGGGCTGATCTAATACGTGAAGTTGTCGATCGGGTTTGCCATAGCTAACTAAAACTCTTGTTACTGGCGAAATCTGATCTGAGACTTTGGGTATTTTAGTTTGCATTTTACTATTTTACAATAAAAGTTATTTATTTATTCTGTTTAGAAACTAATACTGGAAATACATTACTATTCCTTGTATGAAAATTTTATTGCATCATGTTTAAACATATTCACCGTAATATAAATTGGTATAAACATTGGTGTTCTTGGCTAGGCTTGGCATCGTCGTACGATCGACCTTATACTGTGAGGTAATCTTGGCAGTGGCTAAATATGTAAATAACGGACTCTATTTTTATCCTTCCTCTATGATCATAACAGTGTAAATGCCAATTTTCTCTTAAATTTCCATAACTGAGGTATGTTGATAATATAAGAATTGTATTCTCGGACCCATTACGTACTTTTTTGCTATAGACCACTTTTATCTATTTTCAAAAATAAAGTGGTGGGGAATGTCAAACATTTTTACTTTCAAATGTAGATAACTATCTCTGTTTTAGATGTACCGATTTTATTCAACTTGCTTTTTTGCTCTATTCACGGAGCCATAAATTGTCCCGTAATGAATTTGTTAGTGGTCCCTAGATGGCGTCGTTTCGGAATTCTACGGAAATAGTACGCTATGACTTTTATATGACAATTAATTTGGTAGTTATAAAGAGCATTGAATAGTGGAATAAAAGATCCAGGTCCGCATTTAAATTAAGAAAGTTTATGAATCTGAAACGTCGGATTGGAAAATTTAACCTTGCCATTTTGTAGAAGAGAAAAAGAGACAATGGCAAAGTGGAAATAATTTTCATCTCTCATTTCAACTAATCCTAAAATTTTAGGAAAACCAGAAAACTGGAAAATAAAGGCTACAATAGAAACTTGCGTAACTGTAAAGAACAAAACTTCATAAAAGAACAAAGCAAAAAATACTAAAACTCAGTGTCATAATCACATAAGCTTCGTAATAACACAACTAAAGCTAGGGCGAGGCCGAGCAGGAATCGGAATTTTTTATTGCGAAGCTTATTAATTATGAGACTAGTTTTAGTATTTTTTATCTTTTTCGTTTGTTAACTTCTGTTCTTTAGAGTTATGCAAGATTACTAGAGTTTCTATTGGAGCCTTGTATTTTTTCCAGTTTTTTTGATTTTCCTAAACTTTTACGATTAATTGTAATTGGGACATGAAAATAATTGTCACTTTGTCATTATCACTTTTTCTCCATTACAAAATGGCAAGATTAATTTTGCAATCCGACGTTTCAGATTCCTGAGTCCATCATCAATTTTCTTAATTTAAATGTGGACCTGGATTTTTTATTTGACTATTCAATGCCCTTCATAACTACCAAATAAAATGTGATATAAAAGTCATAGCGTACCATTTGATTTTTGAAGAAAATCAACATTATTTGGAGAATTCTGAAACAGCGCCATCTAACCACTAACAAAGTTATTGAAGTCTTATTGTTTAATGACATTTTCTCAATCACGGACATATTATTTGACGTTCTTCAAAAAAAAATCGCTTGACATTAATTTTTGCATATACAATATAAAACGCTGTCGTGAGGCGCTCTGTAAAAAAAGAAATGAACATTTTTTTAATACCATGTTTGATAAAGCAAATTCTATTACAGAAATAAATCATTACAATCATGAGCTTGTTAAACTTTCACCTGAAGAAATTAGGGCTAAGTATAGAACCCTTTTTTATGAAATATTGTATGACACTAAGATTTCAAGACTGTGAAAAATTTACATTTTCATGTTTGGCAGGTTCTGCTAAATTTTCCAAACATAGTTTAAATTTTCCGACTGGCCCATTTGAAAATTTGTTACAGTTATATGGGGAAATATTTTCAAAAAGTCAACGACTTAAAAATGAGCTTGGTCTTATTTTTGCCAATGAAAGTAATTGAAATATATCGCTGCAAGAGCAAGTAGAAAAAAATTAATAAAAATAAATATATTTTTACCGAAGCATATAAATTGCTTATTTTGACAATACCGTCGACAACTGCTTCAGTGGAAAGAAATGTTTGCTTCAAATGTGTAAAAACAGAAATACAATATCTCAAGAAAGACTTACTTCTCTTGGCAATATTTCAATTCAAAAGGAATTTCTGGAGGAGATTAGGGAAACTCATCCATTTTATGAGGATATTATAAATAAATTTGCTGCTATGAAGGATAGGAGAATTGATTTAGTATACAAAAATTTAGGTAAGTTGTAAAAAAATATTCTACCTCTTCTACATATAAAAAAATTCTGGAAAAAAATGATTGCGATATTTTCTTGCTTCATTTGCACTTCACTTATTTTTTCACCCGCGAGCCGCCACTGTTTGGCAGGATACCATCCCTAAGGTGTTATATGATTTGAG
This sequence comes from Kuschelorhynchus macadamiae, assembly GCA_030620095.1. Classification (NCBI taxonomy): domain Eukaryota; kingdom Metazoa; phylum Arthropoda; class Insecta; order Coleoptera; family Curculionidae; genus Kuschelorhynchus; species Kuschelorhynchus macadamiae. The sequence goes on along the minus strand of JAUTXW010001221.1, from coordinate 12,677 downwards.
AACTACCAGGGTACACTTTTTCCTTCAAGAAACTACAAAAAAATATGTCTAAGGGTGTTAGATCGTAGGGCCTAGTGGGCCCTACGTAGAATTATTCGGTCTTGAAATTGTCCCTTAAAAGATCAAGTGTTTCATTAGTCCTGTGCGGAGTTGCACCGTCTTGTTGAAACCACTTACGCTAAATATTTATGCCACGTAATTCATACCATAAAAAGTTTTGAATCGTCGATCTGTACCAATCTCCTGTTATACTTTGAGCATCCCCGGCTGCATTTTCGGAAAAACATAGGTTAATAACACCTCTAGCCCAAAAACCACTCCAAACATAATTCTCCGGGGGTGCAATCGCTTCTCCAGTATCATTCGCGGATTATCCTCACCTCATATTCTGCAGTTCTGTTTTTTAATATATTTTTTTAAGTTTAAAATGTTTAAATTGCTTAGTTTTAACTGACGTTTTAACTCATAAATATGTTTTTCGTTTCAGGCATTTTAGTGTCCTGAGGATGCAATAATAAAGTTGCAAAAAGTCGACAATTTGAAAAAAGACTTTTGTTTACTGAATCCTAACCTCAAATAATACCCCACTCATAACAACAAGAGGTTCGTCAACATAGAACGGAAGCTTTTACGACTTTGATCAATTTAAAATCATGGTTCTCGTGATTAGACAGTGTCAAATTGGAATTAGCATCAGACGTTTCGCTTTGGATATGCACGGGGCATCTTCAAGGATCTTTATTCCACGAGATCTGACACTTGAACAGGCTCGGAGAGATGCAGGCGGGCTTTTATACCTGACTCGCCACGCCTCCGTGACTCTGTGTTAAGATCGGTTTTCACGTGTGATGTAGACCGTAACTAACATCTCTATTGAAATTTACAATAGTGGATCGTTAACGAAAACCATTTAAAAATATAACACTAGGTTTCAATTTTGAACAATTTCAAGTCGGCTAAATATGTTGGCTGTTCCTTAAAAGTATTCCACTAAATACACACAAACACAATCAATCTTCCAAAACTCTCCTTTAAATGCATATTTAGTTAAATTATGAACCTTCGCCGCGTTGCTTACGCCACCGATGCAATTCGAACAGTCAACATTTCACTTCATAGTCTCCAATTGCCGAAACTTTGCCTGAACTTCAATTATTGTTGTTTCAAGAAAGTCTAAACTAAACATATAAAGTAAATTCATACGGACGAAGAAACGTTAAAGCTAACAAATCCTGTAGACGTGCTAATAAATTTACAATTATGGGTACCTATAACTTTGTTTCCAAGTTTTCAAAAACAAATGAGCGGTTGTATTAGAGAGTTTTGATAATGTGCTAGAACTTTTTGTAGCTAGTATTTCGGCAAAGCAGTGATGAAAACAAAGTTGTGCAGTTTAACTTTTTTATCGGTACATTATTTCCAACTTGAAATAACTTAGATCAAATTTCGTTTTTATTTTCGTGTTGATATATTTACGAGATTTTGAATTTTGACACGATTCGCTCTTTGTTTTTTTATACCGATTATGTACTAAAATAAATTACAAACACTTATATCTAAGATAGTCAAAGTAAATATAAGGAACAATAAAGAAATTAACTTAGCAAGTGAATACAGGATGCTTCAAACTCGTTGGCCTATTAGAAGTATTTGACAAACGAAAAGAAGGAAACTAATGGTTGCTATCATAATTATATTTTGAATTTTACGAAAAATTCCAGTTATATTTTATATAGAATATCCTATAACTAAATTCAATGCTTTTCGAAATATTGACGTTTGAAATTTGACATGTTTGACATTGTAGCTAGCTGTGAAATCTAAACGGTTTGATATAGAGCAAAATGACTTTCACTTTTCTATCTTAGTTTTTAATTATCTACAGGGTGACATCAAGTTTTGGTTTAACAGGAAGCTAAAAATACCGGAAGTTGATGTCACCCGATAGATAATTAAAAACTGCAATAGGAAAGTGTAAGCCATTTTGTTCGCAAGCAAACCGTTTAGATTTTACAGCTAGTTAAAATGTCAAATTTTAAACCTCACTATTTCAAAAATAATTAAGTTTAGGTATAGAACATGCTACATAAAATATAATAATTGGAATTATAAGATACAGGGTATCCCATTTAAAACCATGAAGTTGATGTCATTTACCAGTACACCTGGTAACACTAAGAAAATATTTTTAAGAGCCAGATCGCAGCTTCTTATACTAGTAGTCAAAATTTCAAAGGCTTCCTTCTTCGTTCGTCAAATACTTCTAATAGGCTAACGAGCTTAAAGGACCCTGTATATTGTTGAATTTAATTACAAACAAATTTGAATTACAATTTAACCAAGATTAAAAAATAATTTTCCACCTGACATTAGAATAAGAGCAAAAAATTGGAATTATTTCAGATGTTGAAAAATTATTAGAACAGTAAAAAGTCTGGATGTATCTTGCGTAAACGGCCGGTTTGTGTCCGAGTCCCCACTAGATATTTAATAATTTGAACGGGGGTGACAACTAAATTGACAATGACGTTTAGAATATTAGGATGCTTTCAGAAAACGACAAACCCGTCAAATAACAGACGTTTAGAATACTGAGGATGCTTACAATGATGACATTGTACGTATCTTTGAATAACAGGAAAGAGTCTAGCCTTGACTTTGACGAAACCGGGAAGGTCCCAAGATTCAAAACGAAGGCTCGTCAAAATGACAACACCTTGTTTCCGCTTTTCAGTGACGTATCCACTTTGAAATTTAGGAAGTAATTTGAAAACATACCTTTGAAAGAAAATTATAATTAAAGTACGGATTAAATAAACAATCCAATTAGTGTGATACATTATTTCAGGTGCCAATTTAACAAAAAACTGGTGAAACATTAAAATTCATGTCTTTAACAGCTCACATTAGATATTAAATTTTAGATTTTACATAATAAACCTTTTGTATAAATACCCTGATAATTATTCAGGAGTTTAAGTGCAACGTTTCTTGTTATTGATGCTTTAAAATTGACACTGGATTTGAAATAGCGGCTTATCAAAGATATAAAGAAATGTGGCAATTTTGCCGACTGGGCAAAATAAATTAACATAGCGAGAACGCGCCTAGTAATTACAATAATTTGATCTAAAGCTTGCTCCTAAGAAGTACTTGCAACTAAAAACTTAACGACGCAACCATATGAGAGCATATATGGATAAACTTGCAACTCATTTCAAAGTTATATTAGTCTTTCATAAGCTGTAAAATGCATGGAATTTTTCTTGCTTGTTTCATTTCGACTGTCCATTTGTATTTTTGCTTTGTTTTTATTACTTTACTTAAATTTAGTACATTTATAACAAGCAGAGTGGTTATTTTTAGTTGAACTAGGAAATTATATTTTGTCTAAGTAACTAAAATTATTTTTAAGTAGATAAAAAATATAAAGGCATTTTAGTCGCAGCAGACCATAAATAATTAAATATAAATAATTTTATTAATACAGTTTAAATTACATTTTACATAAAAACAAACACAAGTATTATTATTTCATTTAGATTTACTAAAATTTAATACAGACCAAAACATTAGATTAATACCTATTTACAGTAAAATTAATATTAATTATACAAATAAAAACAAATTAAAATAGAACTGCTATTATACGGAACCAATAAATATTGTTGGTTAAAAATGCTTTATTATATTTTAGAAAAATATTAATATTAAGTATCCAATGTTTTAAAAGTACAACCTTTAAACATCCCGATTTATAAAATAGTGTCGTCTGTAAGATGAAGGTTATATAGGTACCGCCTTTATTTTTATTTAGTACTTCCTAGTTTCCATAAACTCTTTAAACTTATATTTCGAAGTGTAGTAACACTAGCATAAGATATCCGTGTGATTTTTTTTTGTAGAAAGTGCAATTTATTCTTTTTATCGTAGTAGTAGACACAGTTTTTGGGAAAATTAGTGGTAAATATGTAAAAAATGTCTCAATTTCAAATTCTCTACTTATTTATTGGCCACTAAATTACCTAAAAAATACACCCCGTACAAAAACTTTAAATGACTTTTAATCTCATCTCTCGCTAACTAGGTTATTTTAGAAATTTTAATTTCTCAATTTTTCTATTTTACTTGCGCTTACGTGTTTTTTGTGCACCTTGTATATTATATGGAATATTTTTTGACTCACCCATTACTTCGCAAAGGTTTGACCAATTTAAACTCGTATTAAAAGCACAAGGAAGAAAAGAATTTCGTTCTACCGGTCAATGTATTTGTTTTTTCGTAAATAAGAAATTAACTAGACACTTTTAAATCTGATTTAAAGGTAACAATAATTATTATAATTAAAATCATAATTCTTAAAATGCCAAATAATTAGGTTAGGAACGAAGTTGTATATAAAATACACAGTGTTATGCACTTCATGTAATATTTTCTTACATCAAAACATTTAAATTACCGCATGTTTTAAAACCAAAGAAAAAAGTTATGGGTTTCTAGGAACAATTTTATGGGACTAAATAAGTTTTAATATCTAACATTATATTCTCCTTTTTTTGGGACTGATAGGGTGCTGAAGGAGAAACACTTTTATTATATTTATCAACAAATGTTATTTGTTTAACTTATTTACTTAGACTAAGCATGAACTAAAATATGTTATATATATATATATATATATATATATATATATATATATATATATATATATATATATATATATATATATATATATATATATATATATATATATATATATATATATAGGATAAGTTAGTTTTTTTATTGATTTAAATTCATTTTGGGTTAGACTTAAAAAATATATTATACTAAGAATAGCTTATGAAAGCACAAATATTTGGGCTACTTAGGGTTAGTTTTTGGTTACCTGCAACAAATAAATAAATTAATAAATACAAGTAAAATACTATATTTGTGTAAAAAATATCTTTATAGAAATAAAAAAATTTATGTATCTAAAGGTATAGGTACATTCTATTTTTTCTAAAAAAAAGTCTAAAACATGAAATAAAATCTTCTAAAAGAAGATTTCATATTTGTTTGTTTGCCTTTACTGTCTGTTAAATAAATAACATTTGTTGACTAATATAATCAAACTGTTTCCCCTTCAGCTCAACTTTTTTTCCGTTTTAAAACATACTTAATGTAATTAAAATGTTTTGACCTAACAACATGAAGTGTTACGCTATTGTGTTTTTTATATACTACTTGGTTCCCAACCTAACTGTTTGACACTTTATAAATTATGATTTTCGTTATAATAACAATTATTTTTGTCCTTAAATCGGATTTAAAAGTGTCTTGTTAATTTCTTTAGTTACAAAAATACAAAATTCTAACCGATGGAACAAAATTCTTTTCTTCCTTGTACTTTTAATACGGTGCGACCGCAAGCCACACAACTGACCAGTTTTGTGTATTTAGGATAATGCAAACGATCAAAAATGTGTTTTGTTGCGTTTTATTGTACACAACACAACTTATCAATCAACTTTTATATTAATTCGATATGTGTATTATTTATAAACTGCTAAAACTTGCTTAAATTTGTAAAGACGAGGGTTTGACAACACATGTCAACAAACCAAAACGTAAACATCAGAAAAATAAGGTCCCAAAAATGACGTAGTTCCGTCAAAGCCCGCTAATTTAAAATAATGCATGGGGCTCTTTCCTGTTGTCTATTTATTCAAAGGTACGTATCCAGTGTTTCATGATTAAGGATCTCGGTAATAAAAACCACACATATAATTTTAAATAACAATTTCATTTTTTGAAATCAAATTTTCTAAAATAACCAAATTCGAGATAAAAAGTAATTTAAAGTCATTTTGTAGGAACTTTAGTTTTTAGGTAAATTAATGGTCAATAAGTGGAAAATGGGTAACATATGGACAACTTTTTATTTGTGATTTTAGACCAAAATGTTATTCTTCATAAAAAGTTTTTTGCTTATCTGAAAAAAAAAAAGAAACAATTGTAAAAAGGGTGTCATTTTATATATAGAGTGCGAAATAAATACATAAATAGAAGTTTACAAACGGAAAATTAAAATTACAAGTTTTGGGACAGCTAAATTAAAGAGCCTTCAAATACAAGTCAAAAAGCTTTTAGAAGTTTTTTGATAATAGACTTATATTTTTTGAAAAAATCAGTGATAAACATGTAAAAAATGCTTCTTTTTTCAATATATTCCCCATTAATTTTCTGAATAAACGAAAAGCATTTTGAGTTATATTTGCAGGCTCTTTAATCTAGCTGTCTCAAAAGTTGGAATTTCAAATTCTGTCTGTTGTGTAAACTTTCTCGCCTAAAATCACAAATAAAAAAGTGGTCCATATATAACCCAATATTAACACAGAACCACAACTCAGTAACAACAAATTATTAAAGAACTATCGCGTTTACGTATAGAAAACCCTAATGTAGTTTTCACCGGTTGAAAAACCATGAAATTCAAATTCAATTTTTTTTTTATTTGGTTTCGAGCACTATAAATAATAGAAAGAAACAAGTCAAATAGAAATGTAAATAGACATATAATAAGTACCTAATATAAACTAACAACAAATATATCTAAATATAGAACACAAAACATAATATATCATTTTTTCCTCAAGTTAAAATCTGATCTTCAGTGCGGTGTCCAACAAAACAAGGTAAAAAAGGTTTTCGGTTTGCATATTATGATGGGTTATTCCCCAAAACTGTGGTGTAAAAAGTCTGTGATAAAAGTAAGCTTTTAATTTTATTTTTGAATTTTTTTTGACAATTTATTGTTTTAATATTATAGGGTAACATATTATAAATTTTACTCCCAGCGTAGATTGGTGATTTTTTATAAATATTTAAGTTATGTTTGTCTAAGCAGAAGTTATTTTTATTTCTTGTATCGTATGCATGAAAATTACTGTTAATTTGAATTAGATTTTTATTTCGATGGATATATGATAATCAGTTTATATTATAATTTCTTGTCCCATTTCTTATGTCCGGCAGTTTGTTTGTTACGTTTTAGTGTCAAGTGTCAGGAAGCGACAAACCCGCCAATTTTTTTTTGAGAAAACTAAAGTAGTGTTTGCGCCCTACATTATATAAAAGGATTATAAAGAATATCAAAACGTTTTTCAATATATTCTGGGCTTGATATCTAGGACAAAATAAATGTATTTAAGCTCTTTTAAAATGTATACCCACAAATGATTTACTCGACCGCGAAATTCCATACAGTCCATTCATCGGACCAGGATTTGGGTGTTCATCGCCCAGATGATCCTTGCACATAACCGCAGACCATAATTTATAAAACATAATATTACATGTATGTTGAAAACGTACACGCGAATGGTCAGCATTATTGCGTTAACTGCGGCTTTGTAATTGTTATTTGTTCCGAACTGCCTTTTTATTTTAACCTCACAAATTATGTACTTGTGCACTTGATATCGGTCGACTGCACAAAACTAAAATTAAAGCTTAATGTATGCCAGATAATAAATTAATTGGTTAAATGCAATTTAAATTAAACTAATCATTAAATTGCAAAAAAAAGGCATTTTTCCTACTTTTAAAATAAATAACGATATTTTTGTCATTTAAGTAGTGGCGAATCTACTAATGTGTTGCGCATTGGGAACAATATTACTTCATCATTAAATAACCATTTTCTTGTCTAAAATTTATAAACATTATTTGTCTTGTGATTAACAAATATAAATTAAAAAATCGATAAATTTCCTTTACCTGGAACTTCCCTCATTATAAATATTTCCTTTTATTAGGAATAGTGAAGTATGAACCAAATTAGTTCAGTAAATAGTTGTTTAGAAACACATATATACTGTCTTATCAAACATTTTTATTGGACGCCGTTTTGTTCCAATATATTACATCCCTACCAATATTTTACCAGTTTCTATCTATGCCACACTTGATTTTGGGCATAATTTAAAATTAATTCAAGAAGCAGTTTTTAGATTGACATACATTGCAATTTTGTTACGTCATGTTGAATTCGCACCAGTTTATCCGTATATCATATTTAATTTTTCCCCAATGTTTCGGCATATAGGATTTTATTACCAGGTCATCCCCATATGAGCATTATTTTTTGACTAAAATTTGAAGTCAGATGAGTAAAACTAAACAGCTATGCTGCGAACTGACAGACAAAGCGACAGGTGGACCGACGGAATTGTTAGAATATATTTTTTGGCATGTAGGGACGCTAAACGCTGGTACTATTTCAAAATGGCCGAACAAAATGACGTCTGTGTAATCCTGAACAAAATCACCCCCTCAAGTTTTACATATCTTCACATTTTAGCGTCCCTAGATTGCCAAAAAATGTTTTATCAATTCCGTCGATCCATCGCACACTGATAGAAAATGCAATTCTAGCATTTCAAAATCAAATTTTATCATTGAAATATTTTGCTTAAAAATAAAGTGAAAACGTATTAGGGATATCTGCTTGATATTACTGTATCATTTGTGAACACGTTGCGCAAAATCATCAAGTTTAAATGATGCTAAAAATCAAGCAGGCTTGTGCCATATGAAGTGTTGACCGTTCTCTGCGATTTGGAATGACATTTGTAAATTGTAATAAGTATGTGTGTCAAGAAGTTGTGAATATTATAAAAATGGTACATATTTTTGGAGGTATGTAAGCTAGTTTTTTAGTATTTTCATACCAGTTGTAACGCGTTTGATTTGTTGGTAGACTTTCTTGTAAATCCAAACGGAAAACTATCTTACTGACATTATGATAGAGCAGAACTTTGAAACGACTAAATATGACATTTAAATACAAGATTTATAATATTTTATGATATTTTCCCTTTTCGATAAGCTAAATTAGGCTTGCCACCTTTTGCCCCTTTTGGTGCAATTTGAATTTATTTTAGGTAAAGTTGCGTCTATAAATAGAGCGGACCTGTTTGATATCGCAAAATCAATTTGTCCTTTGCGTCCAAGGCACACGGAATGTCAGAAATCACTATTAGATTATATTTTACATGTTACTGGTAATGATGAACCAACAAATAATACCCAGAAGCTACTCACAAAAGTTATTGATAGCTTTACAAAAAGTTTGACTGAGAAATGGAACAAAGCGAGAAGATTTGAAGCAAAATTTAGAAAAAATAACGAGCAATGGCTTTCTAGCGTGGTAGTCATTTCGTCTCAAGATAGTCATTCAGTCAGAAGTTCTTCTTCGAGAGTTGGCCGTCCCAAAATATCATTCGAAGAAGGCAGTGAAGTTACTAAGCGCAGAAGAGTGCAGGAAAAGGTCTCATTGATCACCGAGGATGAACTTTGTTTAGCCACAGAAATAAAACTGCGTAAGAATGTTGAACGGGATGTTGCGTCAATGTTGCATAAAATGAGATCTTCCCCCAAGAATGCAACTAGGTTGAAAAAATTGGAAACTAGGACCGAGGACCTACGGCAAGTATCATTTTCTCCAGAAGAGGCGCTTGCGTTATTTGTTAGCTTTAAGTTTACAAGATACCAATATATCGGTATAAGAAACCTCATCATTAAAAAAGGACTCAAAAAACTATTCCCGACATACGACAAAATTATCGAAGCAAAAAAAAAATGTTACCCTTTTAATATTCTGGCTACAAATACGTCAATCGAAGTACCGTTACAAAATATTTTAAATCATACTGCGTCCCGAGTTTTAGAGATGCAAAAAGTTGTTTTACCTACTTTTACCAATAATATTAATGAAACTGTCATTAATTTAACGATGATTTATAAGTGGGGTTCAGATGGAAGTGGCAGTCAAAGTAACTATAAACAGGTATGCGAGGCAGATGACTCAAATATACTGACTACTTCCATAGTTCCACTGCAGTTGCAGGTTAATCATGAAAAAAATAAAAAAATCTTATGGCAAAATCCTCGAACATCCTCTACACGGTTTTGCAGGCCTGTGCGAATCCAATTTATCAAAGAGACTAGCGAAGTAATAAAAGCCGAATTTGTCCATATTGAAAATCAAATCGAACAGCTGTCTACAATGAAAATTAATTTAAATAATAATGAGTATGTTATACACCATAAATTGTTACGAACTATGGTAGATGGCAAGGTTTGTAATTCGTTAATGTCAACATCCTCACAAAAATGTTATATTTGTCATGCCGGCCCTGGACAATTTAACAACCTTGATAATATTAAAACATTACCTATTAACTCTGATGCTCTAAGCCTCGGCTTGTCTACCCTTCACGCATACATTAGGTTCTTTGAATGTTTGATTCATATTTCATATAGGCTTAACATAAAAGTTTGGCGGGTTCTCAAAAATCAAAAAGATCAGTTCGAAAACAGAAAAAAAGAAATCATTCGTCAATTTAGAGCAGAAACCGGACTAATAATAGATCAACCAAAGCCAGGTATGGGTAACACCAATGACGGGAATACCGCCAGAAGATTTTTTGCTGACTCTTTATTATCATCTAATATAACCGGAATAGATCAAAACCTTATTTATAGATGTAGTGTTTTACTAAAAACTTTAAACTGCAGCTACCCAATCAATTCAACCCGTTTTGGCCAATATGCCTTCGAAACAGCTGAGCTATTTGTTAAGCTTTATGCATGGTACCCAATGCCCCCAACAGTTCATAAGATTTTAATGCACAGTAGGGAAGTCATTGAACATTTTTTAATTCCGATAGGTCAATTAGGAGAGGATGCTCAAGAATCTCGCCATAAAGAGACAAAATATTACAGAGAGCATAACACTCGAAAAATATCTCGAAAACACACCAACGAAGATTTATTTAATATCCTCTTAGTATCCTCCGATCCCCTTATTTCCAGTTTGAGAGTTCTACCACCTAGGCAAGACAGTATTTACTGTCGAGATGTTATTGATCTTCTGCTTCCACCTGAACCTCTATAGTTAGGTACCCTTTTTTATAACGGTTTGTTTGTTTGTTCGTTTGAATCTCTTTCCATGAATAATGAAGAATGACTGAGAAAGTCAGAACACTATCGTTTTTGCACTGAGGCTTGAAAGTTTGCGCCCTTCAAATATGTATGTATATAAATGCCTTTTTTAACTTACAAAATTGGTTATTATTGTCCTTATTCAATTTATTATCTTGTGTAGTGTATTGTACCTATGAAAATAATTTTTGGAGAACGATTCATAAAAACTGATTTAGATAACCTTTTGAACTCAAATTACGAGTATTTTCAAACTTGTTTTGTAATTAATGTTTTGTAATAATTTAAGACTGTTATCATTTTTATGCTTATAGTTTCATAATTTCTTTTATATACCTAAGATATCATACCTAACATAATATCTAGATTCTAGATACAAAGAATATCTTCATTAGAAAGACATTTACGGGAGATTTACGTAAACTTCTTTTTTTTAATTTTCAAATATTAGCTTCCAAACTTTCAATTTTGGTACGTTTGCATACAAAATCTGTGAAAACTGGGGGTTTGGAGATTAATAAGTTTGGAAAATAAAAAAAACGTTTATATACTTATGACGAATTGGTTCAACTTTCTATTATAATCTGTATCATATTTTGATAATATTGTAGTATAAAATAAACTATATTATAGCAGAATTATTTCCATGCTGATAGTTATGTATATATCTATAAATAATGTTATTTATCCGATTGTTAACCTATTAAGGTAAGGTCATTACTGAGAAATTAATATCCAGAGCTACTCTTTTGAAAATATATAAAGTAATTCGCTTAAGACTATCTTATTATTATTAACACCACGGCAGGGCTTGTCTAAAATCTGGACCCCCCTTATCTCTTGAATGGTGTGGTATATTTTTATGAAAATTTGAGAACTTGAGTAGGATAACGTGAGCAAAATTTTAGGCATAAAATGACAGACATAAATGTCAAATCGAGTGCCAAATTCAATTTGCCAAGTTCAATTTGGAAAAAAAAGGTTCGTGTAAAAATTGAAGAGATAGTATAGGTACAGATTATTTAATTTTGACATAACGCCATTTTGTTTTGGATAATGACAGATGCTTCAAAATTTGGGGATGAAAAGAGAAGAAAAAGATCTTTGAAATAAGGAATTACTCGACCGGGACCCCTTTTTCTATATATTTCTAATTAATTTTTGCTTCCAAAATGGCGCCAAACTGTCATTTTCAAATTTATGTCTGTCATTTCATGCCTAAAATTTAGCCTCTGTTGTCTTACTCAAGTTCTCAAATTTTCATTAAAATGTACCAAATGGTTCAAAAGTTAATAGGAGGGGGTTCCTGACTTTAGACACGCATTGCATTTTCCGTTTTTTGCATTGCATTTTCCAAGTTTTTTTTTTCATGGACAATGCTGTATACGAAATTAGAAATGAATATTTTGAACTTAAATATACTTATTATTTACTTACATCAATAAAAACATTACCAGAATATTTTGCCTACATAATTTTGAACTGCTAGAATTGCATTTTCTATCACTGTGCATCGGTCTGGTCTGATAAAAAATTAAGGGTCACATAGGTATGATAAAAATCCAGTATGGCGAAGTGATAGAAGATATGTAAAACCTGCTAGAGTGATTTTTCAGATTACAAAAATTTTATTTGGCCGCCATTTTGTGCCGCCATCTTGAATTAATACCACGGTTTTACTAGTT
>JAUTXW010001220.1:0-30516 GCA_030620095.1 Kuschelorhynchus macadamiae | reverse complement strand
GTTTATGTGCATATTTTACTGGTTTCTCAAGTTAGTATATACTAATTGAAAAAAAATGTTTTGACATTAAAAATAATTTTAATGTAAACATCTGAAGAATCTGGAAAATAATATTTTTTAACAATTAAATATTTCCCTTTTCAGAGTGAAAAAAATAATCAACTTTTTTTTTTAACAAATTGCATTTTTATATGGTTCAGTTGCACCTATCTCTAAATTAGCACTAAATTTATATGCTATACATTATTTAAAATAATGTGAAATTTAACGTCCTAGTAAATTTAAGGATAGATTTGCTAGCGGGTTTAGGACAGAAATAAAAATACCTTTTTCTTAAAAAAACAATCGACTTATCGACTATATATTTAGTATTCTTCAGAGCTATTTATAAATATGGGATTTATGTCAACACACAAACGTATATACATGTCCATATGAAATCTAAGGAACGACTTGCTGTTGTCCGTTCATACTGAATGTCGGGTTTGTCTTGTTATTGTTGTAAAAATAGTGTCATCGTCTTCCTTAGATTTCATATGGACATGTATATACTTTTGTGTGTTGACATAAATCCCAAATTTATAAATAGCCCTGAAGAAGACTAAATATATAGTCGAAACGTAGGCTCTTTTCTAACAAAAAGGGATTTTTATTTCTATCCTAAACCCCCTACACATCTATTCTCAACTATTTAAAATGTATCTATCTATGTAGCTAACAGAGTTTTATTTTAGAAGAACTTTTTGAGGTTTATATATATATATATATATATATATATATATATATAAATATAGATTTAATAAAAAACATTTTAAGAAATGTGTGTTTCAACATGTAATGATAATAGGTAAAATATGATTAACCTTTAACTTCAATCACAATTTAACGGTTTTTTATTTAAATATTTTTGTTGGTGTCGTTTGTATAATACAATCCTTTTTATATATTTTTTAAGCTGCGAGAAACCCAAAAAGTTTTTCTAAGAGTCATCTAAATGCAGCAATAATTTATTTAAATTTATAAAAGTGTTTTACTGTTATAGATTGGGTGGTGGCTGTATAGTTTACTATTAGTAGATGCCAAAAAAGCTTGGTCGTCTGAAGCTTCTCTTCAATTCGATTCGCCAATTCGATTCGATCATTTGATTCATATGAATGAACGAATGGGCGAATCAACGAACTGAGAAATATTTCTTCCACACTATTCATCAATTTTTATTAATGGAAATTCCCGAATTCCACTTCATCAAATAACAAATGTATCGGAGATAGGTGTATTACAAGGGGGTGAGCGTTAACTGATTTAAAGATAAGTAGGGAATTCGGTATAAAACCAATATCTCTCCCGGCTTGACGATTACAAGTTTTCTGCCTTTAAAGATGGGCTTCTTTAATTCTCTGTTACTCTGATCCGACCAATGAAGAAATTGTGTGTGGATGGATGTAGGTTTCATCTGTATAGATAATATTTCTTCCTTCTTCCCTGTACAGAATATTTTTTTTGAGAAATTGAATTCGTTTAAGTCGTATGTCGTGTTGTTCTACTAGAGCAGATATGTTGTCTTCCGTTTTTTTTTCACCTGAACAATTGATAATTTATTTCTACTATAATATTTCCTTCCAAATCCAAATTTACATACCTAAGTCCTAGATATATATATTCCTCAACGTCTCCCCTGAACGTGTGAAGTTAAGTTGTTGTTCCTGCATTTTCCTCAGTAAAGCTATAAAAAATGTTTAATATTAAAAGAATATGTTTTCAAGAAAATTATAAATATTAGTCGATTTGACCATAACATATTTTTTTCTGCGTAAAAATACTTGCTTTTAACCGTGCGCGCTCTTTTCTCTGTAATGTAAAAATCGTATTCTTTATTCCATAGTTGAGATTGCGGAAACTTTTTCTCTCTTTGTCGGCTCTTCTTGGGGCTAGAAAAATATATAGTGACCAAATTTGACTCAAGTTCAATGTCTTATGTTTGCTAAACCAGAGGATCTATTTTGAACCATTTTTTTTTCGTAGGTAGGTAATACCAAATTACATCTTTTTTACTGAAAACTTACCAAGCTGCATAGTTGTTAATGGAAAAATTTAGACAATGTTGTTTTTTTTTAACTTAAATAATAATAATAATAATAATAGAAGAAAGGACGCTAACAACCTGTTTTGAAGAAGCGAAAAACAGTTCTACCAAAAAATCATGAGTAGGACGCACGAGTAATAGAACCACCGACCAAACAAGAGATCACAGAATACTGGAAAAGTATTTTGTCAGAACTGAAACTACACAATAATAACGCTTCATGGATTAAAGCGGAAGAAGACAGAAACAAGTGCTTAGAGGAACAAGAGGACTTTGCAATGACAACACAAAAAGTTGCAGAAACAATCAAATACACGCATAACTGGAGATTTCCTGAAATAGATAACATTCATAACTTCTGGTACAAACAGTTTACCTCCACACATGAAGCTCTCACTCGCCAAATTAATGAAATTATTTTAAAACCTAGCACACCCTCCGTTTTCTCACCCAGGGAATAACATACCTTAAATGCAAAAATTCAGACAATAAGGACCCGTCAAATTACCGACCTATTACGTGCCCGTCCCGTTATATCAGCAACTAGGATTTAGTACAGATATTCACAGGATCATCCAGAAATCGGTCATTTTGAAAACATGTAGCATAATTAGATCATTTCTTAATACACAATAGTTGTTTTTTTTCCATTTCCTTTTTTTTATTTTTATTTTTTGTACTGACTTGGTATAATCCCGTCAGTATAAAATACAACCACAGGAATACTGTGAGACAACAAGTCATAAAAACAATAATAATAATAATAACAATAATAATAACAATAACTGGACAAGAATTTCAAAAATGTGCTTAGTACCGAATATTGGCTTCTCTATAGCCACTCTGAGAGCTTCTTATCTTGTAGCATACTCAAAATTAAGTTTCTTATTCTTTCCATTGATATACCGTGCCATTTTTTTGATGTTGTATCTGCTAATTCTGCTAGGCTCTCCAGAGACCGTTCGACTGTGGCGATACCCGCAGTTTCGCACTATTGCTAAGGTATACGACTGGACATTATCCTACGTTAGAATAAGCAGAACGATATTCCGGTACAACAACAATCTTAGACTTTTGCAGGTCTCCTAGCCTTTCACTTCTGCTAGGCGTACACAAACCGTCTGCTCACTAATCATAGCATTTCGAACTTGGCAAAGATCTTCTTGAACTTCTACAGGTGTATTTGATAGATTCCGTAAAATCCGAAAAAAAGACTCGCAAATTCGTAATCCGCGGCAAAAACTGAACGCAAAACCGTTTAGGTCTTTTTCAATGAAACTGGAAATCATGTATTAAAAATCTCAGCTAGCGGATGGACTATGTCGGATCATAATCGACTGTCAGTTATGTAGTTCACTAACTTCATGATTGTCATTTTTTAAAGGTTTTAGTGGTAAACATTACAAATTACACCCGAACAAACGGCAAGATTAGTTGCTTTAGTGAATGATTGGCGTAGTAAACGCTACGCCGCTCATGCTGTGGGGGTCCCTGAAGCAACAGCTTGAAAAGGTATCCTGAAATATGAACAAACAGGAAGCATTGCTCGGAAGGAGGGTCCTGGTCGCCTTCGAAAAACTTGCCCTAGAGATGATCCTTTTTTCAGACTGCGAATTTTCAGGAATCGATCAAATACGTTTGTAAAAGTTCAAGAAGATCTTTGCCAAATTGGAGATGTTATGTAAGCAGATGGTTTGTAGACATCTAGCTGAAATGAACTTAAACGCTAGGAGGCCTGCAAAAGGTCCTAAATTGCTACCCTAACATCGTGCTGCTCGGAGATACTTTGTACAAAATTATGGTGAATAGACTAATCGTGAATGGTCAAGTGTCCTGTTTACTGATGAAACAACGTTTTGCCCAGTGGCGGCTCGCGGGTGAAAAAGTAAGTGAAGCGCAAATGAAGCAAGAAAATATCGCAATAATTTTTTGTCCAGAATTTTTTTTATATGTGGAAGGGGTAGAACATTTTTTTACGACCTACCTAAATTTTGTATACTAAATCAGTTCTCCTATCCTTCATAGCATCAAATTTATTTATAACATCCTCATAAAATGGATGAGTTGCTCTAATCTCCTCCAGAAATTCCTTTTGAATTGAAATACTGTCTAGAGAAGTCAGTCTCTCTTGAGATATGCTATTTCTTAAATAAGTTTTTACACGTTTGAGGCAAGAAATCTTCTTTCCACCGAAGTACTTGTCGACAGTATTGTCAAAATGAGGGAAAACACTTTATATGCTTTGGTTAAAATATCTTTATTTTCATTAAATTTTTTCACTTGCTCTTGCAGCACTATATTCAAATTACTGTTATTGGCAAAAATAAGACCAGGCTCATTTTGAAGTCATTGACTTTTTGAAAATATTTCCCCATACAACTGTAACAAATTTTCAAACGGGCCAGTCGGAATATTTAAACTATATTCGGAAAATTTAGCAGAATTTGCCTAACAGTCTTGAAAGCTTAGTGTCATTTCTATTAAAATATGATCTAATATTTCATAAAAAAGGGTTCTATACTTAGCCCTAATTTCTTCAGGTGAAAGCTTAGCAAGCTCACGTTTGCAATGATTTATTTCTGTAATAGAATTTGATTTATCAAACATGGTATTAAAAAAATGTTCATTCATTTTTTTACAGAGCGCCTCACGACAGCGTTATATATTGGACATGCAAAAATGAATGTCAAGCGATTTTTTTTGAAGAACGCAAATAGTATGTCCGTGATTGAAAAAATGTCATTAAACACTAATGCCAGAAACGTGAATTCAAAATCGTTCATCTCAACTAAAAATCCTCTCGCAAGCCGGATTGATTTTTCATCAGATTTGTCACAGTTCGTAATAAAATCAAAGACGTCTTTTAATTTATTCCAGTCTTGAACAATCACATTTACTAACTTCGAATTTGAAGACCAACGAGTTTCTGTAATTGTTGGTATACGCCTCGTAGATGCAGATGTAAGAGCATACGTTCGTTTGGCTGAGTGATGAAAAAATGAAGGAATACCAGACTTGCAAAAAAAATTCGAAATTTAGAAATAATTTTAAACTTTGCTGCATCATAAGGTTGAGACGATGCGCAAGACAATGGACAAATACAGCCTGCGGCGCTTTTTCTTTTGATCCAATAGAAAATATAAATTCTCCGACGTTCTATCGGAGCTGACACACAATCTCTCGACTACTGAACCTTCTAAATTAACGTATCTTAAAATTATGGAGCACTGGGAGGTTTGCGTAATATCGGTGGTGTCATCCACTTGCCCAGAAAAAAACTGTATTTTTTGTCTATTTAATCGGACGTTTTCATTAAAATGTACTTTATATAGTTTAGCATTTTCTTTTAAAGTGTCGGCTATAGTGCTTTGATTTTTTACAAATGTTTTTAGCATTAATTCGCATTTTCGCTTCCTTATTCCACATTGAATATTTATTGGAAACTGGTAAACAAGGGCAGTAAAACAATTTTTGTAATATTTGACTACTACATAATCATTTGTACGCCGAAAATCAGGATGACGATTAAAACTGTGATCTTGTTCCTTCCATCGATTAAATGGAGTTTCCAACAAAATGCAAACCACATCCGTGATAAGATTCTGCAAAGGAACTAACCGGTTGCAGCGAAATCCGCCAAAATTAAAGTAAACATATACCCCAAAACTGAACGTCACGTGGGTGAAGTATACTGCGTTAGCAATGCACCGATAGCGTTGTATGGCGCTGGTTAACATTATTCTTCCATGTGCTCGACGTCATCGGGAACGCGTTGTCATGGCGACGTAGTAGGAAAATCGTAAACTAAACATAGCGCCTCCAGCAAAGTGGAAGAGGTTTGCGCCACTGTTATAGTTGTTATAATAAAGTTCGATTGAAAGTTTTAAAAAGACATGCCGCCAACGGTCAAGTAAAATATTTATTCGAGATGTACAGTTTATTTTTTACCAGTTAGGTAAATATATGAATGTAAAAACTAAAATTTTAAGAGATATATAATAAATATAGTTAGATGCTTGTTTG
This sequence comes from Kuschelorhynchus macadamiae, assembly GCA_030620095.1. Taxonomy (NCBI): domain Eukaryota; kingdom Metazoa; phylum Arthropoda; class Insecta; order Coleoptera; family Curculionidae; genus Kuschelorhynchus; species Kuschelorhynchus macadamiae. The sequence goes on along the minus strand of JAUTXW010001220.1, from coordinate 24,410 downwards.
CCTTGCTGCCGAAAGATTTAATCAATGTTTGATAACAGAATGTGATAATTTTAATGGTGATTCAGTTAAGGTGTGGGGTGCAATTTTCATGAAAAGACGTACACCCCTTTGTGTTTTTCCCATTAGACAGCCAATGACAGCCCAAATTTACATCAATGATATTTTAGAGCAGTATGTGTCACCTTTTGCTGATTTAGGTGGTAATAATTTTATTCCGGTGTAGGATTTCCCGACCGCATACCGCAGCAATAGTGCAGAACTTCCTAGAAACTGCGGGTATGGCCACATTACAGTGGCCTGCTGGCTTGCGGGCCTGCTAGAAGCCCCGATATGAATGCAATAAAACATTTGTGGGATGAAGTAAGAAGAAGGGTGCGTTCACGCGAATGGCCTCTTGAAAGCCTATCAGAATTGGTAGATGCGTTATTAGAAGAATGGAACCATAAACCAGTGGAAAGAATAAGAAACCTAATTTCGAGTATGCCCCGCAGATTAGAAGCTCTCAGAGTTGCTAGAGGAAAAAATACTCGGTACTAAGCACACATTTCAAGTTCTTTTTCATCCAATTCGTATTATTTTTATTTTATTAGAATATCACTTCTGAAAAATTAAGTAGGTACCTTGGCAAAATGCTATGATACAATAAAAAAGCTGCAATTCAGACATTTTCGAGACAAATTAATAAATAGAATAACAAATTTGTCTTAGAAGAATGTTCTTTCATCTACAGTGTAAACATTTTTTTATAGATGCTCTAATAATACACAGAATAAATCAAAAAACAGGAAAAAAAGCAACGTTAAAGTTTTTCTATTACCATTCCTGTAGCTTGGCAAAGTTTTAGCAAAAAAGCTGTAATTCGGTCAATTTTAGAGATAAGTCGATGAATAAAAAAAATGCTCACAAAAAGTTGGTCTTTCATATAGGGTATAAAAATTTCCTATACGGATCCTACGGAGCTTTTTCATTATTGTCCAACAATGTCTGAGAACTGGTCCACTGGTTTAAAAGATATAGGACATTGAACTTGGGCCAAAAATCAAGTGCGTCACTTTTTTGGACTGAGTGTATTATAGTACATTACACTTACCTAAAATTTTTAAGAGGAATCTGTAAACCTTCACCTACTTCTTTTTGTATAAATGCAGTGATCCGGTCAATTACCTCTTTTGTTTGGTCGTACAAAAGGCTATTCGTTTATTTTCTCACTTTCTTGGGAGCCATTAGACTTAAACTTCCAAAACACGAAACTATAGAAAACACAAAACATACAATTTCACCATTTTTAGCGTTTCAAAGTATAAAAACAAATTAAGAGAAAGTAAGGTAATGGTAATCTACCTCGCTGGGGTGAATTCGGAGCCTCGTAAATAGACCGACCGATCGATGGATCGAGGTGGATTCACGTTAAACCACGCGCTGTACCAATGTTATCCTTGTAGTACTTCACCAAATTTCGAAAATTTATCTGAAACAGTTCCCGACATATATAGCAATCACAATGACGAAGTCAACCATTAGAAAAATCCCACCAAGTCAAGCTTCGGACGAGCTTCTTCTAATAATAGTAAATTATTACTTCATACATTACCATTTCTTTTACTCAATATGGGTCATTGTTTTGTATTTGTAAACATTACTTTAATTTTAGGAAATAATGTGGACACTTTTCATTACATCGTGGTTGTTTGCCCCGCAAATAGGAATTCTGTCAAAGATAATATTTCAAAACCCAGTGCCACTGTTCAATATCGATTTGACTGGATACCACGAATGTTTGACAAAGTTTAGTAAGTCTCAACCCATATGGTCTTGGGTACTGATGCACGAACAAGATGAAAAGCAGCCCTTTGATGACATGCTAAACGTCATTTACAGTACTGGGATTCCAATTTACAATTACGATGAATCTAAAACGAGTAACTCTAAAGACTGGTTTCAAAAACTCACCAGCATCAGTTCTATATCGAGAGAATCGAAAATATTCATTCTTTCCAAGAGTAAATTTCACCTGAATCTGATGAGGCACGCCAACGAAAGTTTCCATCGGGGAGACAAAATAATTTTTTCGAACTATGCTCGCGGAAAACGAGTAACCTTTAAATCAATAATTAATTTTTTCGCTTTGAAAACGTCGCTTAAAGGCTTAACTAGATTCAATCTCCTACCTGTCGTATCATTCCTGTATGTAAACGAGTCAGGAAAAGTCGATCCAGTTAGCTATATTCCAAATGACCCAAAAAACTTTGCCGTTGCTGAAAAAGTCTCACTTACCTGCGACAAAATGTATTCAAATTCAATAAGTAAACTTATTTTTAACGCTGACTATTTTACGATAGCCGCTTTTCAAACTGTACACGCAATCAAACGTGGAGATGAATATTTTGGAAGAGATGCGATCATAGGAAAAATTTTAGTAGGATGTACACGTTTTAGATACGTTTATAGTACACCTACTGATGGAACCACATATGGCGAAGAAACGAATTACTCAGGTGTCTACAAGGAAATTGTTGAAGGACGAGCCCAAATGGCATTAAACTCTAGATTTTTTCTTACTAAAATTATAACTGATAATGTGGTAAGTTTGTGTCAATACTTAAGGTGTTATTCATAAAACAGTAATAAAAAAATTCAATTTAATAATTACTGTCTCAGGCATATGTTTAGGGTTTTCCCGTATATTTTTCCATCCATCTAGAGAGTTTATTTGAATAGATACGGAAATGACGTAAATACAAAAGTTGTTGGGTTTTTTATGAAGATTTAGAATATTATAACATAAATGCGAAAATATTATTGGAAATGTCAAATTTTGATAGGTTGTCAGTTTTTTTAAATGAAACGCCCTGTATACTAAATCATATTCTTGAAGAACTTTTTTTTCTAATTTCAAATATATATACTTTTAATATATTCTGTCAATTAGTTTTGGATATATAAGTGTTTCAACATTAAAACAAAAAAAAATTGGTGACCGGCTGGACATTATGAGGAGAGACATCATCTTGTTGCCATATCAAATTAAGATATGAATTAATCGGTAGTTGTTCTAAATGCCTCTCGATTTCGTTTTCCAATAACTCCTGATACCTTTGTCCGGTTAAATTCCCATTTAAAAATATAGGTCCAATCACATGATTGTTAAGAAGGCCACACCAAACATGTAGGGATCTTTTTCCCTGAATTTTGACCGCCTGAAGAGCTCGCGGGTTTTCTTTTGACCAAAAATGCTTATTTTTCCGGTTAAATACGCCTCCAGTGGTAAAGGTTGCCTCATCAGTGAAAATTATGTTTGATAAATTTAGTTGGTTTATCATAACACGTCTTTCTATTTCTTGGCAGAAGTGTAATCGGTCTATTTTGTTTTGATCGGTTAATTCTTGAGTAGGTAAAAACTTATATGGCTTATATTTATAATGTTTTAGAACTGAGTGGATTTTATGCCATGGTTTGTTAAAAAAAGTGGCTGCATCGGGAATTGAGCGCTCAGCATTTTCTAAAACAAGAATAAATAAGATAAATAAATTATTTTAATACAAAAGTTTCAAAATTACCTTCAAAATGTAATAAAATATTTAAATCTTTTCAGCGTTTCTTTCCACTATTCTAACTTTTCGCTTAAGTGTTTTTCTTTCATTCAATTGTTTAGCGATGTTTAATATTGCCCTATAACTCGGTGTTGTTCTAATCTAGAAACCGTCTATGATATTCGTTACAAGCTATCGATGCATTTTTACCATGTAAATAAAATAATCATGTGAAGTTTCTCCTCTTCCGAATAACCTATCGTCCAACGTATTAGGTATTAAAAATGCTTGTAAATAATTACTTCTGACCGGTAAACGTCAAAAAGGCGTCGTTAATTGCAATTGTCTTGTCCATGGCTCACTTTGTTTTAGCGCAAATTACCTTACCATTTCTTTAATGTTCAAACGCTTATATATCCAAAACTAATTGACAGAATATAATAATAAATTAAAAGTATATATATATATTTGAAATTAGAAAAAAAATATCTTTAAGATTATGATTTAATATACAGGGTGTTTCATTTAAAAAAACTGACAACCTGTCAAAATTTGACATTTCCAATAATATTTTCGCACTTATGATATAATATTCTAAATCTCCATAAAAAAACCCAACAACATTTGTATTTACGACATTTCCGTATCTATTCAAATAAACTCTCTATTGTAAATTTCCTTATCTTAAATCATTTTTGGACAATATATATATATATATATATATATATATATATATATATATATATATATATATATATATATATTTTATATACTATATTTAAAAGCCTCAAAACACAAGGCATAAAATATATATATATATATATATATATATATATATATATATATATATATATATATATATATATATATATATATATATATATATATATATATATATATATATATATATATATATATATATATATATATATATATATATATATATTTTGTGGACATATGTTTGATTAATTAAACATATTTTCTGCAAATTTTGGCTTTTTTTTGTTAGTTTCTTTTATATTTAATTTTTAATTTTTTAATAATTATTTAATTAAGTTACGATAAGTTTGACATATATGTCATTTTTGTCATTTGCTGTATTATGATCATTCTTTATTCGAATAATTTCTTTAATTGTCGATTTATGATAATTGCTGTCTTCAAAAATGTTGAATTCATGTTTTTTTACTTTTTTCATGTTTATGTAAGGCAGTAAAACCATTTTATGTATATTTAGGATCATTTAAACGATTTTCCCCGGTTCCGAGCTCAAAATGGCGTATTCTGATCTCGTTGAGTAAAAATCCCTGAAGATGCCTCGCGCAATCGAAGGCGAAACGTCGGATAGTATTTCCAATTTGAAATATGGTTTTAGGAGGATGGTGCTCCACCGCATTTTGCAATGTTACAATGTTTTTTTTTGGAAGATGGGGTACGATAGAGTGGCCACCTCGGCCTCCGGACTTGACGCCCTTCGGCTAATTTGTGTGGCGACACCTTATAAATATATATATATATAGTATATTGAATATATATATATATATATATTAAATATTTTCCTACAGTATTTAGTCTATATATATATATATTATTATATTTATATTAATTTATTGTTTGTTGTATTAGGTATTCCTTTTTTGTATTGTATTGTTTCCGTTGTTTTTTATAATCTAGTTTTAAAATTGAGACGCTGTTTTTCTTGCTAGTATTTCGGTAGCAAGATGAGGAACTCTTGTGCTTTCCGGTCTGCCAGAACGTACAGCATCTTCTACCTTTCCAGTTTCAAGAAATGTTTTGTTAGTTTAACTTACGGTACATTTAGTTATCGGAATTCTGTTATATTTGTCATTAAAAATGTTAGAAACATCTTGCAGGTTTCGCATTTATCACCATAATTCAGTATAATTAAAATTTCAATTCTTTAGGGTTCAGTTAAACGATCCATCTTTGTAAATCAACCAAACTGTTGTCCTGTTGTCTGCAGGTATTTTAATAAAAGGTAATATTAAATTATGGATATTAGACCCTTATTTTAGCAAAAACCGTTGACTTTCATAAAAAATGCTGTTAATATAAACTATTGAGATTTTTACGCAGATTTTAAAAAAGTAATATATTATACGGTATTCCATTAACATTGGATACGGCATATTTTCATATCTAAGTGTACATATTTTCATTAAATTCAAAAAAGAGGTAAGTACCTGAGGTATATACCGGGTGTCAAAAAATCTATTAGACAAGCCATAACTTTTAAAGTACTTGATGTATCAAAACGAAATTTCGTATAGGTAAATAGTACATAAAGAGGAGAGTTTTCGCATATTTTTTCCTTTCCGTTCACTTCCGGTTTCACCGGAAATGACTCCAGTTTCGATTTTTTAAATGGAATACTTTGTATATTTTTACATTTTTGGATTCCTGATTTTTTATAGCCATTTTTAAAATTGCATCTAGGTGGCCATGACCGGACGCAAATTAATCTAAGGACCTAAAATGATGACAGAATAATACAATCGTTAAGTTTCAGTGATTAATCTGATAGCTAGAAACAAGAGAAGTTGATAAAATCAAATTTTGGTGTTTAACTATTTTTTTTCAAATGGCGACCCTTTTTAGACAAGCACTTTTTGAAAAGAGGAATCTGACGGTACTAACTTTTTTGCGATTAGATTAAAAATAAGCTCAAAAATTAAACATTACTATGAAGAACGTTAATCTCCATTTCTTTATTTATAATAAATCTGACTTCCGCCACTTGATTTCCTTCTTGATATCTAAAACGATTCTCGAGATATGGAAAATACTGATGGACTGAATTTTGCCGGTCGGGGTATCTCTGAGCATACAATTCAGCAGCATTGAGTTTTGAAAACACAAATAGTACTGAAAATCAAGAAAAATAAGGAAATCTTATGTCTACTCAGAAAGATTAAGTACGTGTCACTGTCAAAACAAAAAATCCTACTTAATATCCAGCATGGCTATCCTTCGCACACTTGATAAACGTAAATAATTGATTCTCGAGTATTTTTCTTAGTAATATTTAATTTTTGAGCTTATTTTTAATCCAATCGCAAAAAAGTTAGTATCGTTAGATTCGCAAAAAAATCTTCTTTTCAAAAAGTGTTTGTCTAAAAAGGGTCACCATTTGAAAAAAAAATAGTTAGATAGAAAAATTTGATTTTATCAACTTCTCTTGTTCCCAGCTATCAGACTAATCACTAAAACTTAGCGATTGTATTATTCTGTCATCATTTTAGGTCCTTAGATTAACTTGCGTCCGGTCATGGCCACGCAGATGCAATTTTAAAAATGGCTATAAAAAAATCAAGTAGGCGTAAAAAGTTTTTAAAATGTCACATCCTGATTCAGAATTGTCTCAGGAATCCAAAAATGTAAAAATATATCTTCTTTTCAAAAAGTGTTTGTCTAAAAAGGGTCACCATTTGAAAAAAAAATAGTTAGATAGAAAAATTTGATTTTATCAACTTCTCTTGTTCCCAGCTATCAGACTAATCACTAAAACTTAGCGATTGTATTATTCTGTCATCATTTTAGGTCCTTAGATTAACTTGCGTCCGGTCATGGCCACGCAGATGCAATTTTAAAAATGGCTATAAAAAAATCAAGTAGGCGTAAAAAGTTTTTCAAATGTCACATCCTGATTCAGAATTGTATCAGGAATCCAAAAATGTAAAAATATATCTTCTTTTCAAAAAGTGTTTGTCTAAAAAGGGTCACCATTTGAAAAAAAAATAGTTAGATAGAAAAATTTGATTTTATCAACTTCTCTTGTTCCCAGCTATCAGACTAATCACTAAAACTTAGCGATTGTATTATTCTGTCATCATTTTAGGTCCTTAAATTAACTTGCGTCCGGTCATGGCCACGCAGATGCAATTTTAAAAATGGCTATAAAAAAATCAAGTAGGCGTAAAAAGTTTTTAAAATGTCACATCCTGATTCAGAATTGTCTCAGGAATCCAAAAATGTAAAAATATATCTTCTTTTCAAAAAGTGTTTGTCTAAAAAGGGTCACCATTTGAAAAAAAAATAGTTAGATAGAAAAATTTGATTTTATCAACTTCTCTTGTTCCCAGCTATCAGACTAATCACTAAAACTTAGCGATTGTATTATTCTGTCATCATTTTAGGTCCTTAGATTAACTTGCGTCCGGTCATGGCCACGCAGATGCAATTTTAAAAATGGCTATAAAAAAATCAGTAGGCGTAAAAAGTTTTTAAAATGTCACATCCTGATTCAGAATTGTCTCAGGAATCCAAAAATGTAAAAATATATCTTCTTTTCAAAAAGTGTTTGTCTAAAAAGGGTCACCATTTGAAAAAAAAATAGTTAGATAGAAAAATTTGATTTTATCAACTTCTCTTGTTCCCAGCTATCAGACTAATCACTAAAACTTAGCGATTGTATTATTCTGTCATCATTTTAGGTCCTTAGATTAACTTGCGTCCGGTCATGGCCACGCAGATGCGATTTTAAAAATGGTTATAAAAAAATCAAGTAGGCGTAAAAAGTTTTTCAAATGTCACATCCTGATTCAGAATTGTCTCAGGAATCCAAAAATGTAAAAATATATCTTCTTTTCAAAAAGTGTTTGTCTAAAAAGGGTCACCATTTGAAAAAAAAATAGTTAGAAAAATTTGATTTTATCAACTTCTCTTGTTCCCAGCTATCAGACTAATCACTAAAACTTAGCGATTGTATTATTCTGTCATCATTTTAGGTCCTTAGATTAACTTGCGTCCGGTCATGGCCACGCAGATGCAATTTTAAAAATGGCTATAAAAAAATCAAGTAGGCGTAAAAAGTTTTTAAAATGTCACATCCTGATTCAGAATTGTCTCAGGAATCCAAAAATGTAAAAATATATCTTCTTTTCAAAAAGTGTTTGTCTAAAAAGGGTCACCATTTGAAAAAAAATAGTTAGATAGAAAAATTTGATTTTATCAACTTCTCTTGTTCCCAGCTATCAGACTAATCACTAAAACTTAGCGATTGTATTATTCTGTCATCATTTTAGGTCCTTAGATTAACTTGCGTCCGGTCATGGCCACGCAGATGCAATTTTAAAAATGGCTATAAAAAAATCAAGTAGGCGTAAAAATTTTTTCAAATGTCACATCCTGATTCAGAATTGTATCAGGAATCCAAAAATGTAAAAATATATCTTCTTTTCAAAAAGTGTTTGTCTAAAAAGGGTCACCATTTGAAAAAAAAATAGTTAGATAGAAAAATTTGATTTTATCAACTTCTCTTGTTCCCAGCTATCAGACTAATCACTAAAACTTAGCGATTGTATTATTCTGTCATCATTTTAGGTCCTTAAATTAACTTGCGTCCGGTCATGGCCACGCAGATGCAATTTTAAAAATGGCTATAAAAAAATCAAGTAGGCGTAAAAAGTTTTTAAAATGTCACATCCTGATTCAGAATTGTCTCAGGAATCCAAAAATGTAAAAATATATCTTCTTTTCAAAAAGTGTTTGTCTAAAAAGGGTTAACATTTGAAAAAAAAATAGTTAGATAGAAAAATTTGATTTTATCAACTTCTCTTGTTCCCAGCTATCAGACTAATCACTAAAACTTAGCGATTGTATTATTCTGTCATCATTTTATGGTCCTTAGATTAACTTGCGTCCGGTCATGGCCACGCAGATGCAATTTTAAAAATGGCTATACAAAAATCAAGTAGGCGTAAAAAGTTTTTAAAATGTCACATCCTGATTCAGAATTGTCTCAGGAATCCAAAAATGTAAAAATATATCTTCTTTTCAAAAAGTGTTTGTCAAAAAAGGGTCACCATTTGAAAAAAAAATAGTTAGATAGAAAAATTTGATTTTATCAACTTCTCTTGTTCCCAGCTATCAGACTAATCACTAAAACTTAGCGATTGTATTATTCTGTCATCATTTTAGGTCCTTAGATTAACTTGCGTCCGGTCATGGCCACGCAGATGCGATTTTAAAAATGGTTATAAAAAAATCAAGTAGGCGTAAAAAGTTTTTCAATTGTCACATCCTGATTCAGAATTGTCTCAGGAATCCAAAAATGTAAAAATATATCTTCTTTTCAAAAAGTGTTTGTCTAAAAAGGGTCACCATTTGAAAAAAAAATAGTTAGATAGAAAAATTTGATTTTATCAACTTCTCTTGTTCCCAGCTATCAGACTAATCACTAAAACTTAGCGATTGTATTATTCTGTCATCATTTTAGGTCCTTAGATTAACTTGCGTCCGGTCATGGCCACGCAAATGCGATTTTAAAAATGGTTATAAAAAAATCAAGTAGGCGTAAAAAGTTTTTAAAATGTCACATCCTGATTCAGAATTGTCTCAGGAATCCAAAAATGTAAAAATATATCTTCTTTTCAAAAAGTGTTTGTCTAAAAAGGGTCACCATTTGAAAAAAAAATAGATAGAAAAATTTGATTTTATCAACTTCTCTTGTTCCCAGCTATCAGACTAATCACTAAAACTTAGCGATTGTATTATTCTGTCATCATTTTAGGTCCTTAGATTAACTTGCGTCCGGTCATGGCCACGCAGATACAATTTTAAAAATGGCTATAAAAAAATCAAGTAGGCGTAAAAAGTTTTTAAAATGTCACATCCTGATTCAGAATTGTCTCAGGAATCCAAAAATGTAAAAATATATCTTCTTTTCAAAAAGTGTTTGTCTAAAAAGGGTCACCATTTGAAAAAAAAATAGTTAGATAGAAAAATTTGATTTTATCAACTTCTCTTGTTCCCAGCTATCAGACTAATCACTAAAACTTAGCGATTGTATTATTCTGTCATCATTTTAGGTCCTTAGATTAACTTGCGTCCGGTCATGGCCACGCAATGCGATTTTAAAAATGGCTATAAAAAAATCAAGTAGGCGTAAAAAGTTTTTAAATGTCACATCCTGATTCAGAATTGTCTCAGGAATCCAAAAATGTAAAAATATATCTTCTTTTCAAAAAGTGTTTGTCTAAAAAGGGTCACCATTTGAAAAAAAAATAGTTAGATAGAAAAATTTGATTTTATCAACTTCTCTTGTTCCCAGCTATCAGACTAATCACTAAAACTTAGCGATTGTATTATTCTGTCATCATTTTAGGTCCTTAGATTAACTTGCGTCCGGTCATGGCCACGCAAATGCGATTTTAAAAATGGTTATAAAAAAATCAAGTAGGCGTAAAAAGTTTTTCAAATGTCACATCCTGATTCAGAATTGTCTCAGGAATTTTATCCAAAAATGTAAAAATATATCTTCTTTTCAAAAAGTGTTTGTCAAAAAAGGGTCACCATTTGAAAAAAAAATAGTTAGAAAAAAAAATAGAAAAAAAATTTGATTTTATCAACTTCTCTTGTTCCCAGCTATCAGACTAATCACTGAAACTTAGCGATTGTATTATTCTGTCATCATTTTAGGTCCTTAGATTAACTTGCGTCCGGTCATGGCCACGCAGATGCGATTTTAAAAATGGCTATAAAAAAATCAAGTAGGCGTAAAAAGTTTTTAAAATGTCACATCCTGATTCAGAATTGTCTCAGGAATCCAAAAATGTAAAAATATATCTTCTTTTCAAAAAGTGTTTGTCTAAAAAGGGTCACCATTTGAAAAAAAATAGTTAGATAGAAAAATTTGATTTTATCAACTTCTCTTGTTCCCAGCTATCAGACTAATCACTAAAACTTAGCGATTGTATTATTCTGTCATCATTTTAGGTCCTTAGATTAACTTGCGTCCGGTCATGGCCACGCAAATGCGATTTTAAAAATGGTTATAAAAAAATCAAGTAGGCGTAAAAAGTTTTTCAAATGTCACATCCTGATTCAGAATTGTCTCAGGAATCCAAAAATGTAAAAATATATCTTCTTTTCAAAAAGTGTTTGTCTAAAAAGGGTCACCATTTGAAAAAAAAATAGATAGAAAAATTTGATTTTATCAACTTCTCTTGTTCCCAGCTATCAGACTAATCACTAAAACTTAGCGATTGTATTATTCTCTCATCATTTTAGGTCCTTAGATTAACTTGCGTCCGGTCATGGCCACGCAGATGCAATTTTAAAAATGGCTATAAAAAAATCAAGTAGGCGTAAAAAGTTTTTAAAATGTCACATCCTGATTCAGAATTGTCTCAGGAAACCAAAAATGTAAAAATATATCTTCTTTTCAAAAAGTGTTTGTCAAAAAAGGGTCACCATTTGAAAAAAAAATAGTTAGATAGAAAAATTTGATTTTATCAACTTCTCTTGTTCCCAGCTATCAGACTAATCACTGAAACTTAGCGATTGTATTATTCTGTCATCATTTTAGGTCCTTAGATTAACTTGCGTCCGGTCATGGCCACGCAGATGCGATTTTAAAAATGGCTATAAAAAAATCAAGTAGGCGTAAAAAGTTTTTAAAATGTCACATCCTGATTCAGAATTGTCTCAGGAATCCAAAAATGTAAAAATATATCTTCTTTTCAAAAAGTGTTTGTCTAAAAAGGGTCACCATTTGAAAAAAAATAGTTAGATAGAAAAATTTGATTTTATCAACTTCTCTTGTTCCCAGCTATCAGACTAATCACTAAAACTTAGCGATTGTATTATTCTGTCATCATTTTAGGTCCTTAGATTAACTTGCGTCCGGTCATGGCCACGCAGATGCGATTTTAAAAATGGCTATAAAAAAATCAAGTAGGCGTAAAAAGTTTTTCAAATGTCACATCCTGATTTAGAATTGTCTCAGGAATCCAAAAATGTAAAAATATACAAAGTGTTCAATTTAAAATGTGTATCTACGAATCTATTTATCTATAACTCGCAAATTATTCAGATGTTTCGGACTTCTCCAAAAAACACAACTTACACACCTTAGAAACGAATATCTTTAATCTCGAATCTGTACTGAGAAACCCCAATTTTAAAATAAACTTACAAAATCAGAGTGTCAGCACACGTTATCAAATCTATATAAACTCACTAGACCATCGTTGAATTGTGGGCGATTTTGTTCTGACGAATTATCATACATTAAGCCTTCTTTAGTCATTCCTGCCCCAGGAAGACACGGTCATCGACCCACAGACCCAAAAGCTTTTCCCTTTTCTTCAAATCTGCAAGGCTTTAATTTCTGCATAAACAAATTTTTCCTCTCTTCACGTAAGGCTACCACCTTACCTAATACTTAGACCTTCGGCCTTCGTGGTCTGTTCATAGATTTAAAAAATATATAATAATCTGAAAGCAATCATAAGTGAAAATATTGGCATCTTAAAAAAAGAGAACAAGCCTTCCCTCTGCCTGGAAATTCCTAATACAAAGATCAGAAATACGGGGTAACAGTCAATAACAAATAAAATCTGACGGACGCAGGTGACAGCAAGGCGCAGGGTCTGGGTCTACTCGGTGGTACAATCTTGAATCGATAGCGACGAAAACTGCGTACTCTCTCTAGCGAAACTTCTGTTATAGATAGATACCCAGTATGTTTTTAAATTTAATTAAGGTCTTGCCTCTGAACCAATGTGTTTTTATCAAGGGAAGTCGAAAATACCGATATTTACAAAAACAAACACTCAAAGAAATAAAAAATTTAATACACCGCTAATTCAAAAAAATACAAATAATTTTATTTCTTTGTGCTGATTGCATTTCGAGGTGCAAAAAGAATATAGAATAACCTATAAAACTTTATTTTTTTTAGGTGGAATATACTTACCCCCACAACAGGAATGACTTAGTGATCCTAATACCCATGAAGCTTTCAACGTCAGAAATATTCTATTTTTCATATTATTCATATGGAATCTCAGTTTTCACAATAATTTCACTTTACATCTACCTGAAGATATCAAAAAAGGAAACATCGTTAGTGCAAGTGATTATAATATTTCTACTAATATGCAGCGGAAAATCCCTAAGAGAAATAGACGCAAAATATTTTCGCATAATCTACATGAGCATGATGGTCCTCGCTTTTTACGGATATACGTTATTTAACATTCAAATATTATCGGCTCTTACGCTTCAACCTTCCGCGATGAGAGTGCGATCTGTGAAAGAGTTTGCAGACACCAAGTACAAAATCCATGCCTCCCCCTCTGTGAGGACTATCTTGCGCGACTCTTTGAGAAACGACGAGTTAGCGCCCCGTATTCTGCCCCGTATTCAGTCACCTCCAAACGAAAATGAAGCGGCGTACCATGTAGGAATTCATTTGAGGAACTGCAGTGATGCCATCATTTGCTCTAGAAGTACCGCATTATATTATAAAGACTTGAGCCATGAACAGAGAAAGGAGTTTTGCTATTACATTATGCCAGAATCCATAATGCCCACATTAATTACGTATATTATGGGTTATCGGTCACCATTTCAAGACAAATTTAATGAGTTGCTTTTTCGGATTATTGAGAATGGTCTGGTGGCTAATTATACGAAGAAGTTGGTGAGAAGAAGAAATGTTATATCGGATGAGGTTAAACCGTTCGGGATGACATCGCAAGGAGAAAAGTTACCCTGGATCGTTTATGTCATTGGGATAGGCATTGCCTTTTGTGCGTTCGTGCTAGAAGTCTTGTATTATTTCTTACACAATATTTTTCGGAAAGTGGATTTATATTATATAGAGTAAATTTCTAGAAGTAGAATTTCTATGTGTGTCTGACAAAGCACTAAAATTAAGTTTCGCTATATAAATAAAAATAAAGTTATGCAAAAATCACAGTTTTTATGCTTTTCAAATATGGTTTAAGTCTTAGCTAAACTACAGTGAAACCTCTCAACAACGGACAGTAGCCGTGCCACAGAAACTATCCGTTGTATAGAGGTCTCCGTTGTGGGGAGTGAACAAATTAAATACCAATGTAATTTTATTTAAAAAAATATTTTATTTTTAAGTAAAAAAATTATATGTTTAGTACAAATTATACAATTGTTACTACGTGTACACCAACATCTTTTACATACATATATGCATACAATAAAAATATACTAGCTAATATAAAATATTATAATACCTACATATACAGTTTGATACAGTTCTACTTTATAAAAAGTTTCTATTTTAAAAAATTATCAAGTGTTGCTTATCTTAAACTAGTTAATTTATTTCTAATAATTTGAGATTCCATTTTAGACGCAACTTCTGAGAGTTTTTCCCCTAAAACAGAATCTCCAGATAACATACAAAAGTTTTCAATATCCCTTAACATTTTATATGCTTCCTTAATGTTCTTAATATTGGAAAAAATAATTTCTTCATCATCACTGTCAGATGAAATCTGACCTTCTCACTATTTTGAAATTCACTAATGCACTCACGTACACTTTTGTTAGGATTTTCCGTGAATAAACTTTCATCAATTTCTGAATACGAAGTTAAGTCGGAAGCAGGGACGTAGACGGAAAATTAATTTTAAGAGGGGGGGCACAAATAATTCTAAAGGGGCCTATATACAGGATTTGTCATTAGTGTGTCAAAGTGTCGAGTTATATTTACAATTTATGTATTTGCGTTGCATTGACCCATCGAAAAATGATTTTTCTTCGATCGATATTTCGTTTTTTCATTGTTTTTGTTTTTTTTTGTTTTAAGGTAAATTTCGCTTTGTCCATAAAATTGTTAGTTTGAAAGTAGCATACTTTCCTAGTAAAGATTTTTTTTACATTAATGATGGATCCTGTAACAAATAATATGTTCCAATAAAAAAATTAAAACGAATTTTCTACATTTATTTTAGGTTTTTGAATTAAATAACAAATTTTATACAAAAGTAACTTAATTAAATACATCTGAGGAACTTTTATTTAATGTACAGTTGTGGAAGTATTAATAAAACTAATAAAAAATAAACATGAATAATATAAACCGTTAACTAAAGAATACAAAAAAAAACAATTCATAATATTAAATTTGTTCTTCTCTTATTTTCCGCGAATATATCTATTACTCATTGAAGATCTATGTTTTCTACCAATTACTTCTCAATTGATGAAATAGCCAAGTTTGATAATATGTCATTTTCGATTCTATTTCTCAAAAATGATTTTATTATTCTTAAACAAGACAAAGTTCGCTCACATGAAGCACTAGAGGGTAAGAGTCAGCTTATATTTGGGATTCTTACTAGTAGAGATATTTTGTTTTGTTGTGGTTTGAGTATTTTATTTCGTTTAAAATATTTTGGTGTATGAGAGTAGCGTATAATTTATTTACACAGGCTAATGGGGGGTCAGTGGGGGTCTTGGATTCGACTTTTTTTCATGCAGCAATATAAATCAAGGCACTTACAACATTTATGGATTTCTCCAATTGTTCGGTAGATTCAGAATACTCCATGGATGACAAAAGTCGCTTGATTAAAAACTTTCTGTAGTGGTTTTTAAAATTTTGAATAACGCCCTGGTCCAACATCCTGGGTAACATTTTTTAACTCCAGTTTTGGGTGAGATGCAGCGTTATCCAAAAATAAAAGTACATTTGATGCTTTCATGCTTTCTTCTTATAGTATCATTCAAGTGGCAATTTTTTCACGCTTGATCCTTTAAAACAACGGGGTTTTTTACTTTTTCCAATCACCAGTGCATTTTCTTTTTCTCCATTCATGGCGGACAAAGTAAAATAGTGAGTCTCTCCTTGGACGCTTTCCCACCAGCACATGTTTCACATTTTAAAGAAAACGTTTTATTTGGCAAGGCGCGGAAAAAGAGTCCCGTTTCATCGGCGTTATAAATGTCTCTCGGTGTGTAGTCTTTGATAATAGCACATAATTTCGTCGGCCAATTAGTTACCTCAATCAAGTCTACAGCCGCTGCTTCGCCACAGATGGATCTGAAAGGATTATGACGTTGACAGAACTTCTCCAACCATCCATCTGATCCTTTAAAACCATCAACTTCTAGATTCTTCGCAATTTCTTGTGCTTTTTCCTTTATTATTGTACCGGATATTGGAATGTTTTTGGAGCGTACTTTACAAAACCATTCGTAGACAATTTGGTCTATGGCAGCACCCTCAGTTTTTGCAAATTTCTTTTTCTCTTTCATGTTCCCGGTCTCGGCGAATCGCTTGTTAAGATCGCTCTTGTTTCTCAAAATATAACAAATTTGAATTGTACTGGATTATTTCAACTTTTTCTTGAAGACTCAAAAACTTTCTTTTGTTTGAAGACATATTGATAGCACCAGAGTAACATCAAAACTAAGATATTCTATTGATGAAGACTACATTTTATAAAAATAAGGTGATCTATTTATTATGCAATGCACCGCAATTTGCACCTACAAGCCAGATAGCATAAGTCAGCCTATTGTTAATTAAACTAGTGCTATTAACAATAGGTAGCCGCCGCGCTGCTTATTAGCATAGATCTAAATATTGCCCATAATGTGCAATAAAAATACTGGCATTAAATGTGTTTTTATCAAAAATGTTCCAAAATTTACTGTCCGTGTCCGTTATTGAGAGTGTCCGTTGTCAAGAGGGTTTAATACACAGGAATACATATACTGACGGTCGGTCGGTGACTTCAAAATTGTCCGTTCCGCAGAGGTGTTCATCGTCCGGAGGTGTCCGTTAAGGGAAGTTTTACTGTATATTAAATAACGAGTAAGTAAATGTTATCTTCTGTTAAAATAATGCAAAGATTATTAACATTCCCTTACAAATTACAAATACTCGTACGTTATTCCACTATGTTGAGATACACATTTTTACTTAAATTAATTCACTTCCCGAGATTTTTTCAGATCTTTTCGTTTCAGGGTCCCTAGATGCCGAAAAATATGTCTGTCTGTCTGTACCTCGGTCTAGCTAAAAAACTACTTACCCTTTGATATTTCGGTAAAAATCCAATATGGCGAAAGAAAATGGCGGCCTAGTGAAATAAAAAAAAATTATTATTAAAAAGCTACTTATAGAGTTTAATTCAAATTTTGCACAAACAACAAGCATTATGTTGCAATCAAGTGGTAAAATTTTGATACGAATACAAGCTGATGTAACAAAATGGCGGTTTAATAAATTATTTACAAATTCAGCCTGAAAAAACGACTTAATGGCCTGATTTCAGATTGTGTGCTATAACTAATTGCGGTATAGGAATCAGTAGAGATTAGTAAAATTGTGGTACCTACTAATTCAGGATAGCCGAACAAAATGGCGGCGAATAGAATGTTTGTAATCGTGAAAAAAATCACTTTCTTAAGTTTTATCTTTATCTTTACGTTTTAACGTCCCCAGCTGCCAAAAAATATGTTTTATCAATTCCGTCGGTCCGTCTGTCAATCGGTATGTCTGTCTGTCAGTTCGCGGCATAGCTTAAAAACTTCTTACCCGATTGATACAAATTTTGAAAAAAAAGGGGTTATATGGGGATGATCTGGTAATATGTTGATAAATGTTTAGTTATTAATTTAAATAAAAATGAACTTGATTATGATTTGCAGTACTTAACTATCGGCTAAATACTTAAGTATTTAGATATACTGTAAGTACTATAGATATATTTTAAGTACTTAGGAAATGTTCTTAAAACTAAATAGAGCACGCACTTAATACGTATGCTTTAATTTTAATTTTTAAGTAAACTATTGAATATTTTAAGTACTTTTGCAAAATTCCTGTACTTAATAATGTAAGTATATTTTTAAAATCAAGTACTTAATACCGGTTATTTTAAGTAACTTATGGGTACTTATCACAGCTCTGCTCCCAGTGTTACTTTAATCAAAAATTTAGAAGTAACAGGGAGACATCAGGGTTGGCATGCATGTTAGAAACGCATGAATCAAACATGGGCAAGAAATTGCAACGTAACGAAAAACCCTAAATAAGTAACATTGATTGTTACCACAAATGCCATCATGTATAATATAAAAATCTATACTATAATTGCAGTAATGGTCAGGTAATAAAAAATTCTCGACAATCGAATATTCCATTAAAAGGAAGGATATGTTGCGGTTTGCACGAAACCATTTTCATTGGCGTAGAACACATTTTTGGTCTCAAAATATTCCCACCATTTGTTCTGGTTTTTATAATTTGTCACGTATTTTTTTATTTCCCTCGTTTATAGGGAAGCATTGTAATCGCGAAATTAAAAATTATAATGGATAACACTAAACTCCCAAGGCAGTTACTTTATTTTATTTTAGATAACTGATAAAGGCCATAAAATAGTCGAGACGAGAGAGAAAAAATAAAATCATCCGACACCAATGATTTGTTATATTGTCAACACTATTCCCAAGAAAGATTTTTTATAAGAATATATATATATATATATATATATATATATATATATATATATATATATCAACGAAAACAAATGGAATAAATGACATGAATTGTGACATTATTGACAGTTTTTTTTTCCCGGAAAAGTAAGTTGGGGGAAATTTCCATTGATATGTCCAACAAAATTTTTGAAATTTCCAGAAAAATATAAAAAGTTATTGGAAATCTGCCAAAATTTCAAAAAAATAACTAAATTTTGTTCTTTAAAGCCGACCTTCCCGAAAACTTTAACAGCCGTATTCACTAAAGAGGTTTAAATTTAGACCAAGTCTGACTTTATCGTTATAGTTTTAAAATGATATTTTTAACAATTAAACAAATAATTTTTCTAAATGTCACAATTACAAAATGACAGTGACGTAAGGGAAACATAACTGGCGAACTAAGAGTTTTAAGTACCATGGCAACTAGACCTGGTCTAACTCTTAAATTTTTTTTAGTGAATACGGAAAATTCTAGAATCTTTTCAGACGTTTCCATATATGTTTAAGTTAAAAGTAGGAATAAAAATCTAATCTAAAATTGTACAGGGAGGCCATTTTATGGTGATACAGTACCTTATCTAGAAAACGGTAATAGTTACGACAAAAAATTGTTTGGATTCAATTAAGTTTTTATTTTATTTCACTTTTGCTTATACAGGGTGTTTCGTTTTGACGTAATACATGTCAACTTTCTTAATTTAAATGGGATACCCCATATATTATTACATATTTCGATTCTACTGTTAATTTGTGAGAGTTTTTATAATAACATCTATATTTGAATTCTTTATCGTTTTTGAGTAAATTGAGTTTTTAGAATTTAAAAAAAAAAAAATATTTTTTTAAAAAAAAATGTTTACCTATAAAACTTTAATGGAACTGAGTAATATCCTAAACATACATTACTAAGGGTTCAATTCAACGAGTTTCCATGCTGGTCTTACCAATTAATATAGAGGGTGTTAAAAATGGTGAGCAAAACAAACTGAACTTTAAATGTAAAAATCTCCTGTTTTCCAAATGGAACACCCTGTATATTTTTATTTCATCTGATTCAGCGTTCAACTACCTATCATTACTCGTATATATAAACAGATGAAGTGGGCTAAAATAAAAACGTAAACTAAGCCTTATTCTCATTTTCTTAACATAGATAGCGACTATAAATAATGTTAGAAAATACAAATAAAAGTGAAATATTATGTAATTTATGTTCTTTTTATTTAATGTTTACGAAAATAAGGTAGATACAAAAAAAATATCTTGTGCCACACGGTATAACTAATAACTAACTGAGTATTAAACATGATTAAAACAGATTATAAAAAATTTTCAATATGTCCATCGTCCATTGCGATACATGAAGTGTAAATAGCCTCCATTTTTCGAATAGCGTTCCTTACCGAATTAGATGCATTAAAATTATTGATCTCTTCCCTGATTTTTATTTTTAACTAATTTCTGTTATTATATCTATTTTTATAAACTTTATTTTTTAGTGCACCCCACAAAAAGAAGTCTATAGGACTTAAATCAGGGCTTCGTGGTGGCCAGGATATTAAACCATGTCTTCCTATCCACAATGGAAAATGTTGATTAAGGAAATTTACTACCGGTGCAACCGTGTGGTAAGGGGCGCTATCCTGCTGAAAAATGATATTTTCTCGAATATTTGCTGGCAAGTCGATGATAAAGGGCATGATTTCATTCCTAAGCAGCTCCAAGTATCTTTCGCCATTTAACGACCTGTCAAAAAATATTGGTCCGATAATACGCAATAATTCCGCACCACACATTTACGGTTTGACGGCCTTGTTTTTTAATTGCTTTTATTAGATGTTTATTAGTTTGAAACCAGTAATGAGTGTTTTTCCGATTAAAAATACCCGCCGTATTACAAAGAGGCCTCATCAGTCCAAAGCACTTTTGAAAAAAACACATTTTCGAACTGCCGGTCCATAACATCACAACAAAAAGTCAATCTTTCATTAAAGTCTAATTATATGATAATAATTGAGTTGGAAGAAATTTATAAGGATGATAACCATTCATCTGCAGTGTTTTTTGAATACTTCTTCTACTGACACCTGCAATGTCTCTGTCAGCATCTCTTTGGGATCTTTCATCATCTTCCTCGAAATAGAGTAAAATCTCCAGTTGTTTTTCCTCAGTGAGGACAAAATTGGACGATTTTTCTTACCCATTTCCCAAATCACGCACAATTCGAAAAAATATAGACCTGGAGGGAACTCGATTATTAGGATACTCCCTCGAATATTCTCTAAGGGCTAACCCTAGATTTTTATTATTTTTTATGAAACGGTTGTATAATTTCAAACGTTCATCTAAACTATATAAAGCCATTTTTTAACAAATTTCGCAGCAAAAGTTTGACAAAAAAGAGAAATAGAGCCTAGCCTATCTTGATTTTTTTAGTTTCTGATCTCATTTACTGTCAAAATTCTGGGATAAATCAGAAAACGGTTAATAAAATCAAATAATAAAATCGAAACTGTTCATTTTAGGTATAGGACATATATATGAGTAATGATAGGTAATTGAACGCTGAATCAGATGAAATAAAAATATACAGGGTGTTCCATTTGAAAAACAGGAGATTTTTACATTTAAAGTTCTGTTTGTTTTGCTCTCCATTTTTAACACCCTGTATATTAATTGGTAAGACCAGTATGGAAACTCGTTGAATTGAACCCTTAGTAATGTATGTTTAGGATATTGGTCAGTTCCATTAAAGTTTCATAGGTAAAAAATATGTTTTTTTTTTTAAATTCTAAAAACTCAATTTACTCAAAAACGATAAAGAATTCAAATATAGATGTTATTATAAAAACTTTCGCAAATTAACAGTAGAATCGAAACATGTAATAATATATAGGATAGTAGTTATAATAGGGGAGCGCCTCCTCCTCCTCCTCTTCCTCTCTCTCATGTCCCTCATTCTTAACTTCCTCCCCTTTTATTCTCATTCGCATCATATTTTTTAATTTTTTCTCTTTGTTCTCCCACATTTGATTTTGCATTCTTAAGTCTTATAAATAGGTGCATCATGATCATTTTAGTATGCCGAGACACATTTACTAAGTTGTGCTCGAGTTGCGTAAAAAGTTATTTTTGAATTTTTCCACCAATTTTGTATAAAACAAAAAGAAAAAATGTGTCAAGTAATAAGTGAATTATGTGTAATCGCGAAAAATTAACTACAACTATCAGACAGTTAAAAGTTAAATATCTCAATTTCTTTGAAGTGATTTCGAAAGATGAATACACCAAGCTGTTTTATCCACTGAAACGAGATTATTTGGAAGCAATTGACTGTTGTGATGATTATTTAGAAGGAATTATAAGCCTTACTACGTTTTTCAATACATTTGGGAAATCATACTTTGTAGGAGAATTAAGCCACCTAATAGAATTTATAGGAGAAGATTGCCAATTTATACCTGCTATTATTGCAACCCAAAAGAGGTTTCAATTATACGAAGATAAAAAACAGGTATTATCAAAGAAAGTTAATCCTATTCGCAAGAGACGTCCCCCTACATATTTAAAATATTATGTTAAATAAATGAAATGGCTGAGTTGCTGATTGCAGTTAAATTATTAGAGGAGAAATTTAGTAATCTTTCAAAAACCTATTTCTCATATTGTATGGCAAGTGGTCCGGAGTGGATAGACTTTTATTGTAATCAATCTGAGGAATTCGTAAAGGCTGCCCTCTGTTGCAACAAATACATTGAAACATTAAATTTTTTTCAACTTATTCAAGATCTAAAAGATATTGGCTTTGGTTACTATTTAAAAGACTTGAAGCAATTTATTGACGAGGATACTATTCTTCAAGAAATTGAAAAGGAAGAATAAATTTAATAATATTTACAATGGAGCAAATGGTTACTGAAATGTATGAAGAGTTTATTATATCTGCTGCATACTTCCAATATTTATCAATTGTAGGCGAAGAAGACGCAGAAGCACAAGATTTGTCAGCATATGTTAATAATATAGATCGAATGAAACAATGTAAATTAGCCGCTAAATTTTGTAATGATTATTTAAAATATAAAAATGAGTATGAACTTTTAAATGAATTTAGAAAATTAGATTTAAGGTATCATATTAATTGTATTCAATCATGGTTGGTTAATGCAAAATAAAAAGGTAATTAAGTTTTTTTTTTATATTTTTATTCATTCATAAAACAATTGTCATATAAAAATAACACATTTGTCAAAGCACACATACAAGGTGATTTTGAATGATAGAAGCATTTTGGTTCCATTAGCTTTAGCGCTGGTTGTTCATCTATTTCAATCACATGCTTTTTAGAATATTTCTGTATAAAATCCTTTTTTTCGCTTCCTTTTACAAAAACAAAATCTGCTTTCTTCGTAAGTGTTTCAATTATTTTTGGGAAATGATGTAATGGAGTAAATCCATTATTCCAATGTATACAATGATAATTTTTCGTTAACCATACCGCCTGCTTGTGACAATCAGGTGAAAGAAACTCCATTGGAAAAGGCTTTTTAAAAATGTAATGAGTCATTTCATAACCATCAAAAGCTGCAAGCTCTTTCGGTATAAATTTATTTTTTTCATCTTTGAATCCTTGAATATCTATAACCAATCTCATATTTTCAAAGCAGCAAATTTTTTAATGAGACTTTTTTTACTTGAATAATTTGCAATTTCTTCTTTCAGTTGATTAATTTTAAAAATAAATTTTTCAATTTGTAGTTGTAGTTTTGATGTCATGATTAAAACTAAAAGCTTTTGAAAATTTCTTTAAATTAAATCGAAATATGAAAATAGTGGGGATAAAGTTTATAATTGTTTCACAATTTTAGTAAGAGGGTTGTAGCTAAATAATTTGTCATGTAAAATAAGACAATAAGCAGAAGTATCTTTTTTAATTGCATTGTGTGTCTCAAATTCAATTCTCATTACTACGGATCCCGTTTGAATTGTTTCTTTTTGATGGAGCAATCAATATGTGTAATAGGACTAATGTTTTTGAATTGTTCAGGATTAAAAATGGGTTCATTTGGAACACCATAATAAGACTGTCTAAGGTAATATTGTCAAATTTACTCATATCTTTAACAATTTTCCCTTTTCTGTTTTCTTGAAAGCCAATCACAACATGACGAGGAGCTTCTAGTTTACTAGTTGTTTTTACCGGCCATGTGTGACGGGTTGTTTCGGTTAGAGAAGAATATTCAACAAGTTCCCAACTCCTGAATCCTATCAATATATCTTTATTTGATTCTAATATTTTTGATAGAGCAAGTTGTTGTGGCATATCAACTAGAATGTGAGGAACTTTCCAATAAATTTTATCGAAAGTAACCAATGGAGTGTCAGGAGCAGTAACAAGGTGTGCCGGATCTTCTTTGAAAATAACACCATCTAAATCATCAGTTGATCTAATAAGAACCAATTCCTGTTTCATATTCATAATAATTTTTCTGTAATCTTCAAAAAATCCTAAAAGCATTTTTAGTGGTATGGATACGGAGAATTTTCCATCATTATCAACTAAAATTGTATCACCTTCTTTCCGATGTGGAA
>JAUTXW010001219.1:0-30669 GCA_030620095.1 Kuschelorhynchus macadamiae | reverse complement strand
ACGTAGGCGCTGGGGACACTACACTTATAGCGGCTTCGGTTGTTTCCATTGCACTATCACTGGGGGTTTCACTATATTGGGGGATTCACTTTGTGATCGTTAATCATCTCACCGTTTTCACTAGGGGAGATTTAACCCTTTTCCTCTTGGGCTTGGTTTCGGCAGTATTTTGTTCGCCTTGCGTGGGCTGCCTGGTTTTCTTCCCTTCTTCTTGTGTAAGGAGAAGGTTTTCAAGCTCGTCGAGCCTGTCTAGAAGGCTTCGATTTTCTTCCTTCGAATGTTTTCAGATTTTCGGTTAACTAGATTTTCTTCCTTGAGACGGTGGATTTTCTCAGATTTGATTTCCGTAGAAATTTTGCTAATTTTTGTCATTCTTCCCGGTTTTTGACGTGATTACACTTTGGTTTAATTAAACACGCTGCGACAAATTCCAGAAGTGAAAACATCCGATTTCACACTTTCACTGTACGGAGCCGGATGAACCGAATCGATCCGTACTCGCTCAATGCAAAGAGCGAACTGACGCGAGAGCCCCAGAGATTCAGGCGGCTTTTTATACCTGATTTGATACAGTAATAAATAATTTAGCAAAACATTTAGGAAGGCAAAATACTTTTTAACTATTTATATCAGCATGACGATTTTTAACTTATATATTTAAAAATGTAAATTGTATATATTTAAAAATGTAAATTGGTGATGGTTCTTTGTTTACGAATGGTCAGAATCAATATCTGGCTAAACACCACTTATACATTTAGAGGTTTTCTCCATATTCACTAAAAAGGTTTTATCTAGTTGTTATGGAACTTAAAACGCCCAAGCGTTATATTATTTATGTCCCTTGTCATTTTGCATCATGACATTTAGAAAAATATTTGTTCAATTGTTGAAAAATAACAAATGATACAGGGTGACTGTTGATAAGAAGGGGAGTGTCATATCTGGCAAGATATTGGCCTATAGATTTGAGAAAAAATCATAATAAAAAGTCGCCAAGAGAAATTGTTGAAAATTATTTTTCGAGTTTGTTAAACGTCCACAGAGGGCGTAGTCACAACACCAAGTAGAAAATGGGGTTTTTATAGAATTTGCCCAATGAAAATATATCGATGATACTTGCTTATACTTAGTGACTATTTCCCTACACTTTTTGTCTAAAATATTTTTGTTCTATATATCAAAATAAAAAGGTAGTAGTTTTAATTGTTTTTCAAATGTTCAGCATAAAACTCCTGTTTTTTTTGACCGATTTTAAGAACTTAGGCTCATATGAAAGAGCATAATTTGCACTATTAAACAAAGTGTATTTAGTTTTTGAATTTGACTTTTGCTGGCGTCGCTAGATGGCGTTAACTGAATTAGTAGCATATTTTTTAGTTTTTTTTCAAAAAAAAACAAAATGTAATGGTTCATTTTTACATATTTTAAAAGGGGATAAATGTCTCTATAATTTAATGAAAATAATTATCATCTATCTTTTTTTGAACCGTTGATATTGACCAAAATATATTTTATTTTATTAAAAAATGGCACGCCACTGCTTTTTGTCAAAATAAAAATCATGTTTAACAATGAAAACGAACGGTTTTGGACTGAAAAAATAATAACAACTTAATAAAACTGTCCAACAACAACATCTTATTTTTTCAATCCAAAACCGTTCGTCTAACGAAAAAAAGTCAAGAGGTTCTTTTTGTTAGCAACTAATAAGTGATTACGAAAATAATTTTTATCTTAACAAAAAGCAGTGGCGTGCCATTTTTTAATAAAATAAAATAATATTTTGGTCAATATCAACGGTTCAAAAAAAGGTAGATGATAAATTATTTTCATTAAATTATAGAGAAATGTATCCCCTTTTAAAATATGTAAAAATTAATATACCATTACATTTGTTTTTTTTGAAAAAAAAAAAAAAAAAATATGCTACTAATTCAGTTAACGCCATCTAGTGACGCCTGCAAAAGTCAAAAACTCAAAACCAAATAAGCGTTTTGTAGTGCAAATTATGCTCTTTCATATGAGCCTAAGTTTGCTAAAATCGGTCAAAAGAAACGGGAGACATCTTGGTTTGTTTGAAAAAACAATTGAACTTCCCCCACCGCTTTATTTTGATATATAGAACAAAACATTTTAGACAAAAAGTGTAGGGAAATGGTCACTAAATATGAAAATGATATCATCGATATATTTTCATTAGCCAAAATTCTATAAAAACCCCATTTTTCTATTTGGTGTTGGTTGTTACGCCCTCTAGCGGACGTTTGACAAACTCGAAAATAATTTTCAGCAATTTCTCTTGGCGACTTTTATTACGATTTTTTTTTCTCAAATCTATACGACCAATATCTTATGAGATATGGCCGCTCGCTACCCTTAACTGATCACCCTGTACTATACGGGTGTTAAATTTCATTGTTTCATATTTAATATATCATTATATTATTATATTAAACGTTTATAAAGTTACATCATATTTTCGAAAACGTGAGATTTATTTATTCAGAAGGGTTTCCTAATTTCAGGCTTTATATTAGCTGGACTTCTGGGCCTGGGAATATTTTGTTTCGTGGTCTGTCGAAGGAGAAATTACGAATACGGTTTACTGTCCCAGCATGGTTTTTACGATGATTTTAAAGACGATCTTGACGAGGATGAGAATGAAGTATTTTCGAGGTCTGTCAAAAGTAAGTATATTTATAGAATTATCGTTGTATGAGGTACATAAAAACCAAATATGTAGTGAAGGAAGTATTCTGTTTTAGTTTTAATTCACAATATATTATGTTTTTCTAATGTAATATATATATATATATATATATATATATATATATATATATACACAATCAGGGGCGTACAGTCCATGGAAGCAAGGGAAGCAGTGCTTCCCCAAAAAAAAAAATTACAAAACATCTTCTAAAATGTAATTTTTGAAATAGGAAACCATTAATTTAATTTATATTAAAAATGCTAAAATATTATCTTAATTATCAAGCCTATAATAAATGCAGCCTTGACTCCGACCCAGACGCAATAGAATATCGAATAGAACCTACGCGGGCCGCTAGCTTCTCTGCAGCCAAGTCCTGTATGCTTGATTTCCTGTGAATCGAGCTAGAGGTTATTGAATTTTCCACCGGCTGTTTGCAATTTTTGCATTTCAGTCGTTATCGTTGGAGTAGGTTCTTTGTTTGAACGGCTATCCGTGTGTTGTGTGATACGTACGTCGCGTCGGGCATGGTGCGATATGGAAGACAATAATACGGACGTGGATATGCAAATACCGCCAACTTCGGCTGTCTATAATAACGTTGAAAATGTTGGAGAGTTTAGTAAGAAGAGTGTGTGTGAATGTGCGGTGTGTGTCTTAATAATAAAGGGATTTTCAACATTAAACTTCGCTGATAAGCTTCAGATAATTTCCAAAGGAAGGGCAAAACCGCCTATGAAAAATTTAACCAAAAAAATGAAAAACTGTATTAGACATTTTTATCCGGAAAAACATTACGAACACTTTAAATTGCTAATAGGGTGTGAAAATATAAGTAAAATATTTTGTTGGCCATGTTTACTTTTTGAAAATGAAGAAGGTCTCTGGAATAAAACTGGTTTTTCCGATTTACACAATTTCCATAAAGCTATAAAAAGACACATTATGTCCAAAGCGCATTTACAGGCCGTCATAAAAGAAAAAGTCTTCGGCAAAACCAGTATTGAACACGCCCTTAATAAACAGTTGGAAATTAGTCACCGCTAACACAATGAACTAGTCGATAAGAATAGGCAAATATTAAGAAGACTTATCGATGTTGTTTGTTTTCTCGGACAACACGAATTGGGATTTAGAGGTCATGACGAAACAAGGGTTAATTAATTAATTAACGCATTTTAATGAGTTAATAAACTAACAAATTTGAAATCTACAGATTCAGGGGGGCTGTTCAGGAATTTTACCGTGTACTACTGACGAATTTTCAACTTGCAAATCTTGTGTAGAGTTTCTTCTCCCCTCTGTAACCTTGACACGGAAAGGGACGCGCGCCGTTTCGCCGCCTAATCTACTGTTACTATTTTACTGTTTGAAGAGAAAGAACGTGTTGGCTGGGTTTAAAAATGTTATTTAGATTGTTTTATATATACCTGGCGTTCCTGTAATTAGACTAAATACTCGAAATATTTTTGGGTGTTTGGGAATAGCGTTTGTCGTTGTCGATAATTTTAATAATTCTTAAATGTTACATTTCAGTTTTAGTTAAATTAAATGTGTATACTAATTATTTCCTTTAGTTTTTATTGTTTAACATTATTAATTATTTCTATATTCTTTTATTTACTTAGGTGCATTTTTTAGCAACATTATTTGTTTTATGACATTAAAACATATTTTAAATTCGACTCTGTAGGACTAAGGTCTGCTGATAGAGGCGGTCATAAAAAAATATCGATCAAAACTAATTTCTAACAGTCTATAGGATTTCTACTAATGTGTTATTATTTAATAGGTCTATTATTATTATTATGATTTTTTTTAGAAAAACCTCTCACGCGACCTTACTACGATGACGATGATGATGATAGTAACTTCGCTTCCTACTCAGATGGAGACGATGATGATGTCATTCTGGTTACACACAAAGATTAATCAGGACTATTGAATAATAGTTCTTTTGTATTTTTTTTAAATTTGGATATAGTCGCAATCTACACCACACTTTATATGTCTTTCCAATTATACATTTTTATATGAATTTTGTCATTTTATAAGGTTTTACAAGGCTTTACAAAAACCTAGCTCAAGCAGCCTAATATACCAATTTTTTTACTATAATGTTTTATATATTGATAGATAACAATATATAATAATAACTAGTAATTTATAGATAAATGCATGCGCGACACTAGGAAGAATTATTTCAATATACTGGCCAATTTTAGTGATTCTTTCAATAATTTGTTGCTCAATGTTTCGACTTAACCTATTCTTAAATTTTAAAAAATCCATATGTGTTGCGATATTAATAATATAACTAGAAAAATAATAAATTATACAGGGTATTTTACATAAGTAAAATGACAAATGCCGTTTTTTGATGGGTTAAATGCAATTATTAACGCCTAAAATAAAAACGACGAAGAAAAACAAAACAATTGCAGAATACGTCTATTTCTATACCATTTTAATTATGTGTATTAATTTCATTACTCTACTGATGACTGACATTCCCAACGTCGATTTCTCGCAACTTAATGGGGATCTCCAAATTCGGTAAAAAATAACTTTTTGAGTAAATTATGGAAGAAATTGTCGATATTTCTCAAAGAGACCTAGTTTTAATAACATACATAGAAAAAAACTCCAAGTCTCAGTCTGAGTAAATTATAACTACTAACATGTCATAACATGTCTAACATCATCAGACCTACAAACACCAGACAGAACCTTAGTAAACACTCACACTCACAAATCCTAAAACCTACAAATTGAATAAAACACTATTATACATATTTGATTGACACTACGTCTCACGTGAATAAACAAAATAAAATATTAAAAAAGATTCATGTCTCTACCTGGGATCGAACCCGGACCGCCTGAGTGGGAGGCCGAAGTAAGTATCAACAGACCACTGGACTAGTCAAAGAGAATAACCAAAAACTCTCACTTTGTAAATTAGTGAATGAAATGGAGGTTGCCTACAATTATTATTACATTAAATTGTTAAATATTAGGGTTGGTTCGAAATTAAAAACATCGTTAACGCAAGTGAGAATAGTACCTTTTATAGCTTTGGTTATTTCCATTTTTTCTAGAAGGTCAAGCGTTTTCCCCTTCGGACATTCATGTAAAACATCAACGTCAGAAATGGAAAAGTCATGACCTGACTGTAACAAATGATTGGCAAAAGCGGAAACAGTTTCTGAATTTGTTGACAAGACTCAAATGTTCTCTCAACTTTGTGAAAATTATCTGAAAAACGTTGATATTCCGCACAATGCATTATTGCTTTCATTAGATCTCAAGAATTTGTTTCCTAGTGTACCTCCCGAAGACTATTGAGTTGGTAAGGGATTTATTGGCGAGATCTTCTTTGCCACAGTTACTCGTTGATGGTCTCGCTTCTCTTCTTACCTTAGTTTTAGATCAAATTTTTTTCGAGTCTAATGGACAGTTATATAGGCAAACGTTTGGGTTCCTGTCTGTCGCCATTTCTGAGTGAGGTTTTCATGAATAATTTGCAAAACAGGATAATGAAAAGTTATTTTGGCTCCTTCCTAACAGTATATAAAAGATACGTGGATGATATTTGCATTGTGTGGAATGGCAACAGACAACAGTTGAAAGAGTTTTTACAATTCGTTAACTCGTTGCATCCTAACATTGGAAATGGAAGATGAAGGAAAACTATGGATAATATTATTCAGTAAGCTTCAAACTCTCCTTACACACATAAATTCGCCACGTTGAACCCCTTTTTCTTTTCGGTTGTGTAATTTACCATTGTCAAAGGCAGCTTTTCTTAAGGAGAGCGATATTATAATGCAGATTGTTATGAATAACGGTTTTCCTTTGGAGTCTATTAACGAATTATAAATCAGTGGCGTAGCCTAAAGAAACGAAATAGGGATGCGATAAAACTTGAGAATGTACAGGAAATAAAAAAAAATATAGTGGTAATATAAAATAATCATTATATTTTAAAACTAAAGCATTCATTATTCGAGTGAGGTTCCCGAGCGCAACGTGTATGCCAAGCGGGCGGCTTGATGTAACATGGACAGTCGCATAACTTTGCAAGCCGTACTGGCTGCAGTAGTTATGTGGAAGTTCAACGATATCGGAGGGTTAGAGTGCGTATTTGTCCAAGTGTATTCGATGTAGATTATAAAAAAGTATGTTTGTAAGTAAACATGTTTGATAGGGATATAAAAATACCTTCTGTGTTTCTTAAAGGGATGCGACGCATCACCCGTATCCATGCACGCTACGCCCCTGATACATTTATAAACAAGTACAAAATGTCCTATAATATCATACATTCAAAAATTAGAGATGAGACAAATATTTTCAAGTGCACTACTTTTTTTGGAAGTATTTCTCTCCAATTGGCTAAATTTTATAAAAATATTAAAAATATCAACATTTTATTCAAAACAGTAAATACTCTCAAGAGACATTTAGTAAGGACAAAAGACACAACCGATAAATTGTCCAGA
The DNA here is from genome assembly GCA_030620095.1 of Kuschelorhynchus macadamiae. Lineage (NCBI taxonomy): Eukaryota > Metazoa > Arthropoda > Insecta > Coleoptera > Curculionidae > Kuschelorhynchus > Kuschelorhynchus macadamiae. Next base: position 23,451 of record JAUTXW010001219.1, on the reverse strand, counting down.
TCTGGGGTTTATGCGCTAAATTGTGGCGAATGTCCCCTATGTGGGACAAACAGGTAGAAAAATTTCCACAAGAGTGAGAGAACATTTGGGCCTTGTCAACAAATTCAGAAATACGGATGTAACCGAGTTTCAGCTTTTGCCAATTATTTGTTAGTCAGGTCATGACTTCCATTTTTGACGTTTGATGTCCAAAAGGGAAAAAGCTTGACCTTCTAGAAAAAATGGAAGTGACCAAAGCTATAAAAAGTCCTATTCTCACTTGCGTTAACGATGTTTTTAATTTCGAATCAACCTAATATTTAACAATTTAATGTAATAATAATTGTAGGCAACCTTCATTTCATTCACTAATTTGTAGAGTTTTTGGTTATTTTCTTGGACTAGTCCAGTGATCTGTTGGTACTTACTCCCATTCAGGCGGTCCGGTTTCGATCCCAGGTAGAGACACGAATCTTTAATACTTTTTTTAATATTTTATTTTGTTTATTCATGTGAGACTTAACCTCATTTTAGTGTCAAATAGCAAGCTTCAGAAACATATTTTGTATTCTAGTTTTATTTTTGTTTGAGATACAACCGCTTAAATTGATTTTAATTATGAATCATTTAAATATAAAACTTTACCCAGTATTCTTCATATTCTAATTATATTGCCTGGTATTTCTTCTACGATCTCACAGCGAATATCTTTTCGGTATATTTTTTACTGATTTATGACTTTTATTCTATTCCTTAGAGAAAGAGAAAGAAATCTTTTTTAAATTCATTCACTATAAAACGTTGAATGAAATGCCAGTTTCAATTATTTTTTAACAAGCATATCTTGCTCGATGGAGTTTCGATCTGGGTTGTACGGTGTGAAGCCACGTCTTAACATGCTTTAGGTAAAAATTACGTCCTACCAACTGCGCCTGGTGACCAATTATTTTTCGCATTGATAGAGGCGGCTATAGTAATCAGTATCTAGAATGTGTCACTATTAGTGGCACATTATTAGGTTTGAATATTCAAAGTGACAGTTATTTTAATCGGCGATTAAATTTTTTTCCAAAGTATCAGCTTTGCTTAGCCGTTGTTGACCAGTTAAACATGAGCAATGCGGAGTTTTTTAAATTCAGGAACAGGTTAAGAAGTGTAAGTATTTAGCAATAAATTGCATAATCAAAATCGGCCTGGTAAGTAATAATAATAATAATAATGAGGTGGTTGTTTTTATTACCACTCAGTCTAGTTAGACAATTTAATTACCTTAAAATAACACTTAAAAAGAGAAATTTAATAAAAAGCAATATATTAGTATTAAGTATTAACATATAGTAAGGTATTTAATCTGTTGTAGATTTTAAGTGAATTATACAGGGACCTAGGAATAATTGTGATTTTTTTAATTTGCTTTTATGTAAAAATGTATCTTTTCTATAGGTTTTCTTTCAGAATCTGTTCTTTTTTCTATATGAAAGTTTACTAGCGATTAACTCTTGCTTTTATGAATTTTTTTATCTCAATATGTAAAAAAAGTCAAAAGGGGTGTGTCTCTGTTAAGTCTCAATACCAAGACGGCCGAAGTATAAAAATTGTTATACATTTATTATTAGATTACAAACGTAAAATTCCAAAATTATTTTATTTTCAGTATAACCAAAAAAAAACTTAAATAAATTAACATTCTTGTTTAAAATTAGAATTATAGTATGGTTATAAAGGACCAAAAAAGAATATTTTGATTTATTAGATTAATCTGTAGTATTGTTTCTCGATTTCGTTTTATGTATTTAAAAATTGATGGTTTCTGGTGAAAATTGATAATTTTATTTCATATAAGACAGTTTTCTGCTAGAATCACTCGAATAAGACGGGAAAATACATAAAATAAAGTAGTAAACAATACATTTTTAGTTTATAAATAAACAATAAATTAAAAATCTTAAAATAACTATTAGTGCAAGAGTGTTAACTATACATATTACAAAACTGTTGGCATTTCGTTGTTGGTGCTACGTTTTTGCCAAATTTAGTTTGTAATTTGGTTAGAAAAAAAAGCGCATATCAAAGCCAAACAATTTTGTTATTTGTTAAAAAAAATTAAAAGTTTTTTTTTGTTTATTTTTTTTGTTGGTCTGATAATTAGTTATTCATAAACTCACGTTACCCTGCTCCTCAAAAAAATATAGACTGGGCCTGGCCCTAAGCTAAAAGGTCTAGCTCATCTTACATTCTTTAGGTTAGTCAAAACAAAATAGCAAACCTATCTTTTATCCTTGTTTAGGTTCAACTACAGGTTGAACTTCTGGGATAAGCTGTCGATTATGAAACAATTTTCATGTTGTAACCTCAAGTTTTCTTTTAACCAGTTGTAAACTAATGGTTGAAAAACTCTCCCTAATAGGCAGTCTAAAAATAGTCGATTTGGGAAACATTTCCTTGTAATAATGGCCCTAATTTGATCAAATTCTTGCTTTTTTTCAAATTTAGAAAAAGAACATGCCTAAAAAGTAACTGAATCGACTTGACTTCGAAGTATTAAAAACCTTATTATATCTAATCCCTAATTTTTTTAAGTCATACATTTTTACATGGTATGTACAGGGTGGGCATTTTATTAGGGGCCTATACCTACTAGAAGAAAAAATGTCTTTTAGTCTTCTACGATCTCACAGTGAATATATTTTCGGTATATTTTTTACTGATTTATGGCTTTTATCCTATTACTTAGAGAAAGAGAAACAAATCTTTTTTAAATTCATTCACTATAAAACGTTGAATAAACCGTCGGTCTCAATTACTTTTTTAATAAGCATATTTGGCTCGATGAAGTTTCGATCTAGGTGGTACGGTGTGAAACCACGTGTTATCATATTTTATGTAAAAATTACATCCTACCAACTGCGCCTCATGACCAATTATTTTTCGCATTGATAGTCATTTTAATCGGCAATAAAATTCCTTTAATGGGGCCCAAAGTATCAGCTTTACTTAGCCTTTGTTAACAAGTTAAACATGAGCAATGCGGAGTTTTTTAAATTCAGGAACAGGTTAAGAATTGTAACAATTTAGCAATAGTTTGTATCGCCTGGCTTTAGTAAAAAATAATAATATTAATAATAATAATGAGGTGGCCGTTTTTATTATCACTCAGTCTAGTTAGATAATTTGGATAACTTAAAATAACACTTAAAAAGGAAAATTAAATAGAAAGCAATAAATTAGTATTAACGTATAGTAATAAAATGTATTTAATTTGTTGTAGATTTTAAGTGAATTTTACAGGGACCTAGGATAATTGTAAATTTTTTAATTTGCTTTTATGCAATAATGTATCTTCTAAATTTTTTTTTCAGAATCTGCACTTTTTTCTATATGAAATTTTACTAGCGTAAAAAAAGTTTGTAAAAAAAGTCACAAGGGGACGGGAATTGTAATGCATTTATTACTAGATTACAAATGTAGAATTCCAAAATTACTTTATTTTCCGTGTAACCATAAAAACTCAATTAAAATAACATTCTTGTTTAAAATTAGAATTGTAGTATAGTTGTAAAGGACCAAAAAAAATTTTATTTGAGATAAGACAGTTTTCTGCTAAAACCACTCGAATAAGACAGGTAAATAAATAACAATAATGTAGTAAACAATACATTTTTAGTTTATATATAAACAATAAATTAAAATTTTTTAACTATTAGTGCAAGAATGTTAACTAAACATATTACAAAACTGTTCGCATTTCGTTGTTGGTGCTACGTTTTTGCCAAATTTCGTTTGTAATTTGGTTAGAAAAAAAAAACGCATACCAAAACCATTTATTAAAAAAAATATTTTTTTGTTGGTCTGCTAATTATTTATTCAAAAACTCACGGTATCCTGCTCCTCAAAAAATATAAGCTAAAAGGTCTAGCTCAACTTACATTCTTTAGGTTAGTCAAAACAAAATAGCAAACCTATCTTTTATCCTTGTTTTATATACTGTCGATTATGAAACTATTTTCATGTTGTAAACTCAAAATTTTCTTTTAATCATTCGTAAACTAATGGTTGAAAAACTGTCCCTAATAGACAGTCTAAAAATAGTCGATTTGGCAAAAATGGTAGCATTTCCTTATACTAATGGCCCCAATTTGATGCCTGAAAGAAACGGAATCGTTAAGGCTTAGTTCTCACAAAAGTTCATAGAGATTGTATTGATATTTTGTAATCCCTTTAGAAAATAGGTATCTGCATTTATTGAAGGTTGACAAACCTTTGACTTCGAAGTATTGAAAACCTTATTATATCTAATGCCTAATTTTTTTAAGCCATACATTTCTACATGGTATGTACAGGGTGGGCATTTTATTATGGGCCTATACCTTTTCTCGGAAACTACCGAGAATTTTAAATCGGACAACCTGTATATTTTTACAATTTTAAATTCCTTGGGAGGTTATATATTTTTTTAGCAAATTTATGCCCTCAGCAAACAGCGCCTGTGCAGCTGTTACTTCAGATTATTTAATAAAATTTTAACCACTGTTTTATACCTAAATCTAATAGTTAACGAAATACCTAGGTATGGCAGTGATAACATTATGTGAATTTACCATTTTACACCAGTAGGCTGTGATATAACAATTAATATCCGCGCTCGTCGTATCCATAGCGACAAAATAAGATTTTGCATTTTCAGTCTAATTTAATATTAGTTGTGTGAATCATATTTGATCTTTCCCCATCAGTTTATCTTTGAAAGTAGACAAAAACGGTCTGAAGCAAAAAAGTGCGTAATTGGTTGAAGAAGACAATGCTTATATTTTCAACTTATCTTAATTATGGAAATTGAAGAGAAAATTGGCATTTACACCTTGGTGTTGCTATTACGTCCCCTAGCGGCGACATTTGGAACTTGAAAATAATTTACAGCAATTTCTCTTGGCCAATTTACCTATAAATATTTTTTTCCTTAAGTTCTGTCGTTAACGGTCCCAAGCTACAGCCGACGTCCTCGTTTATTCGACCACCCTGTACATTCAGAATTTCACTCCAAGCTGTCCTTTGATAATGTGTACTATATTGACGAAGTTAACTGTATAAGAACATTATACATTTCTTACAAGAAAATGACTTGCAATTTTGTATATTTATGGTTCTTAGACGTTACATCTGATTGTGAAAATTAAAATAGATTAAGGCTAAATAAATATAGTGATATACTATATGTCTGTATATATATTGGTAGCTGCTTTTCCTTACTACGCTATTGAGCAATTGAAGTGCATTTTTCTAAAATTCAACCTAAATTTAAATGGCTTTAACTTGTAAACAAAATGGTTTGTTTCCAAACAGTTTTTTACATTTTGTAGGCTTATGTTTTATTAACATTTTTGTGGTATGCGTGTTTTAAGTGTTGCTTTGGTCTGGTATATATGAGGGATAAGACAAAAGAAGTAATTATTTTGATTTTATATATATGTACTTAATAAATGGGTTCTTAGGAAAAAACTATTTTCTCAAAATTTTAATATCTCATTTGTATCTTTTTTAATTAATATTTTTCTTATAATACGCAGGTTTTTCAACATTCTTATTAAAAACATTATTCTTTTAATCTTTTTGTCATCTCCAAGGACGGTTTGAAAAAAAGTAAATACAGTTTTGCCTTTCCAAATGTTAATTTTACTTCAGGGGCGTACGGATTAATTTTTTCAGACCGTTATCTTTCTTATTTTCTTAATTTAGACTTTTTCTCCTGAATTTCGTAAATTTTTACTTTTTCTTAATATTTTTGATAAAAGTGACCTCAAACCTCGGGACGGGTTTTTTAATTTCATAGAATTATTACCCATAGTCTGAGTAATTTTAATTATTTTTTAAACTTAATTTTTTTTTAACATAAAAACTCGAGGAAAGTAGCCAAATATCTTACTTACTTTTTCTTTTTAACTTGTAAAATCCGATCGGTTAACTACAGCAGAGTTTTCTTTTATAAAATTTATGTAGAAAGCCTCCCTTTTTTGATTCGATAGTGCTTTATAACCGAATTTTCAAAAATTTTGAAAAAAAGTAAAAACTACTATAATAGTGTAAAACGCATAATTTTAAAACAGGTATCCTAATATCGGATAGTAGGGGTTCTCAATATCGCACTGTCCGGTATTAGGAACATCCAAACCAAACAAAGCGACTCAATATTTTTAAAACACTTTTATTATTGAAATGGCACATATTTAGTATAAAAAAATATTGTTGGATTTTAAAGAACAGTACAACTTATTGATCAAAACAAAATTCACAAACAAATGTTTTATGTTTTTCAATCCCGGCACACACCTCATGGCTCCAACGAAAGCACATAGTGCATCGAATCCATGATTTTCCCCTAGTGTCTTGAGAATACAAGTTTAAACAATAAAAGCATTCGGCATCTTCGTTATCCACATCATTATCGTCACTAGTGTCTATGAATTCTATTTCCGCATCGTCATCTTCACTTGATGAGCTAATATTCTTATCAATTCGTTTTGTTTTTTTAGTCTTTGAATTAGTCTTAGTTAGTCTAGTCTTTAATAGTCTTTGAATTCCTTCTGGCTATATCCTCTTCCAGCTGCTTTTTATATGGAGACTCAGTTATGATCGCGGCCGAACCACGTTTTCTTCCTTTATTGGAAGTTTGAAAAGAGCATGTGGGCAAAGGACTTATTTCAGCTGGTTTAACAAGCACTCTATTAGATGTTGGAGTCGATGAGCAACTTGGTAAGGATAGTCTTCCTATGTTATTTTCCGGACGAAGCTTTTTAGCTAGCGTAGATAACGGAACATCGTCATCAGTGCTAACGTCGCCACCAGTGTCTTCGGTTTCAGGAAAAGCATCTCTTTCAGTTCTTAAATGTATGGCAAAATCGTCATCTCTAAAAACGTTTTTATTTAATGGAAAGATACCACATTTTCGGAATCCGTTCACTGCAACCTCCACACTAGCGGCCCGTAAGTAGGCTCTTCCCATCAACTCTGCCACTTGATATGCAGTTACTACTCTGCCCGGATTATGCTTTAGCCAGGTTTCTATTTCCACCGCATAATAAGGCTACATCCAGAGGTTGTAATTTATGAGTGCTGTGTGGAGGCAAACAAACTATGTGAATATAGCTGTCTCTGGCTAGGTTAATCACGTCAATGTTTCTAGTATGCTAGTAGTGGCCATCGAGAATTAAAACGACTGGATCTTCCTCAGACGGTTTTACATGCTTTATAAAGTGATGAAGCCAGGATGTAAAAATATCTTGTTGCATCCATCCAGATGGATGACATTTTGCAACCGTTCCTGGTGGAGCTCCATTAAGCAATTCCGGTTTCATGTTTTTCCTAGGGTAAATAAGCATCGGGGGAACGTACACACCTGTCGCATTCATGCAGGTCACTACTGTCACAAGTGCCCCCCTTTCTGATGTTGTAAGGGCACCCACTTGCTTTTTTCCTCGTAGGCTTAATACTTTCGTATGTTTGTGCTGCACGGTGGTCACACCTGTTTCATCAACATTGAAAATCCTAGACAGATCCATTTTTAATTTTTTCAAGTGCAGATTAAAAAATGAATCGCAGTTTTCTTTTGTAAACCCTTTCACCCTTGCTGCAGATACACCTTGTGGTTTTCTAAATCGTAGCTCCGGATGTCGGCTTAAAAACAATTTAAGCCACTTTTTACCAGCAGATCCCCTATTTTGTGAAAATGGATGTGGCAGTCCATTCTTTAACGCTAGCTGAAAAGCCAGTCTTTTAATATCAACTGCAGTCAGACCATAGAACCTTTTTTCCATATCAAAACAGTACTCAACCAATAAATCTTCAGTTTCTTTTGTTAACGTGGGGTTTCGGCCTAATGTTGTCGCTATTTCATCCGCACTCTTCCCGGACTTGACGTAGTCGACTAAAGTACTTCGAGGTACGCCAAACGACTTCGATGCTTTTAAGTAACCCATCTGTCTATTCCTTACAGCTCCGATAGCTGCTTTCATGGAATCGCCATCCCATTTTTTTCTTTGGGCCATCTGAAAAAATAAATATTTTAACTTAAAAATGGTCTCCTAATATCGGATATATGCGGTATTGGGGATATCTAACTGTGCGGTAATAGGCAACTTAACCTCAAAAATGTATCACGAAGTTTCGACAACAAAGGATATTTTTCTAAAAATATTTATGTACCACAAATATCCTACATACCTTATTGATATAATCGCACTCGGAGAGTCTCTGATAACTGCACACTTTCGCAAAAAAAACAGCAATTTGAAGTGACGTTTAAAAACTTGCCGTTCGGCTAAACTAACCACAGACAAGGAAAAATGTCCACTAGAAACGGCACTCGCGTCTCTCTACTAGATATTTCGTAGATGTCAAAAGCTACTAGCCTGCCACCGCGGACAGATGGCAAGGCTTAGAATAATGAAATAAGGTAGTGTGCGATATTAGGAGCCTATCCGATATTTGGCTACTTTCCTCTACTTTCTTTTAAATTAACAATTCTAGGCGCTTTTTAAATAAAGTTATGCCTAATTGAGTAAGTTTTCTTCTTTAGTAGTAAGTTATAGTATACCGAGTTTCCAACAAATATATAATTATTAAAACATATATACAGGGTGGGGCACAACTTATACCTCTGTCTCGAACTACTGAACGATACTTCCTTTTTAAATGAACCTTAATTAATTCTCTGAAATTACACCTTTATGTTGAATTTTTGCAAATTGCAAAACTCAGGATTGTATATTGAAAAACAGTGGTTATTAACTTTTTAAATTTTAACTGTAGGCAGAATAATTATTAATTATGTATGTTATTTATCAGTTTTTTGATACCGGTTGTATAAAAAATAATTAAAATGACTCAGAAAACCGTTCCGAGGTTCGAAGTCACTTTTATCAAAAATAATAATAAAAATTAAAAATACCCTTTACGGAATTTAGAGACATAATCTAATTAAGAAAATAAGAAATGTATATAACGGTCGGAAAAAGTAATTAGTACGCCCCTGAAATTAAATTAACATTCATAAAGGAAAAATTTTCAAAATGTCCTTGGAGGAACCAAAACGATCAAAAGAATAGTCTTTTCAATAAAAGTTTTAAGAGAGAAAACAATTAATAAAAAAAAAAGTAAATCAGATATCAAAATTTTGAGAAATTAGTTTTTTCGTAAGAACCAGTTTATTAAGCATGCATATAAAATGAAAATAATTTCAGATTTGCAAATTCTCGATGTAAGTTCGTGTAATAAGACTACTTTTGTCTTGTCCCTTGTATATACCAGACCAAAGCAGCCCTTAAAATACTCATACCATAAAAATATTCACAAAACATAAACCTACAAAATGTAAAAAACTGTTTGTAAACAAACCATTTCGTTTACAGGTTATAGCCATTTAAATTTAGGTTAATTTTTTTAAAATTGTGCTTCAATTATTGCACAATAGTGTATATGCTTAAAATATTGCAAAGTAATTTATTTTTGTATTATGTATATTTGGTATTTCCTAAAATCTAAGTCTTACCATATTGTGATAGAATTAATGCTAAGGATATATTTTATGAAATATAATTTTATTATATGCAATGACAAGGCGTTATTTATTTATTTGTAAATTTATTGGTAAATCTGAATAAGTGATTTGAAGAAACATTAAAACAAAAGTAAGTTGCTTAAGAAGTCGATTTTTTTTTGATCTTTTACCTTGTTCGTGAGATCACGCGACATTTTGCTTTCATTTGCACAAAACATCTTTAGAACAATGGCGGCTCGATGTGAATTATATTGGTCGGTCAATAATAAATTTAAAAATAGGCATACTTAAAATAAAAATAAATATCTTATCTTTAAATTGAGCTTTAAATTCTCTTGAAGTTCAGGTCTACTCTTCGTTCTTTAGAATTGGAAAAATGCTGAATGACACATTCGTTAAAATTGCACGCACATTCCTTTTATAAACGATTTCTCGATACATAACATTGCTAAAGCGGATAGTCTATCTTGGCTCAACCCCTCAACAAAATTTATAAGCCCTCGAAAAACCCTTGGATTCTCAGACAAAGCCGTTTCATCATGGCCACGTAGTTCCAGCTCGAATGCCCCACAAAATTTAGCACGATCTACACTACGCATCAAAATTAACGCACCACTATAAATTGCACAGCATTTCAATGTGGATTTTCTTGCGAACCGCTGAACGGATTTTGATGAATTTTTTTTTAAATGTAGATTTGTTTATCGCTAAAAACGCCGCGATGTGAGTTTTTATTAAAAATTTAGTTTTGAGCATATACAGTGGCCAACAATGAGAGTAAATTTTCTCCAGAATATTTGAAACACCCTGTGGATCGTTTCAGCCGTAACAGCGGGTATACGCTTGATGCAAATCATAGCCCCATGTTTTCTTAACAATTTGGTTTTTTATTCATGTCAATATCTCTATTTTTAAATGAAATACAGAGTTAAAGATTAAAGCGCACTAGTTTATTTTAACAATTTAACAACTTAAAAATAACAATAATAACAATATTGGTGGCAAAGACAAAATTAGAAAAAAATTGAGAATATCAGTATCGCGTGTTTCCGCCTCTACTCTGAATAACGGCTTTACGTCGACGACTCATACTAGACACAAGTCTCAATATCCACCTCATGTAAATACTCTTGCACTATACGAGCGACGTGGGGTCTTGCATTGTCGTGCATTAACAAGAAATGTTGGCCTATGTAAGGAGCAAAAGGAACAATATGTTCGGAAAAGATGTCAGTAATGTACCCTTCACTGTTCGATGGATCCCACGTAAAGAAATAAGTGCTGTTCGGCAGTCAAAGAAATTCCTCCCCAAACCATTCCAGAACCTCCATTAAGTAGCGTGGTTTGACGAATGTTACACTGTGAATAACGCTCATTTGGCCTGCATAGTACTCGCACGTGTCGGTCGGAGCTGTACAAACAAATCCTCAAGATTCCAGTTTACATGCTGTCTGGCGAATTGCAGTCTTACGATGGTTTGCGTTTAACCTCGGCCCTCTTGCCGGAATTCGGAATCTAAAATTCTGTTTTGCAAGTCGTCTTCTTACAGTGAATACACTTATTTAGACATTATGTGTAGCGTTAAGTTGTACCTGAAGATTTCTTGCTGTTACAGAACGTTCTCTCAAAGCACGTAACCGAATGAAACGAACCTGGTTCACTGTGGTTCCTCGGTGCTTTCCTTGCCCATGGCGTCGGTTATGATCGTTAGTTTGATCAAAACGGTGGAAAACGCGCGATATTGATGAATGAGAAACTTACAGAAACAAATTTCTTGTTTGACGCTCCATAGACAAAATTTTAACACTTTTCAAAGGTAAAATTGACACATAATAAACAAACATGACAGTTTGTCAAACTTGTTCATTTCATGGCCTACCCTATTTTAAGATGTTGAATTGTTAAAATAAACTAATGCGCTTTAATCTTTTGCTCTGTTTTCATTTAAAAATAAAGATATTGACATGAAACAAAAACCAAATTGTTAAGAAGACATGGAGCTATAATTTACATCAAGCGTATACCCGCTGTTACGGCTGAAACGGTCTACAGGGTGTTTCAAATATTCCGGAGAAAAATTACTCTCATTGTTGGCCCCTGTATATGCTCAAAACTAAAATTTTAATAAAAATTCACATCGCGGCGTTTTTAGCGACAAATAAATCTACATTTTAAAAAAAAATTCATCAAATTCCGTTCAACTGTTCGCAAGAAAATCCACATTGAAATGTTGTGCAATTTATAGTGGTGCGTTAATTTTGTAGTGCCGTCAAACGGGGTGAAGCGGATCACAGTGGGTGAAGTGGATCAAGGACACCAAATTTCAAGTATTGGCGGGAAACAAGTTTCCTCCCACTCTGGGAAGCGCGCTAACCGGTCGAACCGATAGCGGGCAGTATACGTCGAGCTAGTGTCGCGTAAAGAGTGTTAAATAACAGGTGAGTTTCTCGTTGTATTTTATTGAATTTAGGCGTGAAATTTCGGGAATTTGCAAAATCTGAAAACAAACTATTACACATGAGAAGTGAATGGTGTTACAATGTTTTAGTATTAATATATATAAAAATTAGTCCTTTTTAAACACATCCCTATTTCTGGTTTGACATTTTTTTTAATTTAATGTTGATTTGCTGTTTTACCTAAAAATTACATTTTAGGGGGTGAAGTGGATCACTTGATTGTAGAAGCAATATTTATTAATAATGATATTAAACTATACTTTTAGTTACATGAAACTATAGCAATAAGATTGAAGTGAATATTTATTAGTTATAATAATCAATAGCAAACCGAATCCTGTATTTGCCCCCCCCCCTTCCTTTTGTAATTTATTACACATATTTATACTTTTATTTATAAAAATGGATGACCCTTTTTAACAGAAAGACAGCTAACCACTTACTTTAGTTTTTTTTACTGTATGCAACCCAACATACCCAGAGCCAATAGGGGTATTACGTGTAAAAAGATACATAGCGGTACAAATTTTGGGGTTGTTAACAATATAATAATTATAAGAATATTTTTCATTTTAGATTTTTTAAAATGCCGAGAACATATGTAAAGAAGTTGGGGGTTTGGGCTAACCGGACGTATGACCCAGTATATTTAGAAAGAGCAGTGGCGGCGGTTCGCGAGAGACGGATGAGTATGCGGCAAGCCTCTGAAAATGATGGAGTTCCATTTACAACTTTAAATAGGAGAATTCACGGTAGGGCAATGGGCAAATATGGTGGTCAAAAAGTGTTAAACGACGAGGAAGAAAATAAGTTGGTTCAAGTATTGTTGTTATGCGCCGACTGGGGAGTGTGATGTGCTGTGCGTGATGGGATGTGCGGCAAGAGAGAAAAGCGCTTTAAGAACAATCTTCCCGGCAACGACTGGTTCAAAAGCTTTATGTTAAGGCATCCAAATTTAACATTAAAATTAGCAGAAAATACTAAGAGAGTGAGGGCTGCTGTATCATACGAAACTGTGGAGGACTATTTTTCCAATCTGAGACAAACAGTTGAAGGTGTGCCTCCTTCAAATATAATTAATTTTGACGAAACTAATTTTGCTGACGATCCAGGGGCAGTCAGAGTTGTAGTAAAACGTGGTATTAAGCATGCACACCGAATAATTGACACTTCAAAATCGAGTACAAGTGTAATGTTTGCCGTTGCTGGAGATGGCACACTTCTTCCACCCTACGTGGTGTACAAGGCCAAACATTTATATCCAGGGTGGATGGAAGGAGGCTATCCTGGATCGAGATATGGCCGAACAACTAATGGTTGGTTTGACAGTGACTCGTTTCAAGAATGGTTCCTAACAATTGCCTTGCCATACTTGCGATCATTGGATGGGCCAAAAGTTATGATTGGCGACAACCTCAACAGCCATTTAACTATAAATGTTGTCCAACAATGTGAAAATAATGATATAAAATTTGTTTTGCTGCCACCAAATTCTACACATATGCTACAGCCGTTGGATGTAGCTTACTTTCGGCCATTTAAAGCTGCTTGGCGTAGTGTGCTTGAAAAATGGAAATTAAAAAATCGGGGTGTCCTGCCCAAGACTGTTTTTCCACGTTTATTGAATGACACTATAAAAATTGTTGGTGCAAGATCAGAAGCCAATACATTAGCAGGATTTAAGGCATGTGGCATATCACCATTTCAGACAGACGTTGTTTTAAAAAAAATTAGACATCTTAGAGCAAGGCCCGAAGAAAGACAAGAAGAACAGCAAATAGAAAGAGCTTGGTGTAGCACAATTGTTGACCATCTAAGCCAAATGAGAACTGGAAGTGGAAAAGCTTCAAAACGGGGGAAAAAATTAAGTGTACCAGCAGGTAAAAGTGTTTCAGTGTCTGATCTTTTACCGACAATAATGAGCGACCAGTTAGAAGAAGAACTAGAAATCGAGGCAATAGAAAGAGGAATAGACCAGGAAGAAGAATTGGACCTAGATCAAAGGTTTCCAGACCAAATTCTTGATCATGCAGAACTAGACGAACAAACTCCAGGTTGTTCTCGAGACGATCCGATATCATGTCATTGGCGATTTTGTCATTGTAAAATATAAAACAAATAAAAGAGATAGGCTGTCTATAGCCAAAATTGAAGCTATAAATGGACAAGAATATTCTGTTAATGCGCTGAGAAAGAAAAAAACTGAAAAACAAGTTTTTTTTGTGTTCCCGGACGTCTCAGACATTTCCCTAATCAATAAAAAACAAATAGTTACGAAAGTTTTGGGAAAATTAGGCCGAAGAGGAACATATGTTTTTCAGAATGTGCAGGATTTTAATTTAGAATAAGAATACAATTTATTATATACATTCATTTGTTTTATTTGGTTCAAATTATATTTAAGTTATTACTCTAGTTAGTTTATAGTAACAAAGGTTCCTATAGTTGTGTGATTTCTTAATAATATTAGCGTTTAAGAATTTGCACTTTCAAAATAAACAGATAAGCATATTTTTGTCTTTTATTATTAATTTAATTTTTTTTTTTTATTAAATCCATGTTGGTATTTCTACCTTTTTTTGTGATCCACTTCACCCATAGCGGGTCTAAAGTGAATGTTACATGAAAATTCGCGACTGATCCGCTTCTGAAGCGGATCAGTATTTAATTAAAAAAATCTCAAAAATTTATTGAGATAAAAATTTAAAAAAAACGTTATCGTGTAGCTAAATAACAAAGCTATAACATATATTTTTTTCAGAATTTTATTCCGTACCCATCATTAGTACATTTACAAAATACTCGAAATTTTGATCCGCTTCACCCCGTTTGACGGTGTATAATTTTGTTTAAAATATAACGATTTTGGATACATTTTCATTAAAATCTCTAAGGGATTTTCTATAAGCTGTGTCTAGCTGAGTGCGAATATCAACACTTCCGACCGTAGCATAGTTCACCGAACATTTCATGTGATCTGCAGAAAACGCATGTTTTTTTATTTTTTCTTTTAAGTGTTTTAAGTCTTTAACACCGGTTTTGCACCATAATGAGACCGACGAGTCCTTAGAAAACAACAAACATAAGAGTAAAATGAGTTAGAGACTTTACAACTACATATTCAGTTAGCTAAATCGTACATACTTCTGCGAAAGTTTCGATAAACCTCCTTATTTTTGTCTCTACTAGTTTGTCGTATACTAAGTTCTGGAAAATTGCGACCACTTACCTTGAATTCGGTTATTTTCTCAAAATAGTTCGTTAGCACTCTTTAGTTGTTTAATTTTTTGCACTACCGACATTTTATTTCATCGACATTCACAACTCAAACATAGACCACCTTGAAATTGGTTATTTTTGCAAAATTAAGTTCGTAAGCACTTTTTGGTTGTTTATTTTTTGCACCAGTCATTTTATTTCCTGTATACAGGGTGTTCCTTAATGACATGCTAATATTTAAGGGGGTGATTCTTGGACCCATTTTAAGAAAAAATCTTCATATGAACTGATGTCCTAAACGTCTTAACTTTTGAGATACAGGGTGCTAAAGTTTTCAGAAAAAAAATTATTTTTTTTAATAACTGTGATACTACTGTAGATATCTTTATGAAATTTGGTACACGTGTTCTATGCATCAAGATGCATTTTCTAATGTACAAGCAATTTTATTCTTTTTACCAGTGGCGTCCGTACGCGCTTTGCTTAGAATATTTTTGGAGAAAAAAATGGTACGCCACTGCTTTATCTTAAAATAAAAATTATTTTTGGAATTCTCATTCATTTCTGAGCAAATTCGATCTCTTGATTTTCTTTCGGCCGACGCATAGTTTTCGCTTAAAAAAATAAAAATCGTTTTACTTCAGGGTCAAATCGTTAAAAATCTGATAGGGTGACTGTTGTGTGGAAATCGCTTATTTATCGGGTGAAAGAAAATTATGACATCGAATGTGTTCATAAACGAAAAAGTTTTCTCGTCTGATGGTCCGTTCTTGATTAAATAATTGAGTTAAAATTGCTTCATAATATCTCAATACCAACTAATAATAATTTTTAAACCCATAAATCTAGTAGTCCTGGAATAAATTACGTTTTTACAAACGTCGATGTCAAATGACTTAAAGTAAGCTGTTGGTGTTCAAAACCATCTCAGTGTGTCATCTCTTTGGTTTTTAGTGTTTCATTGAAATTATTGAAGTTATTTTCGCCGTTTTTTCGAATAATATCATTAAATATGGTAAATTATACGAATGCGGAAATGGCGGCAATGCATTACGCATATGGCCTCGCAGATGGTAATGCAACAGAAGCCAGACGCATTTATCAGGAAAGATATCCTAATCGTGCCTTGCCAGAAAGCCGAACCTTTTCGAATATTCATCGCCGACTTAGCGAAACAGGTAGTTTCAATAAAGGTACTTCGGAAGGCAGACCTCGAACTGTCAGAACACCTGAAGTTGAGGAAGCGGTGCTGCAAGAAATCGACGAACATCCTGAGACGAGTACGAGGAAGATCGCTAGAGCTTTGAATATTTGTCACCAAATTGTTTGGCGTATTTTAGTTGACTTTTTGTTATATCCATATCATATTCTAAGAGTACAGGCATTACTCCCCAGGGATTTCCCACAGCGTGTGAACTTCTCTCAGTGGTATCTTCAGAGTATTACACTAAATCCGCAGTTTGAGTCACAAATTTTGTTCACAGACGAAGCACCTTTTTCTAGGAATGCTATTCAAAATTTCCATAACAATCATGTGTGGGCGGAAGAAAACCCGCATGCCATAACCGAAACCCATTTTCAAGAACAATTTTCGCTTAATGTTTGGGCAGGAATTATTAGTAATCATCTCATAGGTCCATTTTTCCTACCAGGACGTCTTGATGGACGGTCTTATTTGCATTTTCTCGAAGAAGAACTACCTGGGTTGCTTGAAGATGTACCAGTTGCGTTAAGGCATCGCATATGGTACATGCACGATGGAGCACCGGCTCATTTCAGCGTAATTGTCCGAAATCATTTAGATACAGTTTATCCTGATCGTTGGATAGGTCGCGGAGGACCTCAGCAATGGCCAGCAAGATCCCCCGATCTCAATAGTTTGGATTTCTTTTTATGGGGGCACCTTAAAACTCTAGTGTACAAAACTCCCGTTAACACTGTAGAAGATTTAAGAGAGCGAATAGTTGCCCCGTGTGAATGCATTTTAAGTGAAGGTGGCCACTTCCAACAATTTTTATAATTAATGTTAGTATTGTTAATAATTAATAAAATTAAGCCGTTTCTGTAAACTTTGTTTTCTGCAAGCTGAAATCCCCGCTGTAATTTATTGGCACATGAAAGTTTTTTAAAAATTGTTTCCTAAAGTAATCAATCCTAAAGTAAAGTAAATCAATTACTTATTTCTAAATTAATTAATATTTATTATTAAATGAACTGAATAGCACGAAAAAAGAAAAAAAACGCTTTCCACACAACAGTCACCACATCAGATTTTTAACGATTTGACCCTGAAGTAAAACGATTTTTATTTTTTTAAGCGAAAACTATGCGTCGGCCGAAAGAAAATCAAGAGATCGACTTTGCTCAGAAATGAATGAGAATTCCAAAAATAATTTTTATTTTAAGATAAAGCAGTGGCGTACCATTTTTTTCTCCAAAAATATTCTAAGCAAAACGCGTACGGACGCCACTGGTAAAAAGAATAAAATTGCTTGTACATTAGAAAATGCATCTTGATGCATAGAACACGTGTACCAAATTTCATAAAGATATCTACAGTAGTATCACAGTTATTAAAAAAAATAATTTTTTTTCTGAAAACTTTAGCACCCTGTATCTCAAAAGTTAAGACGTTTAGGACATAAGTTCATATGAAGATTTTTTCTTAAAATGGGTCCAAGAATCACCCCCTTAAATATTAGCATGTCATTAAGGAACATCCTGTATTTCCAACTCACACATGCATCATAAAAATAAAAAAATATGTATTACAAAAAACAGCATATAAATCAATTTTCATCGATTAAAAACGTCCGAAACAATATCGAGTCAGAATATCGACCGTGCGGACTCTGAGCAATTGAACTTCCGCATGCCGACTTGATACCGCGACCGATCGATCGAATTATGAGAAGAGACCGGCTGATGACCCAAATCGCCATTTCATATTTCATTTGTTATCACGTTCGGCTGCCACTCGGTAGCTGTGCAATCTTTGGGTACTTTCGTCAAGCTTTAAGGTAATCAGGGCAATTCGGACTGCCCAGCCTAGCTTAGTAACGCGTATTTTATTATGCCTAACGCTATGTCCTAGGTGAACGCGATTTACGCGGTGCGGGCGACGCGGTGGAGATGTCGCGATCATCGCAGTATATAAAACACAAAGAAAACAATCGCGTGGTCCGAACTGGCTGCGGGGTTGGCGCGATTTTTACGATTTCGCGTTGTCGCATCGCACGCGTCGTTTGAAAAATCAAATTGTTTGTTTCTAACCGCGAATCGCTGGCAGTTGTCGTTGATCACGAACAATGGAAGTACTTATTTCGGAGATACCAAAAAGGAATATTTTGTGGAATAAATGGAGCGCACGCTACAAGGACAGAGTTTTAGTAGAAAAGGAATGGGAATGTGTAGCCAAAAGCACAGGATTAACAAGTAAGTTAAACATTTTTAATTTTATTTTTTTTATTGGATTAATTGAAACAAACTAAACAGTGGCGTTACTTAAATTTGATTTGTAGAAAAATACTGAGTAAAAGTTTTCCTTACAACTTCAGCTTCCCTGGCAGAACGATTATTTGACTTAGATGCATTTAAACTAGGCATTATGTCCTTTATGTTGTTTTCAGCTGCCGAAACATTAATAAATAAATCTTTTTCCATATCTAAAATAATATTATGTAAGATACAAACTGCTTTCACAATGTGAACAGCATTTTCAACTTTGGTTTCTATAGCTTTCAACAGAATTCTAAATCTAGCCGCACTGATCCCAAAGTTACACTCTACGGTCATTCTAGCGCGTGAAAGCCGAAAATTAAAGTATGACTCTGTACTATTTTCCTGAAGCCGCCTTCTGGGATAGGGTCTCATCAAATAAGTTCGTAAAGGGAAAGCTTCATCTCCTAAAAACACGAAAGGAGTCTTCAAGTCCGAATGTGGTAATTGCGTGTCTTCTGGTAACTTAATATTTCCACACGCAAGGTTTCTGTAAATTGCAGAATTGGAAAATAGACCAGCGTCACTGTCCTTGCCATATGCACCTACATTAATCATTGTAAATCTGTATTTAGCATCAACAATAGCCATGAGTACCATAGAATAAAATTGCTTGTAGTTATAGAACATACTTCCAGATTTAGATGGACATTTTATTCGTATTTGTTTTCCGTCGATGCTACCTAAACAGTTCGGAAAGTCCCATTTATCGAAAAAATCTTTTGCAATGTTCTGGAAATTTTCAGTATTTGGTACTGGCATATGATTTTTTTGAAGTGAATTCCAAATGGCCTGACATACCTCTATAACGATAGAAGCAACTGATGATTTTGATATCCGAAAGGAGAAGGCTAACTGTCTGAACGCCATTCCAGTTGAGAGATACCTGAAACAATGGATTCAATATTTAATTTCTTTATTCATACACTTATTTGTTGATAATTAACAGATAATTAAATTTAAAAATTTGTTTTAGAAAGGTTTAATTTAAACCATTTTTTTCCAGAAGAAGAAACAAGGAAGAAATGGAAGAATCTGCGTGATCAGTTTGCCAAAGAATTTAAAAAAATACCGACCCCAAAATCAGGTAACGCTGCGCCTGAGTATCCAGGAAAATGGCAATTTTTCTCTGCGCTCCTTTTTTTGAAAAATACAATCAAACCTAGAAACACAGAAGGAAATATATCAGATATAGATACTCAAGAGACATTTGTGCCTAATACTGAAACGGCAACGGAAGAATCAGATGAAGATAATATAGGTACTGTTTTAGATAGTGACAAAGAAAGTGAAAACACACGAAACATGGAAACAACAGTGACTCCAACATCAGCAGCACTAAGTGTGCCATCAGTTTCAGTCAATTTCACCGGTGATCAAAGTTTACAGACACAAACGCAATCATCTTCTAGAACATCTACATCTCGTCATTATAAGAAGAAAAGAACAGAAGCATCAGATGAATCCGTAGAACGCCAGCTTTTAAAAATAGAATCTAAAAAACTTGAAATCCTTAACCAGCCAGAAGATGATGACCTTATGTTTTTTAAATCGTTGCTGCCTTATTTCAAACAAATGAATCCCATTCAAAAACTACGCATAAGGAGCAAGTTTCAAAATATTATCATTGAAGAAATGACCAATCCGCTGTTCGGCGCTTCTAACGTTTTACCTTCGAATGCAGATCCATCCGCTGCATCATCACTTATTACAAGCTACTCACAAAATCATCCTGTAGCATCTTCACGTAATGCTGTTTATCCTCACACGAATCCTTCCCCCGTAACGTCATTAAATACAAGTTACTCGTACGACACCTCATCAGTAGTGTCCCCTACGTCACTTCAAAGTCCTGTTTCAGACTCTAACCCCTGCACTCCCTTCAGTATATCCAAAATAATGACACATCTCTTTCAACAGATCACATGCATTATTAATAACATTGTGTAAGTTTACTTTATTAATAAATATAAAAAAATATCCATTTGTATGATTTTATGTACTTACCTTAAGGTTAGAAAAAGACTTTCCTGTACTGAAATAGGCACTTGAAAATTAGTTGAACAATGATAACATGAATCGCGTATTGTCTCCACTATATAGTCAAAAGTAGACGGAATCATTCTAGTGTATTGCCGAAAGGCATTTTCATCTGCTCGTAACTGGGCATACAGATGATGAAATTCCCCGAAATGCAGTCTATCTTTGTAAATTTCATGTTTGCTTTTTCTCTTCTTTTTAATTTTATTTAAAATTCTTAGCTTGCCCAAAATATTATCTGTCAATAATATCTTACGTGCCAGTTCTGTCGGAGCCATCTTAAACTAAAATGCGTTCTGTTGCCTTTATCGTTTTTACATCGGACTTGATTGCGATTGTCGCTTGTGCTTAGCGATGCGAGCGATACCTGCAACGCCCGCACCGCGCAAATCGCGTTCAGCTAGGACATAGCGTAAGGAACGCGCGCGGCTAATAGTGTAGCGTATTTAACTTTTCCCAAGGTTCGCGTTTTATTACAACTATTAAGAGGGACAGTCAAAGGAATAATTTATTTTCTGAAATATTTTTGAGGGGTCATTGACCAAATGATCCTATGGAAGAGCCGCCACTGCTTTAGAGATAGGCAAAAAAAGAATTATGTAGAATGTAAAAACAAAACTATTTTTCACAAACTCTTCCACTATATTTTTTAACAACACGTAACGTGTTTCGCTACACAGTGGCTTCCTCGGAGGTTACATTTCGAATGAATAAACTTAAAGAGTAAAGAAATATTTATATTATATAACTAGGTGTAATAAAACGATTGGAACGGCTCACAGTGGGCTGGCTGGGAAAAGTAGGTTGACAAAATAAATTCTATCAAAATTTGATTACTTCATGATACGCCTTCAGAGAACTATTAAATATTTTCTGAAAAATATCATTTTAAACCTTTAATTATGCCTGCATTGCAGTTATTGAGGTGTTATTGTTTATTTTTAATTGACGAATAACGATAAAAGTATTGTTAACCAAAATACACTTTTATATTGTTCAAGTATAAATACAATAATTATTGAAATAGGGCGTCAACAAGTAAATAATATATGTAAATACCAATATGTGTTTTTATTAGTATTCTAGGACAAAAATATTGTAAGGATTAATGCTTCAAAATTAAATCAAATTATAGCCTAAATATTAAAACATTTTTCTTATGGTCATTAAACATTTTTTCAAAAAAACAGGTCGTATTTAAAAATTTGACTCCTAGGAAAATAGAGAAAACTAATTTTAGTTATAAAATTAATATTATTAAATTAGCAAATTAAATTAATAAATATAACATTTTACAAGTTAAAACAGAAACACTGTTACTCAGTTTTAAATAAAATGTGTACGTACGTGTTTTTAAGTAGTTAACGAAATTTCCATTACATCTATATTTAATATTTGATACAAACAACAGATTATCTTATATGACGTTAAATTTTACGAATATCGATATGTACTGTAATAAAATATTAAGACTAACATGTGATGTAAACAAAATCTTCAAATTGATTTTATATTATTAACAACGCGCTTCAATTTTTTTATATAAAAAAGCACAAGATTAAATGCTTGACATCAGTAAATAAACTAAAAATCATATCTATACATTAATATTAAAAATAAAAGTACATAGAAGTAGCACAAAAAGCAAAATCAGATTAATATTCAAATTTGAAACAAAAAAATGAAATAATTATATGATAATATCGATTTTAATTGGTTTCTACGATAGAAATGTATCTAAAAACTCGCTTGTGTAATATTAATATATTTTTAATTAGTTCTTTAAATATATGTGAGAAACAGAATATATACAATAGACAAAATAATTAATTATTGTGGAAATGAACGGAAAAAAGTAAGAAATGAAGTAATATTAAAACTTTATACGCTTTCTACTTCGTCATATGAATTACTTTCATCACCATCATCATCATCATCATTATCATCATCATCGGGGTTACTAATGCTAGTTATAGAAGGACATTTTAACAAAGTTAAAACGTCTACCGAAAAAGCGTTTTTAGACTTCTGAGTGTTTTGTCTAAAACTGTTTATAAGCTGGTCAGATGAGATCAGCAACATCCTAAGTAGATCTTTATTCGAGGCATTACGGGATATTTTTTGAGTATTAAACTCCCTAAACCTTCGGCAATCTTTGTTACGGGTTTCTTGGGCTTCCTCCGATAGTTGTCCAATCGGCAAAATAAAATGTTTAATAATATCTGCCCCATGAACAAGAATTTTGTACACCGTAACAGGCATGTAATACCAGGAATAAAGATCTAAGTAGAGTTGCCTAGTATCTGCTGCATATTTTTCAAACATGTCGATCTGAATTTCGTACCCAGATGACAAAGTTTGCAAAAGAACGCTGAACCTATGTATTAGAGTTTCATCCAAACCTGTTATATCTGCAGTTTTTTTTGGATTTAGAAAGAACTTTCTTGCCGTATTCCCATCATTAGTCGATCCAAACCCTGGTTTTGCATATCTACAATTAAGCCCATTTCCACTTTAAATTTTTGTTGAATTTCAGATTTTCTTATTTTTATTTGATTTTTTTCTTCTTCGCCTTTCACCAGCCATTTCTGAATACAAAGCTTATAGCTAACATGCAACAAGCATTCAAAACACCTGATCCAAGCGTGCAATGTAGATATGCCAAAACCATAGTTAATACAACTTTTGGTGCCTATTTCCATATTC